>OZ024741.1:147096004-147121004 GCA_964016885.1 Eledone cirrhosa
TTTGATTCTAGGCCGTGCTTCCATGTTTGGAATTTCTTCTCTCGCTCCGCCATTGATTCAGCTATGAGCGTTAGATCATCTGCGTATAGGAGTTCCCATGGGCAGCCGGTCTTGAACTCCACTGTTATAGCCTGAAGGGCAATAAGAAATAGTAGGGGCCTAAGAACAGAGCCCTGATGAACACCAACTTTTACGCTAAACTCTTCACTATATTCGTTGTTAATTCTAACCTTGCTGACTGTTTCTTTATACATGGCTTGTATAGCTCTCACAAGCCATTCGTCAACACCTTGTTTTCTAAGAGCCCACCAGATAATGGAACGGGGGACTCTGTTGAAGGCTTTCTCCAAGTCGAGGAAAGCTAAGTATAAGGGTTTACTTTTAGCTAGATACTTCTCCTATAGTTGTCGTACAATGAAAAGAGCGTCTGTGGTACTTTTGCCTGACACAAACCCGAACTGCATTTCATCTAGATCGATTCTCTCTCTGATTAGTTGCGCTATTACTTTTTCCGTGACCTTCATGACCTGGTCGATTAGTTTAATGCCTCTATAGTTACTCCTATCTAGGGCATCTCTTTTACCCTTGTAGCAGTTAATGATGATGCTGCTACGCCAGTCCTTCGGAACAACCCCATTCTGTATGACTTGGTTTACTATCCGGGTGACCATGGTGTGTCCCACCATTCCAGAGGCTTTCAGCATCTCAGCAACTATTTCCGAAGGCCTAGCCGCCCTACCCGTCTTCATATCTTTGATTGACTTACTTATTATACTACCTTCGACTAACACTGCTGGTCCCTCTATTGGGTCGATGTGGGGGAGACTGTCTTTCTCCCATTTATTCTCCCCATTTAGTAGCCTTTCGTAGTGACACTTCCAAGCTACCTTCTTATCAGCATCAGTGATGGCAAGTACGCCATCATCGTTAAGTACACACTTCTCCCCGACAATATCACGGTTTTCCTTGACACATTGCATAGCAATCCTGAACACCTCACGTTTTTGGTCCTCATATATGTATATATATATATATATATATTTATATATATTTATATATATAAATATATATATATATGTATATATGTATATATATATGTATATATGTATATATGTATATATATATATGTATATATATATATATATGTATATATGTATATATATATATATGTATATATGTATATATATATATATGTATATATGTATATATGTATATATATATGTATATATGTATATATATATATATGTATATATGTATATATATATATATGTATATATGTATATATATATATATATATATGTATATATATATATATATATATATATATATATATATATATATATATATATATATTTATATATATATATATATATATATACATACATATATATATATATATAGCTCACACTGAGCAATAAAATCTAAGTATTTACAGAGTGAAAGACAATTATGTTATCACACTATAGAGTCGCTTTTCGTTATAAAAGTGCACAGCGGAGAGACACAGCTTCAGATGATGATACATCATCATCAACATTATTTAAGATCCATATTTCCACCTGGCATAGGCTAGATACGTCACCATAGACCAAGTGAGTATTCAATTGGAGCTACTGTCTTCTCAGACAAACTGGAGGACCTGCAATTCATTTACATACATTCCAGTGCTTTACAGGGTGCACTGGGTGCATTTTATTGTGACACTGAGACTAGAGAAGTTGTCATCTCCTTGACTCAACTGAAGAGTTATAGGAAATATGATGAAACTGTATCAGACGTTCTAAACAAAAACCAAGTGTATCGATAACAGATTTCTTTGATCCAACACTATACAAGTGCTATTAGTTTAGGTTTTAAATTACTTGACATATTTGGCAACAATACAACTCAACAACAAATGTTTTAAGGTCATTCACCCTGTTAAAGCAGAGTTTAACTGTGAGGGCCACATGATGAACTTCATACTCATCATGAGGTCCTTTTCAAGGCAATGTTTACAGCTGGTTGCCTCACTGATGCTAACCTTTTTAGTCATCTATTACAACATGCAACAATACAGTGTACGTATTGTAAACCAAATATACATATGTAGCCAGCATGGAGTAACACTGAACTGCAAAAAATTAATATTTAGTAAAATCAGTATAGAATTTTCAAGATATCGAACTTTTAAGCTTTCTTAGATTTTTCTGCGCCTAAGAATATAATTGTTGCATGTTCATTAATGTTGTTTTTATCTCTTAATGCATTCAGTATGGCTTATAGAATGTCATTATTCTACTAATTACTAAAACCAATTATGCTATTTAAATGAGTAAATCATCTTGACAGTCTTTGGAGGATTGAAAATTGTAATTGTGAGTGCAATTGAATAATTTCTTAAAGTATTTTTGATTGCAATAAGCAAACTAGCTTTTGTGTGTATTTATATTGAACATAAAAGGAAGAGTTTTAGATGTAAAAGTGAGCAGTTCACTGTCAATTATGTTAAGATTTAAGAATATTGTATGAGTTGCCTTAAGGTCTTCATTATTTGTGGAGACATCTAAAATATTTTTTGTCACCATTTGATTAATGAACTCAGTCTTGGCTGCATATGTACAGTCTACATGTACACAAAAGCACATGCATTCACACACAGAATACATACACATACATGTAAAACACCCACAAACACACAAAAACATGCACATACACATACAAACACACCCTCACAAATACAAACCAGACCACATACACACTTACCTAGGCCACAACACACACCACAGGAAACACATACATACAAGCACACCTTAATATCTTATGGAGACATCAGCTGTTTTAGTACAAAACAAACTGTATGAAACCTTTAAGATATAACTTTATTAAATATAGAGCATTTGTGAAAGCATCTCAGTTTATTGCATTTTTTCCGTGATGATTCATTTTAAAACAATGTCCATCAACTCTTCTTTATTGAACATTTTAGCTATAACAGACACTGATTAAGTTCCTGCTCACCTCATGGATATTCTAATAGCTTTTGTTGTCTTCTTCATTTCTCTCTAGTAACTGAAATATCTACTGTGATATTTTTGACTTGTAGCTAAATTACAGAACATTAACAAGTTGTAATAATGATAAAAGTGGCCAGCACTGTAAGTAAATTTAATAACCTGAAGGAAAAGGCAATGACAAAGAACATCTTTCTTTAAGTGTAATCAAAATGAAAATATATCATCTTATAAAATGAGACACATAATGACCAAATATCTGAACCTCTATCTATAATAAAGTAAGAAATAATATTCTATCGATGTTGTTCAGTGAAGTGTAGAACACATAATTTCATAAACAGTTTTTAGAGTTGAATTAGATACCATAAAATAAATAGATTGATCTCTCATGTTTCAGAGTTCAAGTTATTTTGGATTTCCTTAGACACTCATATTTTGAAATTCAATAGAATTTATACCAGTAATATATTAGTGTCAATGATATTGTTGCCCTTGCCAAAAGTGATTAATATCTTGCTTGATTATAGATGCAGCTTGCCTCATTGAGTACAAGAAAAAGAGGAGAAAATTAACCAATACCAGGATTTAAAGTGGGAACTGAGAGGATTTGGGACTGTCATGAGATCAAGGTCATCCTCATCATCAAAGGAGTACTAGATACTATCTCAAAGAGCTTCCAAAGCTGGTTAAAGAATATTATCCCAGCTTTTCTTTTTTTTTTGGATACTCCAAAAGGCATGCCTACTGGGAATAGCAAGGACTCTCCAATACCTTCTGAATATCTAAGGCTGCATCTAATGGCTTGATGTTCATTAGGGAAAATTTTCTAGTTAAATAGCATCAATGACTGAGATATGAAAGTAATAATGATAATAATGATAATAATAATAACTACAATAATATAGTGACTTGAAGAGCAAAAGTACATGAAGGTGGTCAATACTGCCTAACGTCAAGATAATTCCAGTTGTCATCAAAGATTTGGGCCTGATACTACTAAATCAGAGAATATCAAATAGACTTCTTCTTCTCCTCAACATCCTCATCCATCTCATCCTTCTTCTTTGGAGGGTCATGGGGGCAGAGTCCTCAAAAACTCCTTCCAACAGGTCCTATCAGAAGTAACTGTCTTCAATTGATCCAGCTGGATCTCCAAGAATGACTAGCCAAGCACATGGATATTATCCAACCTTCTGGCTCAGGGTCTACCTCTGGGTCTCCTGCAAGTTGGTTTTGCTTATAAAATCTGTCCAGTGATCCTTTCTTGAGACATACCCATAATATCGGAGCTGTAATCTTTCAATTTGAAGAAGTGGTAGCTCTACCTGGAGCAACTCTCTGATCTCCAAGCCATGGACTTTATTGAGTAACATTACTTCAAAGACCATTTGGAGGAATCCCATTTCAGCTGTTTTTGTATTCATGATCATAATCTTTTGGTCATTACCCAAGATTCATTACCATAGGTAAAGGTTGACATGAATAACAAATTGAAGATAGTGAGTTTGGCTGTTACACCTACCTCCCATCTTCAAGTGACCAAATTTTGAAGCTGGCCCATTACTGCACCAGCTCCAGCAATTCTTGCATTTAATTCTACCTCCTGCCTTCCATCACCCATGGACACGGCCCCGAGAATTACAAATCATCCTGAATTACAAATTGCTTTCTGCACATATACTCAGAAAAGTCCTGTCTGTCAAAGGTCTTTGTTGAGATTCGATAGGCAGTAGATCTAGAAATTGTTGTATTTACTGTGCAAGCCATCAATAATAGCAACAATAATGTAAAATTCCAAAATACACCGCTGTTTTTTTAATGAAAATCCAGATTTTTCCTGTTACATGCTGATAGATATACGCATACAAACATAACACATACACACACATACAGATACACACAGCTTTGTACAAAGTCTCAAGTGCAGCTGCCATCTGGTTTATAAATACTGTAGATTATATGGCTGATAAACATATGTAAAATACTAAATATTATGAACATTTACCTGGAAGTCATTCTGTCTCTATGCCTGTTTGGTTGTCTGTCTGTGTGTGTGCATTAGAAGGAGGGTTAAACCTGTCTAGATCTTCAAAAGCAATGCTACAGACTGCATTGAAATCATATCTCAAGACAAAAACTAATACATCTTATATAAAAAAAAAAAGAACATGAGTAAAACCAATTTTGGACGTTCAATAAATTATCTAATGACTGCAAACAAATGTTGTCTGCTTCCAACAAATACAATACAAGATTTGTATGTGCAAGAATCAATGGGACATACAGCACACACTCCTTTTCCACTAGTTCTTTCTTTCTTTATATATATATATATATATATATATAGAGAGAGAGAGAGAGAGAGAGAGAGAGAAAGAGAAAGAGAAAGAGAGAGAGGGAGGAACTGGAAATAGAACGGAAAATATATTTTTTAAAATCTGTTTTTCTTTTTTTCTTCTTTGATCTGTCAAAGTTAACTTTGCCTTTCATCCTTACAGGGTTAATAAAATAAAGTACCAGTAATGCACTGGGGTAATTGCTGGCCTTGTTTCAAAAGTAGAAACAATTATTGAAAAAATGAGAGGAACATTTTTTTTTTTAAAAGGAGTATATAAAATATATAAAATGTAACCGGTTTCCATGTATCAGTGTAATCCAGCTTATGAAATGTTGAATATTACAATTAAAAAGAATTAAAAATTTTAAATTTCAAATTAAGTGTTGAAAAAAGTCAGTTCATCTTTCTTCTTGAGAAGATGAACAGACCTTCATCAACACTTTATTTTAAATTTAAAATTTGTAATTCTTTTTAATTGTAATATTCAACATTTGATAAGATGGATTACACTGATACATGGAAACTGGTTGTATTTTATATACATTATAAAACTCCTTTTTTAAAAATAAATTTTCCTCTCATTTTTTCAATAATGTCACTTTGAAAGATCAAAGAAGAAAACCAGATCCTTTAAATATATTTTCCGTGCTATTTCCAATTCCACTTTTTCTCTATAACCTCTGTTTTGTATAGAACCTTACTTCCTTTTCAAATATATATATATATATATATATATATATATATATATATATATATATATATATATATATATAAAGAGAAGACATTGCTGATATTCAAAGAGAAGGAAATTATCATTAGTAGTTGGAAGTACAACTACTGATTTCCCTGCTTCAAATAAATGAGTAGTAGTGTATATAAAGATAGGAACAACATAGAGAGACTTTTCACTCTAGATATAGTCGATATATATATAGTATGTCGTATATAATTCTACCAGTAGGATAGAAATATGACAGAATTATGCACTAATGAATTGAAAGTTGAAAAAAAAATGCTTGAATATTTATATATATATATGAACAAAAGTAAACTGTGTGTTTGTGTGCAAATGCATGTGTCTATACATATATGAAAACATAAGTTCATCATTATGTGCATTTCCATAGATATGTTTCTATATAGCTTACTCTGAGAAATATTTATACACGTATGTATGTATGTATGTATGTATGTATGTATGTATGTATGTATGTATGTATGTATGTATGTATGCATGTGTGGGTGTGTTTGTGTGGGTGTGTATGTATGTATGTGTGTATGTATGTATATATAAATCAATGGGAAAAGCAAGCTCTTAATCATGAAACATGTGGAAAGACAATTAAATCATGGTGACAACTACTGAAAGAAACAAAATAAGCAAAAGCAGAGCTAAAATGAGTACAAAGAAAGGGTAAGGTTTAAAAATGTTGATTACTGGTATCCCAATTTCTGTCACCGTGCCTATCTCTCCAAAGTCGATTTTATGAAAAGGCATGAACATACAGAATATGTTGCAAATATCCCTGTACCTCCAGATGTGGCTGCTTGTGAAATTTGTAGCAAGATATGTAAGACAACCTCTGGGTTAAAACACCATGTGAAACGTTCATCAACATGAAATTTCATATCCAGATCCAATAAGGCCTGTACACACAGTGGTATATGTCTGTTATATGTCTAAAACCTTGTAAATCAGTTGTTGGATTGAAAGATCACCTGCTATCACTTGACAAGATGAAGCAATTATCATGTATGTATGTACATACATAGATATCATCATCATCATCATTTAACATCCATATAACCCATGCTAGCATGGGTTAGATGGGTATGTCCCATTTACAGGCAAGTTGGGTTGGGTGACCATGTCTCACTCATACAGGACTGTTTCTATCTGGTGTTCTATGGCTGGATGCCCTTCCTAATGCCAACCCACTTACAGTATTTGTGAACACATATATACAAATACACAACACAAGCAGTTTATAGCCATTTTCTCTGCTACAACAGGGTTTAGTTTTGTTGGTTTCCTGACAAACATTTCTATTTTGTCCTATTGTCTACATAGGCCCTCACCTGCCACCTATATTACATTTCCTCCTCCATTATCTTTTTTGGTTTTTCCCTTCCTCTACTTCCTTCCACATTCATTTCTATCACTCTTTTCATCCAATCACTTTTTTCATTTCCTCAACACATGACCCAACCATATCATTCCATTCTCCTCCCAACATTCATCACTGGCTCTATTCCTCTGCAATTTTTTGTTTTATTTCTCTCCTAGGAAACCAAACCATTTGTCCACCAAACCATTCTCATTTTTGTTCTTTCCAGCCTTCTCACTGAGCAGAAATGTGAAGCTGTGAGATTTTTTTTCTACAGGCTATTATGAATACTGCATTGATATCTGGAACAAGTAAGTCCAGCATGGCTCTTTGAGATGAGATACATAAGCAAAATATGTAGACCCAGGAGAATATATTACCATGTGAAAGCACATGACCTTGTTATCAGAATGTTCGATTCATGATCATGGGTTCAATTTGGGGACAGGACAACATATGTTGTTAAGCAAGATGCTTCTTTTCATGTTGCCTTTCATCATAGGACTCAGTCCTCTACCATTAAAACACCTGAGAAGCCTCTCAAATTGTATATAAGACTTATATGTTACATTTCAAACAGCAGCTTAATAATGAGAAAGGTAGTTATATTAAAAAATCCTTCAAAACTTTTAATAATTTTTTAAATTGTTGAAAACCATAAGTAATGTCTTACTTTTAAAATATGGTAACAAATGGGTTGATACCCCCAAGAAACATCCAAAAGTTTCAGTTTCGAAGGAGGCCAGGTAAACCTGCATAGGTGTGAACTATAAATTTATCTCTTGTTTTTTTTTTTCATACATTACCACCCAACACTGACAAAACTAGAAGCAGACAAAACTAATAGATGCATGAAAAATATCATCTACATTCCTAGATCAATGAAAACATATATGAAAAATAGACTGGTTAACTGCTAATAAAAGTACTCAGACAGCTATCATTAGATATAATGGATAGATCATTATTTTTTAAAACTTATATTACCATAAAAAATGCTGAGATATATCTTATGGAAAAAAATATTAAAACTATAATTTCCAGTTTTCAAGTAAATGCTTGCAGATTTCATACTGGTTTATAATTACTAAATAGTATACACTGATTGCATGTGCGCACGCACGCACACACACACACATACACAGACTTTACATACATATATATATATATATATATATATATATACAGAGAAAATATCTCATATCTCATTCTCCATAATTTTGCTTCAAGGAAGTAAAATAACTTCTCTCTTTGTTTCTCTTCTCTTTAATTTTTGCATACATACACACATATATATGTAAAGTGTGGGTATATTTATGCGTAATGGTAATATAGTGTATGTGTATGTGCATGTGTATATACATGTGTGTATGTCTAGGAAGGCAAGGCCATCAAGTAAATGCTGGTGGCTATACATTTTACTAAATTGCACCATGTATTTAGTTGTGTAGAAAGTGATAAAGACATCCACAGAATTCATTCTGGAATGGACCATATAATGCTGGGAGATACTCTTTTCTGCCATTACTACAAATTGACCTTTTCTTTCCTTCACCTCTATTCCTTTTTTTTTTCTTTTTTTCTTTCTCTATTTTCTATGCCTGTCTTCTTCATCTTCTTCATGTTATCCATCTCTGTCAATTTCTTCTTCTTCTTCATACTTTCCTGCTTTGGCTTCTTTCCTCCTTCCTCAGCTTTGTCTTCTTTACCTATTTTGTCCTTTGTCTTCTTCATCTATTTACTTTCACACCATGTCTATGTTATTACATACTGTAAAGTATGCAGCAATACTTTACATTCAACTTACTTTACATTCTAATTCCAAGTCTTTTTAAGGTTCAGCATAATATAATTTAATACTAAATGTAAAATATATAATCTTAATCGAATTTGAAAAAATTCTTATAAACTCCATTAACTCTCTCTTTACCATATTTCTACTGAAAGATACAGCCTATAATTTTCAAATCATTTAGAAAATAATAAAAAACTTGAGGGATTTAGTGATATATCTAACTTTATATCTCATTATTAAGTTAGTTTTGGAGCATAACTTAAAGTGTCTTACATAGCATCATAGTGGAAGGTTTTCAGATAAATGTAATCACTTAAAGTACATGGCTTGGTATTGTGGAACCAGGGGTAATTTCAGGCAGTTTGATATCAAAATGGTTACCTTGTCTCACACTTGCTGACCCATTGAAATGAAAATATGAAATTTACAGCTCACACCTATGCAGGTTTAGTTGGTCGCCAATGAGATTGCAACTCATAGGTTTCTCAGGTATTATAATGATAGAAGCCACAGTCCTATCTTAGAAAATAACATGAAATGAAGTGCCTTGATCAAGAACACAATGTACTGCCAGGTCTAGGAATTGAACCAATGACATTATGATTTTGAGTCCAATACCCTAACCACAAAGCCATGCACATTTATATGCAGATCTATTACACAATGGTACACAAAAATACATATGTAAGTATATGAAGGGAATAGTTTGGCCCTCCATCAATTTGGACAATGAGCATGCCAACTTATTTGTCAATTGTGAAATTAATGTGGAAGTGGCTCAGCATTCCACAGACACAAATATGCTTCACATAATTCTCAGGGAGATTCAACATGACAGTGTATTACAAAGATGACAATTTGAGTTACAGGTACTATCTATCTTGTGTTACAGTGTACAAGATTCAGTATTCCATAGACATGTGTACCCTTTACATAATTCTCAGGAAGATTGATGGGCTTCTTCACTCACAAGACTCAGGTTCATGGGACGCTATGGTAACTGAAACTTGTCCAAATTGCCCAACAGTGGGATTGAACTCAAGACCTAATGATTGAGAAGCAAACTTCTTAACCATTGAGCCATGTTGCATTCATAGATAAGAACACATTCATATAAAGAAACCTACAGATACAAACAGCTTACAAGGCAAATAGCGTAGACCATGCAGAATTTAATTTGACTTGCAGAAGCCAGCTGTTTAAACTTTGTATCTCTGTCATATAGAGAGAAGATTAAGTGTAGGATTAAGTAAGAAGAGCAATCCTAATGGATTATCAACTTTTATTCTAAAGACAGAAGCTGTTAGAAAAGGGAAAAATAAACATTAAGATCAATTTTGTTGGGCTTATCAGCAAATATTCCTGTTCTAAGTTGTACTTTCCATTTCCTATTTTCTTTTAATGTCTAATCTGTCAGCCTACCACTTCTCACAAGATAAATCTTCACAAAGAGAAGTGATAGGGTGAAACCAAACAGTGCTGATCAGGTCAATATATTATTTTATATAGTGAAGTAAGCTGTAATATAATTCCAACAAAGCTGCAATTGTGTAAAATCCAATCTGGTCAGTTTGTTCATCATTGACAGGCTCAAATATGGTTGAAACAGTTGACTGGTAAAGTAAATACCTACAACTACATACATTGACCTTTCTCAGTTATGAGTTCAAATTCTGTGGGATTTATTAGCCTAGCCCATGCCGCTCTTTAAAAAGAGGGAAGTCAAGATGGCTATAAAACAAGAACCCAGTTAATATACTATTATGCATTTATTCTTTATACATTCAATGTAGCAATAATTATTTCTAACATTTGCACAAGGCCAGCAATTCGTCGATAGAAAAAAGTCAATTATATAAACTCCAGCACTTAACTGGTTCTTTATTTCATTTACCCTGGAAGGATGAAAAGCAAAGTTGACCTCAGCAGAATTTCAACTCAGAATGTATAAAGCTTTAACTAAATACTGCAAATTTCTGGTCTTGTGCCTAAATTAGAAATCATCATCATCAGCATCGTCATCGTCATCATCATCATCATCATCATCGTCATTATTATTATTATTATTATTATTATTACGCAGTGTATTTCTGGTGCTTTATTTTATCGACCCCGTAAGGATGAAGGACAAAGCTAAACTCAGCAGGATTTGAACCTATAATAATAATAATAATAATAATAATAATAATAATAATAATTGTTTCTACTTTTGGCACAAGGCCAGCAATTACCCAGTACATTACTAATAAAGTACCAGTAATGTACTGAGTAATTGTTGGCCTTGTGCCAAAAGTAGAAACAATTATTATTATTAGTATTATTATTATTATTATTATTATTATAGGTTCAAATCCTGCTGAGTTTAGCTTTGTCCTTCATCCTTACGGGGTCGATAAAATAAAGCACCAGAAATACACTGCTGTCGATTTAATCGACTTTACCCCCTTCCTTTCAATTGCTAGCCTTGTGTCCTAAAGTAGAAACAATTATTAATTCTTTCCTTGCAAAAATTGATCTTTTACAAGGTCAAAATGAAAGAACATTTTATCTGAACAGTAATATTTCTATCTTCTATTCATTCTTGATTTAATATTTAATAGTAATAAATATGAAATTATAACATTATACTACAAAGAGCTATAAAGTTTATCATAAACTTTTGTCTTCTCTGAAATGTACACTGTAAAAGTGTTCAAGAGAACAATTTCAAGATATTTCAAGCCAACTTAAGAAATCTAAAAATCATCTCCTTTTCCCATGACGACAAAGTACATACAAACTGATTCAGAGCATGACAGTTATAATGTTTATAAAAGCAGCAATTAAATTCAAGATGCATAGAAAGCAAACTGCTATTAACTTCTGTTTAATGTATTCTGGTCCCACAGCTATCTTCACTTTTTTTATTTTATGCTTATATGTTTATATTCATTTATTTTTGTTGATAGAAGTATGAAAGGTTCCAAAGCAATTTGAAATGAAATTAATTCAGTTTATACATTTCTACCAATTGCATTTGGAAGGCAAGTTACTTAGTGGTAAAGATGTTTGGCTCACAAGTATAAGGTCATGAATTCGATTCTTGATAGTGCATTGCATCTTTTAGCAAAACACTCTATGTCATGTTGCTCCAGTACACTCAGCTGACAAAAATGAATTGTACCTATAATTCAAAGGAGACAGCTTGTTCAGGCTGGAGAGTACACACATTTGTGAAATGCTCAACAACTTGCATGTTGTGCATGTTGATCAAACAACTGGAAAACTTGTTATTATAACTGTGAGAGATCCAACACACCAATCCCATTAGAAACTTAATGAATTTTTAGTTTATTATTTTTATTTATTTATTTATTTATTTATTTATTTATTTATTTATTGCTGCAACTGTTACTCTTTTACTAGTTTCAGTCATTAAACTGGCCATGCTGGGGTACTACTGTCAAGGATTTTTTTGTCGATCATATTGATCCCCACTTCCCTCTACTATTTATTTCCTCTAGCATAGTACTTACTTTACTAGTGGTAAATTAGCAATGTCATTAGTGCATCACATTGAAAGTACCACAGTATTTGTCCCAGTGTGCTGCGCTCTGAATTCAAATCTCACTGAGGTGAATTTTGCCTTTCATCCTTTCTAAGTCATAATTAATATACCAGTTTAATTCCGGGTCAATTCTCTCTCTCTCTCTCTCTCTCTCTCTCTCTCTCTCTCTCTCTTCGTGGAAGAAATTAGCAGTGGAAAATTTTGATTTAAATAGGAACCCTTTAAGATGAGTGGTTTGATTTCTAAAACCAGAGCTGGTTTTGGCCAAGCTGGTATCAAGTTGGTATGAAAAGAGTTTAATGAACTTTTTCAAGAACCACTCATCCCACTACAATTACCTCCCCTCCCAGATTGTTACGTATATACGTATGTTTGGACTCATAACTCCTGCTGGAGTTCTAGGGCTGCCTTAGTGACAAACAGCATATTTTGGTCACTTTTAAATAGCCAACTTCTTCCAAAGAAGGAGAAAGAATAATAGAGGAAGTGAGAAAGAGATATACAGGAAACATCAAACCCAGTACTGGACTGGTATTATATATTGCCCCAGGAAAAGGTGAGAAACAAAATTAACCTTGGGAGGATTTGAACTCAGAGTGCAGAGATGGGATGAATATTTCAAAGCATTCTATCCAATGTTCTAATCATCGTCACTATTTTACGTCCACTCTTCCATGCTAGCATGGTTTAAACGGTTTGTCCTGTTGTGGGCAGTGCCCGGTCGGTTGACCTTGTCTTGCTCATACGGGAACAGATTCTGGTTTGATTTCTACAGCTGGATACCCTTCCTAACACCAACCTCATTTACAGTGAGTGCTGGGTGCTTTTTTTCCATGGTGCCTACATGTCCACTTTACAGTGTGGGCTGGGTGCTTTTTTGCCATGGCACCTCCACGACCACTTTGCAGTGGGAGGAGGGGGGGGGGCATATTGTCTATATGCTTCAGCTTCAGCTTGTACCCGTGGGATGTCGGGTCTTCTGTATTACTGCATGATGCCAGAGGTCACAGTCCTGTGCCATTGCCTTTGAGAGGTGCAATTGGGTAAGGTCGGCTTTTATCACCTCATCCCAGGTCTTCTTGTGTCTCCCCACTCCATGGCTCCATCAACCTCTAGTGCTCTGCACCTTTTTATGCAGTTGTCATCCTTCATACGCATCACATGTCCATACCAACACAACCTCCTCTCCTGTGCACAGCATTTGATTCCTCTTATGCTCAGTCTCTCTCTCAATTCGTTTATGCCTTGCCATTCGCATATATTACTATTCTAATGACTCTGCCAATTTGCTGCCCTCTCAGATTGTTATACTCAGAGAAGAAAGGGTACTCCATAGTGTGTGTATTATGTTTTCTTAAAAGAACATGAAATTGTGAACTTAGCTTATTTTACCATCCCCACTCCTAGGTCCCCTGGCTAGGAACTGCTGTGCTAAAGCCATGATACTATTTAGTCTTGATTCTTAATACTCTGCGTTCAAATCCCATTTTGGGGTTTATAAAATAAGTATCAATAATTTATGTTGGTTTTTGTCAATTTTGATAACAAGTGATCCAGTTGTTTGAACAACATCCCAATATGATTGACTGTTCTAGTATGGTCACAGTTTAATGGCTGAAACTAGTAAAAGAATATATGTGTCTAAACTAAATAAGTTTACTTTCAATATACCTAGACCATACTAATTGACTAATTATCTTTATTTATACATTAAAAATTGATATTATTATACATCATATTTTATGATTGTAGAACATCATCCTCATCCTTTTAAGTCTGTATGTGTTCATATCTCTGTATATTTTGTTTATTTATAAATTAACAGTACAACAAATAGAGATAAATAAAGCATGTAGTAATGGGCCTTTAACTCCTGATGGAGTTGGAAGGTAATTGTAGTGGCGTCGGTGGTTCTTGAGAAAATTCATTAAACTCTTTGATACCCACCTGGCCAAACCCAGCTCTAGTTTTATAAATCAAAACCACTCATCTTAAAGGGTTCCTATTTCAATTTAAATTTTCCAACATAATTTTAAATAAGAATATTTTTAGTTATTATCTTAGTAATGGAATAATTAATAATTTTAGGAAATCTCTTGAGATGTTTCACTAATTAATTGAAATAGAGTATATTTCATTGGAAATGTAGTCATGAAATGATTTTTAAAAAGTTGTCCTTGGTAGTGAAAAGGTTAGGAACCAATGTTTTAGTCCAATATTCCACCATTTTTGCCAGTTCCCTATCATGGTATTAACTTTATCTTTGCAAAGTTTATTTCTTATATTTTATTCACATATAAGCTTCAATTGCAATCAAAGTTTGCATGTAAACTGTAGCTTCCAGCTAAGACATCCATTCTAAGTGATCAATCATTCATTTTGACATTGGAGGTAAGAAATAAATCAAACTCATTAAATATGTAAATATACTGTTTCCTGTATCATCCTTTGTTTATGAATCATAAATCACTTTTGGGTTAAAGAAGACATGGAGTGATATATGACTGACTTTAAATGAGGACGTAAGTGGAATTACATGACCAACATGAAATAACTCTGTGCATCTACATAAGCATGCACAATATTTATTTTCTGTTTTCATTTTTACATCTTTACTTTATCTCTTAACTAAATCTCTTTCTGAATATTTCACTCAGTTCAAAACTGAAATTTTATAATATACCAAGGTTTTATATATTCCATTCTTCATTTCTCAACAGCCAGAACTAGTCAGAGCACATCTGTTAGAATCACTGTTTCTCTGATTTCACACTCTCAAAAACATTCTTCTTCTGTAGTTCACTTCCTTGTTCCCACTGCTCCCTAATAAAACAATTTTTTGTTCTCTAAAGATAAGTAATGCTGTCAAGACACCCCATCCCTTTCTAATGAAAGACACTGCCTGTGATTCTCAAATAATTTTGAAAATAATCAACAACTTTCGCATTACTAAGTTGGTATTTGGGACATAAAATTACAATGGATGGTTCTTTAGATAAATATAAACATTTTAAAATAAATAGTTTTGTATCATATAATCATAGGTCATTTCAGATAGTGTTAGCTGAAATTAAATTATCTTTCTCTGAGGAACTTCCATCAAATTTCACATACCCCTGTAACCACACACAAGCAATAATTCCAACTTAACTCTTCTCATACCAAATCACGTGAAACAGCTCCTGGTTTTATAATGCAAAACTGCTTATTTTAAAATGTTTATATATATATAAAAACATTCATCAGAATTTTATGTAAGAACATATGTTAAGTTATGTCCTAAATGTTAGCTAAATAATGAAACAGTTAGTAATTTGACTAAATACTTCAACATTTTTGATCATTTTTCAAATTATTTGAAAACAATAGGGAGTATCATTTATTAGAGATATAATTAAAGGGTTAACCACAATAATTGTTTCTACTTTTGGCACAAGGCCAGTAATTATCCCAGTGGTACTTTATTTTATCGACCCCATAAGGATGCAAGGCAAAGTTAACGGGATTTGAACTCAGACTGTAAAGGGACGTAACTATGCTAGAAAGCATGGCGTCAGACCCTCTACCGAAACTGCCAATTCACCGCCCAACCACAATAATGTTACCCAATTATTTCTCCAGTATAGAAAGGGTTCAAAGAAAGTGCAATACAACATTGGCACAAACACAAACACACACATACACACAACAGTTCCATAAGCATGCAGATAGAAAAAATCTATTAAAATTTTATCAAGATTGTCTTTTGATTAATTTTTATCTATAGAGGTGATCACCCTTTCTAGGATGAAATTCATAATGAATTTAATGTTCCTCTGTGTTATTTTGGCATATCCATCAATTATATATTTTGATTTCACAGAATAAAAACTATCTTATCTTATATGTATTGACAAATAAATTATTCTCATCATTTTACGTCCGTTTCTTTTATTTATTTAATTATATATATATTTATATATATATATATATATATATATATATATATATAATATATATTTCTTTTTTTTTGCTGGTATGGATGGGTTGGATGGGTTGTTATGGACCAAGGCAGTTCTTATTTAGAGTTACTATATTCCTAGACAGGTCGAAAGACTACTTGAAATTAAAATGAAACAAAAAAAAAGAGCAAAGAATCATGATAATAAACCATGCTTCTATGAAAAGAAAAAAATACTAAATGTTCTAAATCAATATTAATGAATAATATAATTTATAGAGAGCTGCAACTAATTAAAATTGTTAAAAATGCTAGACAGTGATGCTCTGAAGATGCAATAGATTGAAGTTGAATGGTTAACGAAAGAGCAGGGACTGAAGTAATTAACTCTTGAGACAAACATGTTGAAATAATAGAACGAGATGTCAGGATGTTGTTGTTGTTGTGGGACCTCCATCAGTTCTTATGACATAACGCACGTGCACATGTGTGTGTGTGTTTGTGTGTTAGACCTCCGTCAGTTCTGATCACATGACATGTGTGTGTGTGTGTGTATGTACATGTATGTGTGCGTGTGTTTGTGTGTGAGACCTCCGTCAGTTCTGATCACATAACGTGTGTGTGTGGGGGGGGGTTAAACCTCTGTCAGTTCTGATCACATAACGTGTGTGTGTGTGTGTGTGTGTGTGGTTTAAACCTCTGTCAATTCTGATCACATAATGTGTGTGTGTGTGTGTGTGGTTTAAACCTCTGTCAGTTCTGATCACATAACATGTGTGTGTGTGTGTGTGTGTGGCAGTTTAAACCTCTGTCAGTTCTGATCACATAACGTGTGTGTGTGTGGCAGTTTAAACCTCTGTCAGTTCTGATCACATAACGTGTGCGTGTGTGTGGTTTAAACCTCTGTCAGTTCTGATCACATAACATGTGTGTGTGGTTTAAACCTCTGTCAGTTCTGATCACATAACGTGTGTGTGTGTGTGTGTGTGTGTGTGGTTTAAACCTCTGTCAGTTCTGATCACATAACGTGTGGGTGTGTGTGGTTTAAACCTCAGTCAGTTCTGATCCCATTATGTGTGTGTGTGTGTGTGTGGTTTAAACCTCTATCAATTCTGATCCCATTATGTGTGTGTGTGTGTGTATTTTAAACCTCCACTAGTTCTGATCACATGACATGTGTGGGAGTATGTGTGTCACCATAAAATGCACTTGGTATAGATGCAGGCTTCTGGCTCTACTGGAAGGTCAGTGGCCCGCTTGACTATTAAATCAACTAGTGAAGACCCATCCAGCCATTGGTAGCAAGGAAAATAGACATTAAATGATGATGGTGATGATATATATATATATATATATATACATGCATATATCATATATATATCATCATCATCATCATCGTTTAACGTCCATGTTCCACGCTTGCATGGGTTTGGACAGGAGTTTTCCCACTTGAGGCAAGAGTGTTTATCTTGCTTGCATAGGACTATCTGGCGGGTTTTCTACAGCTGGATGCCCTTCCTAACACCAACCACATTTACAGTGTGGGGCTGGGAGGTTTTTACCGTGTTGCCTACACGGCCACATTACAGCGTGGACTGTGTGTTTTTTTGTCGTGACACCTACACGATCTCATTTGTTTCGGCCTAGATGCTGTGGTACCAACATAACTTTACATTGAAAGGGGTGGTGTGGATGGGGTGGGGGTAGTGGGACGGGTGTATTTTGTTAGAGGTGCCTACTGACTGTAGTAGGTTTCACTTTGTATTTAGGTAAGGCGGGTCTTCTCTATTACTGAGTACCGCCAAAGATCTCGGTCCAGTGACATTGTCTTGGAGAGGTGTAAGTGTGTGAGGTCGGAATTTATCAGGTCGTCCCAGGTTTTTCTGGGTCTGCCTACTCCGTCGCTACCGTCTATCTTTATTGCCCTGCACTTTTTTTATACAGCTGTCGTCTTTCATGCGCATCACGTGACCATACCAACGTAGCCTTCTCTCGAGTAAACAACATCTGATCCCTCTTATTTCTAATTTTTCCCTTAGTTCGTTTATGCTTTGCCGTTCACGTATATTACTATTACACATCCAGCGGAGCATGCAAGCTTCGTTCCTCTCTAGTCTGCGTATATCCTCTGCACACAATACCCAGGTCTCACTGCCATGCAACATTGCTGTTCGTATGCAGGCATCATAGAGCCTGCCTTTCATTTTTAGGGAGAACCCTTTAGCGGCTAATAGTGGTATAAGCTCTCTGAACTTTTTCCATCCGGTTCTGACTCTAGCTACTGTACTTGCTGACTGTTTCTATATACATGGCTTGTATAGCTCTCACAAGCCATTCATCAACACCTAGTTTTCTAAGAGCCCACAAGATAATGGGGCGGGGGACTCTGTCGAAGGCTTTCTCCAAGTCGACAAAAGCTAAATATAGGGGTTTACTTTTAGCTAGGTACTTCTGTAGTTGTCGTACAATGAAAAGAGCGTCTGTGGTACTTTTGCCTGACACAAACCCGAACTGCATTTCATCTAGATCAATTCTCTCTCTGATTAGCTGCGCTATTACTTTTTCCGTGACCTTCATGACCTGGTCGATTAATTTAATGCCTCTATAGTTACTCCTATCTAGGGCGTCTCCTTTACCCTTGTAGCAGTTAATGATGATGCTGCTACGCCAGTCCTTCGGAACAACCCCATTCTGTATGACTTGGTTTACTATCCGGGTGACCATGGTGTGTGCCACCGTTTCAGAGGCTTTCAGCATCTCAGCAACTATTTCCGAAGGCCCAGCCGCCTTACCTGTCTTCATATCTTTGATTGCCTTACTTATTATACTACCTTCGACTAACACTGCTGGACCCTCTATTGGGTCGATGAGGGGGAGACTGTCTTTCTCCCATTTATTCTCCTCATTTAGTAGCCTTTCGTAGTGACACTTCCAAGCTACCTTCTTATCAGCGTCAGTGATGGCAAGTATGCCATCATCATTAAGTACACACTTCTCCCCGACAATATCACGGTTTTCCTTGACACATTGCCTAGCAATCCTGAACACCTCACGTTTTTGGTCCTCGCGTTGTAGAACATGCTTGAACTTTCTTTCCTCTGCTTCCCTTCTTGCGAAGTACACTTGTCTCCTAACTTCCCTCCTGGCTACTTGATAGTCTTCTCTACTTCCCCCATCCCGCCATACTTTCCATACCTGCTTTTTGGCCTTAATTGACTCCTCCACCTTACTGTTCCACCACCATGTTACTCTCCTCCTGCCTACAGGCCTGCTCCAGCCACAGACTTCGTCCGCCGCCATCAGCAGGTTTGCTTTCAGGAATTCCCACTGTTCCTCTATATTGTACGACTCTAATTGCTCTTCCTTACTGTCGAAAGCATTAAGTAATATGCTTTTAAATTTATTCCTGGTTGTGGGGTCCTTTAGCTTCCATATTTTTCTCCTGAGGATAGTCCTCTTCTGCTGTCTAGTACGTCTTGTCCTGACTATGAGGTCGCTAATTATCAGTCTATGTTGGGAGGTGCATATATACATGCTTATACCATATATATATACATATAACATATATATATATATATATATATATATATATATATATATATATATATATATATGTAAATATCTTTAAGTCGTTTGGAAGCCTCGACAATGCAAATGGGTAAATCTCCGGGTAACAAGGTCCGGTGGTGGAGAGAGATATGTAAGTGGGTGTACGTTGAGATGCGTGGTGTGTGTAAGAAGTGTGAGATGTGTAGAATGGAGGGAAGAGTATAAAGGATAAAATTAAAATAACAACACAAGAGAGAGTTACCTTGGGAGAGATTTAATAGTCCCTATATATTTCGGATTCACATCCATCAACTGGGGTTTTTTTCCGGGGTGGGGGAAAAGGTTGTCTGTCGGACAAGTGCGGAACGCGTCCTTCGCTCTTTGTTGTTTTGAACATCTGAGGTATTCGGCAGAGCGCGCGTGCGCGTGAAATAGGGTCGGTCGTACAGAGGTCAGCGGCCGAATGAGGGAGTGGGATGGCGCTAGCTGTCAGTCCATTCTCTGCCTGTTTGTTAAATGTTACTGTGTGTGTGTGTGTGCGTGTGTTGTTGTCTCGTTTGAGTGTGTGTGTGTTGTTGTCTCGCTTGAGTGTGTGTGTGTGTGTGTGTTGTTGCCTTGTTCCTCTGTATTGGCAGTGTAGTATGTTCGTATGGTGGAATGATACTGTGTGTGTGTGTAGTTGTCTCGTTTGCGCGTGTGTTGTGTGTTGTTGCATCGCTTGTTAACTTAAACCAGCCATCTCATTTCGCTTCTCTCTGATCGGTTGTTTATTTGCGGTTGCAGTCGTTTGATAAAAAGCGCTTCCTTGATACGTAACGTGCCGACGTTTCTTTCAGTCGCTAGAATTGTGACAATGGGCCTTCCGTCTTTGTTTCCGCATTTGTCTATGTGTTTCCGGAAAGACGAGGCCCTGGTTTTAGTGTGTTCCTTGATCCGGATGTGCAAAGATCGAATTGTGCTACCTATGTAGTATTGGTTGTACCTGTCACATTCTATCTTATACACGACGTATGTGCGTAGGCAACAGTTCGCATGGCGTATCGGGCAGTCTCTGAGGGAGCATGCGTCAGTAGATTTTTCGGGTTTCCTGGAGAGGCATCTTCGCAGGGAGGGGCCCGAGTGGGCCAGGTGGATGTCGAGGCCCTCCCTCCGTATAGCCTTGCGGATAGCGTTGGTGGTTTTTTCGCCCAGGTGTGGCATTTTAAGGAAGCACTTGCCTTGGGTGCTTCTCTGTCTCTTGCGTCTGGTGTCTCCTATTCTGTCTGTGATCGAGGTAGGCTACCCGTTCGTCTTCAGCACCTCGAGGAATCGCTTGGTATGAGTGACACCACTCGTGGGATCGCTGCATCTGTTTTTGATTCGCGCGATCTCGTTCGTGATGTATCCTCTTTTGGCACTGTTAGGGAGGGCGGACTTGTAGTGAACGAATAGGTCCCTGCAGGCTGCCTTTCGGTAGAAGTTGCAGTGGATCCTTCCCTGTTCCGTGATGTTGATCGGAAGTCGAGGAGGGCAAGTGACCCGTCTTCGTTGGGGTGTTCAACACTGAAGTCAATGTTCTCGTCCGTGTTGTTGATCGTCTCATAGATTCTGTTCGGCGTGTCTTGGGAAGATCTGAGGATGAGGATATCGTGTTGACCACCCCACCTATCTATCTATCTGTCTGTCTTTCTCTCTTTCTCTCTTTCTCTCTCTCTCTCTCTCTCTCTCTCTCTCTCTATATATATATATATATATATATATATATATATATATATATATATATATATATACTCTCTATATATATATATTTACTCAGCTGTAGAAATGAGATGATAGGACTGGGGTCCATATCATTCCCCTGCAAAGTGGTCTTGGAGGTGACACGGCAAAAAAGCACCCACCACTCACTGTAAATGAGGTTGGAAGGGCATCCAGCTGTAGAAATCAAGCCACCATCAGTTCCCATCCCACCCTTGCAAGCAGGGAAAAGTGGACGTAAAATGATGATGATGATGAAATATATAGTTAAATCTTAGACAGGAACAAAAACAGAGAGGCAGTACAAATATTGGTTTATTAGGTTCACACTTTTGAGAGGATGGGGCGACTTTTCGGGCATAGCCCTTCATCAGGAGAAAAGTGGGTAGGAAGAGAGTTCCAAGGGTGCGTGGAGGAGTGGTGGAAAGACATTTTAAAAAAAGGGGGGGGGGGGGAAGGAAGGAAAAACGATTTTTTTTAGAAGTACAAATAAAAATAAAAATAAACAAGTGGTGGAAGGGTCTGAGACGTGTAGGGGTGATAGCGGGTAATAATAATAATTGTTTCTACAATTGGCACAAGGCCAGCAATTATCCCAGTGTATCACTGGTACTTTATTTTATCGACCCTGTAAGGATGAAAGGCAAAGTTAACCTCGGCGAGATTTGAACTCAGATCATACAGGGCCGTAACTCTATGCTGCAAAGCATAGCGTCCGGCCCTCTACCGATACTGCCAATCCACCACAATAATAATAATGGTTTCTTTACTGGCCACAAGGGCTAACATGAAGAAGAAAAACATTACAGATGGCACAGGATGATACAAAGTGGGTTTTGGCTGTGTAAAAAGGTTGGGGAACAAAGAATCAGTATTGCATCATATACATATTTAATTACATATTACATACATTTCACTTCCAATCAGCTCGAGGAGCCATCGAATAATGTTTGTTCCTGGCCCTGGAATCAGAAGCTCTTTAGATATGTGTTCTCACATGTAGACACATGTCCAAATGTTGTTGAATTGTTAAACACCCAATTTGTTACTTTAGGCTGCCACAAACTTTGTTAGAATAAATGTCATTATCGATTTTATCATGCTAAATTGTGTTTGGTCAAATTCCTGTAGATCAGGATGGTAAATTATGCTGGTCTGGTCTGGTACAAATTCTGTTCATGCAGATAATTATTACATTAACTATGCTATCATTTCAGGTATACACATTTCATTGGCTGCCTTTTTTAGATATTTCTGAAACAGATCATTCCGATCTATTTTCTAAGTGCCACTTACTTTCTGCAAGCAGAAAGTTCTCGGGGGACTGGATTGATGCCTTGCCTGTAGCTAACATTGGTGGCTTTCTCAGTCAGGACAAGCTTTGCATCTCATTGCACTTCAAGTGGGAGCCAACTTCTGTTGGGGTCTGAGATGTCACTGTGGTAGGTCCCTCAGCTCCACAGGTCTACATGGTTTGTCATGCTGTCTGAATGCTGTTCATTTCGCTCACCACACCAAGCTAAACCTGATCACCAAACAGATCCTAGCTTGGGTAAATATCCCCTCAGTTCTGGAGCCAGTTGAATTATCCATAAATGATGGGAAGAGACCAGTCAGCCTAACCCTTTGTCCCTGGGTAAGTGGTAGGTGTCTCATCTGGGATGGGATGCCACAGTCGCTGACTCGTTAGCTTCCTCACACATCATGGATACCTCGGTAATTGTAGGGGTCACTGCTTCCAAATGGAATAAAATTCGTAAACACCTGGATTTATCTAGTAATTATTTTTTCCAGCCTGTGGCATACAAGACATTTGGTGGAGTTGGGCCACTGACAGCAAAGTTCTTCTCATCACTGGTGGCTCACCTTACTGAGGTGTCAAGTGATACCCATGAGGGTGCTTTGTTGTTTCAGCACCTTAGTCTCAGCATCACCCATGGCAATCCTGCGAGCATATTGTCTTGCCTCAAAGTGTTTAGTTAACCCCTATGATGTGTATTGCGGCTGATTATTACATTTGATGGTAAACTGATGGTCTTTTCCCTCCCCCACCTCTTTTTATCTTCTTTCTTTTATGCGTTTATATTTGTGTTTATCAATAACATTATATTTGTAATGTTTTTCTGGACAAATTGCGGGCAATTTATAATGTTATCTATGCATTTGTGATGTTATTTGTAATGTTATTTATGTATATATTTAAAACATATTTGTAATGTGAATTACTGTTAAAAGAAAATTGACAATGATTTGTAATTGTTTTTTGTTTTTTTTTCCTTTAAGTGCAAACGACTTTTGAAAAGTGTAGTAGAAATGGGTAATAAATGTAGAGAGGGAAGAAAGTATAGATATATAGGGTAGTAATAGAAGGTAAGGGAGTTAATTTGGAATTTTAAAAAATAGTTAAAAATTACACTACACTTTACAAACACATATGTGTAGGTATAAGTTCATGTCATACATACATCACAAAAATACTTAAACTTTTTAAATTTAAGTTACTTCCCACAGATCACCCTCCTATATTTAAACCTAGTGTATTGAAGAAACTGTTTCATTTGAAGATCAGTACTGGTTTGAATCTTATTTGAGGAGTCCTGATGATTTGGACAGTTTCAATTTGGTCTATGTTTATTAAATCATCAAACATCACCTCAGGAGCTGTTCTGCATCCCATCTTTGCTTAATCATGTAGTGGTCAACTTTTTGTAAAGAATAAACTTTGTATTAAATTAAATAAACTTCAAAATTAAATATGTTGCTGCAAGTACACACACACTGATTAGCTGCAAACTGCCTGGAAAGAAGTATTTCTATTGGTATATTTAATAATATATGTATATCAGTATGTGCATGTGTGTGTCTCTTTAAGCCATGTATCTATTTTTACATACATGACTCAGACAGTAACAAACCATCCAACCCATGCCAACAGAGAAAGCAGATGTAAAATGATGATGGTTATATACACATTTAACATTCTTTTATTT
>OZ024741.1:147126004-147176004 GCA_964016885.1 Eledone cirrhosa
TCCTTACGGGGTGGATAAAATAAAGTACCAGTAATGCACTGGGTAATTGCTGGCCTTGTGCCTAAAGTAGAAACAATTATTTTATTTACATTCAAATTTGATCACCAGGATGTAAAATAAAAGAACAAACATAACTAAATATGAGAGGCATCTAATTGAGTTATGTCCTCTTTTTGTCATCCTACTATCTGATGATGGCTTGTATCATAGTCACAGGGCCAAAAATTGGGGTAGAGGAAAGTCAACTAAAACAAACCTCAGTACTTGACTGGTATTTTATTTTATCAAGCTTGGAAGGATGAAAGGCAAAGTTGACCTCAGAAGAATTTGAACGCAATATAAAGAGCCAGAATTACCACAATGCTTTGTCTGATGCTCTATCGAATCTGCCACTCCACTGCCCTCCCATAAGTAAATAATAACATGTTGTTTTCTTATATATTTTCTTCATTTGTCGGCAGCAGTATAAGCATTTGTGCCAAAACAGTGTCACAGTGACAGCAAGATAAGATTGAAGAGGAAGCTATTAACCTCTTGAGATAGGCAAACAAATATTATTTGGCAAGAATAAGACACTCATCTTATTCTTAATATTAATTTCTATTAAAATGTTTTCCTCCTTTCTATTAATCGGTATGAAGAGATGGAAGGTAAAAAGATGGAATTACATAATAATATAAACACTATATTTCTAATAAATGGCACTGTTTATGGTGTTGAAATCATTTCAAAATAATAACAAATTTGGAGTGATTTAGTAAAATGACTTTTTCATTATTTATCTGGTGTTTGAAATAATACAAAGGTTTTTACATAAAATTATGATGGAAGGTTTCTACATAACCCTAACACTAACCCTTTAAAACTAGGAGCAGATTCAGGCAGGTTAGAAACAAACAAAATGATTAAGTTAATATCCATACCAAGCTCAAAGGTTCATCAAGCCAGTTGTTATCCTGGTTTCATTGACATTAAGGAATGGAGAATGTAAAATTCCCCTAGGATAGGATGCTAGTCTATCATAGGGGCTAACCTCCAGTTGCTGTTGGTATTCATTTTTGGCTGAGTTAACTGGAGCAATGTGAAATTAAGTGTTTTGCTCGAGAACAAAATGCACCCCTTAGTCTGGGAACTGAACCCACAACACTAGGATCCTGAGTTCAACACCTTAACAAATAAGCTGCACGCCTTCACAAATGGGATGGCCATGACTGAAATGCCTTTCAAGCATAAGTCTTTTCAGTCAGTCCTTTTATACTAACAAATGAGTTTCTATGCAATGTGGGTGGCATGGGGGGAAAAGAGCAAAGTATAAGAACATAAAAACCTGTTGGGGAATATCTATGCCAAGAAAATAGCATGAACTATTTTATACTTGTACTGCTTGCTATAGGAATGCTTCTTCATGGCTGGCTAAGGACTATACAACAGCAACTATAACCAGCACGATTTTAAAAGGCATCTTCTACATAATAGATCTGTTAGAAATAGTAGCCAACTTCTCCAACAAATCAAATCTTAAAGAAGAAAACATTAGACAATGTAGCGTAGTTCCTCATATAAAAAATAGACCAGGATGGTCAGTGCCAGAATACCTTTGATCATAAGTCTATTGGATCTGAAGAGACCTTGGCCTAAACAACAACTATAGCAGTAATCGTAAATGTAACTGTGTCCTAAACAAAAACAGGATGAACAAAGCTGGAATAAGTTTGATTATAAGTCTGCAAGCTCAGAGCTGATTTGGAAGTAAACAACAATATACACATGGTTATGTAGCCATTGTTATACAAAAATGTAATATATAAACACACTGAATTATCATATTATTTGTAAATCTTTAGATTTATGTTTTGAACTATATATGCCAAGGTGTTCTGATTAAAAACATTCTAACCATGACCAATCTTCTTTTTAGCAGTGTGTCTAGAATACATCATCCTTACAGTGAAGTATCTGGTTTAAAATAGGTACACCATATCCATGTGTGTTGTAAGAGTGAATTAAAAAGGTTGGCATCGGCAAGGAATCCGGCTTTAAACCATTGTCTCAAAAGGAACTCTATGAGGAGTATTAAGCCTGTCATGGGACTCCAAAAGCTAACTCCTTTTTTAGTAGAGAAAATGGCCTTGAAATGCTTATAGTTGTTGCCATTCTCCAGAATACATTATTTAATGTGTCCTTTCTTCATTTAAGACAACATGGAACCAAGGTGATGATGTCATACTAAACATGCACACCAATTACTTCTGTCTGACATTGGCACAAAGCAGCAATTTGGGAGAAGGGGAAAGTTGATTGGTACTTTATTTTATTGATATTGAAACGATGAAAAGCAAGGTCGACCATGGCAGGATGTAAAGAGCCATAACTAAATGTTGTAAAGCATTTTGTCTGATGCCCCAACAATTCTGCCAATCCAACACCCAACAAAATAGTTTCAAAGCTAGCTTTAAAAATATAGCATTAATTGTTTTCATTTTTTTTTTTTATTTTACGTCCACTTTTCCCCTGCTTGCAAGGGTGGGATGGGAACTGATTCTGGCTTGATTTCTACAGCTGGATGCCCTTCCTAACACCAATCTCATTTACAGTGAGTGCTGGGTGCTTTTTTGCCATGGCACCTCCATGACCACTTTGCAGTGGAATGATATGGACTCCAGTCCCTATCATCTCATTTCTACAGCTGAGTAAACTGGAGCAATGTGAAATAAAGTGTCTTGCTCAAGGAAACAACACATCACCTGGTCTGAGAATTGAACTCACAACCTTTCGATTGCAAGGCCAATGCTCTAACCACTGAGCCATGTGCCTCCATATATATTTATGTAAATATTTTATATTTCTAGAAATAATTTGTTTAATATATCTTCTAATACAAATTATACTTAAGTATTTTTTTGTGGTTTCAGATATGCTTCAATGTCATAAGATGATTAAACATCTTTCTTTATTTTTTAAGTTCATAAAATAATTACCAATTTTTAAATTGAATTATATGAATGTGCAAACATCAAATGTTCACTATCCAACTAAACATTTTAACAACAAATATTATAGCTGTCATAAAATGAAAGAACTAAGATGGGAAAAAATATTAGCAGACAGAAGAAATATTTAGTTATAAAACTAAAAAGCGTGGCTGACAGACAATATCTCATTTGAAAGCTGTAATGAGAAACTATGCTTTTGTATTGACCAAGTTACTGACATTGTTATAATTATGAAAGATTTTGAAAACAATTCTGATAAATGTGTAGAAAATATGGATATAACAGATAACAATAAATGATATATTATGAAGTTATCAGTATATATATATATATGTATATACAACCAAAGAATTATCCATCAATTACAATTTTTGTTCAATGAATTTACTCAGGGCATTATAAGTTCAAAATTGGGATAAGTAAATGTGATAAAAAAAAGCATACACTTAGTTTCAAGAAATCCATTCTCCCTTTGGAAGCAATTCACTTCTATCAGTCATTTCAAATTATCTCCTCTAGTGAGAATGTTCCCCAATTTTGTACTCTCCCAATTTTGGTTATCCTACAAATAATTGCTTTTTACAGATGAAGCCATTGGTAAGGATTTATTAAAAGTATGTGCAAATTTTTTTATCTCACTTACTTATCCCAATTTTGAACTTATGCCCTGAGTAAACACATTGACCAAAAGTATAATTGTTTATATATATATATATATATATATATATATATACTTGTTAATCTTTGATAAGGGAAATAAGCTGAAAAGTGAGCAATTTCTTGCAATCTTTCATACTGACCAACTGTCCATCTATTGCACCCTTCCAGCTGACTGCCTACCACATGACTTTTCTCCCATTGGAAGAAATTATAATGTTCAACATAATTTGATATATATGCAAAATGTTCATGAATATGTCATAGGCAAATGGGCTACAGCACAACACTGATTTTAAACAATCATGTTGGTTATAGATGTGATTGTTGCTGTTTAATTCCAAGTCAGACATCATTCAATAAACCTATGATGAAAGCATTCTATCTATGACAATATCAGCTATTATCCTGTGTATCTAAAATTATTATCTAAATTGTGAATTTCCCATTTTCTTAAGATGATAGGGCATGATTGAGGGGGGGGGGGGGGGGATTTGGCTGTTCTTTCTGGCAGATCAAACAATCACATAAAAACTTCCTCATGAACTCATAATTTCTGTTAGGTCAACAGTTGATAATTGACTCTTAACATGCTGTAACGATTTCGCAGAAAATGTCTAAAATCAGGTTTGCTATTTCAAATATTTTTAGTATTTCTACTTGACAGATTGTTGTAAAAATATGCAATTTTTAACCCCTTATATATTAATCCAGCCAAAACTGACTCTTGGTTTATGAAACAAAGCCACACATTCTAAAGGGTTCCTATTTAAATTAATGCAATTATACGTGAGAATTGCATTGATAATTTTAATAAATCACTCACAATTCTTCATTAATTAGTTGAGATAATGGGTATTTCATTAGAAATACCATCATGAAAGTGTTAACATGATGCAGCCATAGTTCTGCATTGTACTTTTCAAGAATGTCTTGCTACTGCTGTTTCATGTAGTACAGGAGATATTTTGTAGAAACTTCAGACAGAAAGAGGATCTGAAATTTATTCTAGATTTCATACATGATTGTACTTGCTCAGCTTTTTTTTTTCTTACTTTTTTTTTTGTGTTTTTTTGTTTGTTTGTTTTTTTTATATGTTTTATTATCATTTTTCCTTCTGCATAATTTGCGCAGTGTCTGCAATCCATTAGTTTATTCCTATTAGAATATACAACCAATTATAATGCATTAAATTTGAACAATCATTTAATGATTTCATTTTTAGTTCTTCTTGTCTTGTTATTGTTGAAGTTGCTGTTTTAGTGGCAGTTTTTTTCCTATTATTATTGTTGGTGTTTTAGTAGTCTGTACTTGCTGCTGTTTTAGCAGTAGCTTGTTGCTGTTGTTGTTAATCATATTTTTAATTCTCTCTTTAATTAAATATGTATCAGAAAATGAAATACAGATTTCCAATGTTTAATTGCTCATTATGATCATCGTCATCATTATCATTGCAGTCATTTTCTTCTGTAGTGACGGCAGCAAAAACAGTGACAGTGGTGGTAATGATGATCGTGACATTGTCACCATCATGTTTTATAATTGTTGTCATCATCTCACCTTCCTCTACAACTAATGCCAGAATTATCATCATCATCATCATCATCATCATGATTTTCTTTTTAACCCCCCCCCCCCCGATCTGCTACCCACCCATTTGTATCATGTTCATCAGAAGCATCTGCTTAGCTCACAGCAGCTTTCTACTCTAATATCCCAGGGATGTTTCTACAAACATTACACGTTACATCTCATATGTGCATTGATTTTGTCAGAAAAATACAACTTTCCTAGCTTTGATTTCACAACTTTTCTCTATCAGCAGCCTGAACTTTCTAAAGTTTAACCTAGTTACCTGATTGAGGAGCTCTTTTCTACATCTATATTGGTCAATTTGGCAGAATTGTTAGAGTGTTCAATATTCTGGATCATATACTACCAAAGTCCATTTTGCCTTTTATTTTTTCAGGGTTGGTAAAGAAAAGTAGCAGCCCAGCTAAATGCTAGTGGACTCCTTTTTCCTTTCATCCATCACATCCTGAATGATCTGCTGAATAACAGGATGGGGGATCAAGAGGGTGTCCGTATCTGCTCACAACTGCATGGGTATCTGAAACCTTTAGCTAAAGCATGGTACATACGACTAAGTCATACTTAATTGTGAGTAATGGCTGTCATGTTTGTACAGATAAAATACCATTGCATTATTTCTTCTGGCTCTTTATAATCTGAGTACAAATCCCATTGGAGTCAACTTTGCCTTTCATCCTCCCGGGTTAAACAAAATAAAGTATTAGTCAAGAACTCGGTTGATTTAATCAACTTTTCCCTTCTCCCAAATTTGCTGACCTGGTACCTAAATTATAAAATATTTTATTGAAATCTTGCTATTGCAATTGTCATTCTTGCAAACTGCTTTTGGTACTTTATATTTTAAAAACACTTCTATACTATTTCTATCAGTTTCATATTTTCAACACTATTCAACACATATATACAAGGCAAACGAGAGTATCAAGCCCCAGGGTGTATTAAGCTCCACCACACTACAAATGCATTGTATTTATACTTGGCACATTATATTTTGTAGTGTGGTGGAGATTAATGCCCTCTGGGGCTTAATACCCCCATTTGCCCTATATGTTATCTCTGCCAGGTCTGATGATGAGCATTCTAATTGATGTGATCAATGGAACAGCATTCTTATCAAATTAGTGTGGCTAAGCATTCACAGACTTGCATACCTTTAATGTCAGAAAGATTCAACATGATGTAATATATGAAAAAGCTGGATTACAGGTGCAATTCATTTTTTGCCTGCTGAGTGGGCTGGAGCAAAGTGAAATAAAGTGTCTTGTTCAAACATGCTGCTGAGAATTGAACTCACAACCTTCTGATCATCAGCCAAAAACCCTAAAAGCAAAGCTATGCATCTTCACACTCATAAATATACTGCCATTTCAACAGGAATAATGTAAAAGACCAATTGAAGAGTATCCTTGTTGCCTGTGCAATTCCTGCTAAAGATCTTAAAAAGAAATTCCTTCCTTGGGTTTGTACATTAAAAATAATTTCCACTTTGCAACAAGTCTTTCATGTACTCACCGAAACAAGGAAATGAAGCTGAGAAGAGAAAAGGACAAAACAGAGAGATCATAATTCAAGGAGAGGGATGACGATTGATATTGCTTTTGAATTTTTGAAAATTGTAGTAGTCAGGAAAGTAAGATTCGGAAGAGGATTCTATATCTGCAAGGAAAGAAACTGTCAGAATATAATTTGTGATTTGGAATGTGTGGAAAATAGTCTATGATGGTGTGCAACAGTTCGAAGCTAAATGCACCAGGCAATGGAATGTTGAAAGAGCATTGCCAAACGCGGTCACCCAACAGTAACAATCTAGCTTTTAATCCTTGTTTGGCTTGTCCCTAAATTTGTCTACTACATACTGGACTTATATTACATTTGAATGCTAATCAGGAACATGGCTGATATATTTGAGAGGGGGGGGGGGGTAACATCATCATCAAATGACAAACACACCAAGCTGCTCACATACAAACATATTCAAATACTCTCACAGACATACACATTTATCCAAGGAGTTTGCTTTCAAACCACATGGTTTGGGGTTTAGTCCCACTGTGGGGCATCTTAGTCAAGTGTCTTCTACTATAGCTATGGGTTGACCAATGATTTATGAATGAACTTTGGTCGACGGAGACTCTGCAGAAGCTTATCATATATGTGTATGTGTTTGCATGCACATGAGTGTGTGCACACTCGTGTGTGTGTGCATGTGCATATGTGTGCATATATGTGTGTGCCATATATATGTTTATATTCACTGTTAGTTTATTTTCCATAATCCAGCAATTTTATAAAAAAGATTGGTAAAATAAGTATCCAACTAGAAAAATATATAAGTACTGGGTCGATACGATCACTTAACTACCTTCAAGGCATTGCCCCAGCATGGTTGTCTAATGACTAAAACTAGAAATGGAATGGTTGTGATTGGTGTTAAAAAAATATAATTGTTTCTACTTTAGGCACAAGGCCAGCAAATACCCAGTGTATTACTGGTACTTTATTTTATCGACCCCTTAAGGATGATAGGCAAAGTCAACCTCGGCGGGATTTGAACTCAGATCATAAAGGGACGTAACTATGCTGGAAAGCATGGCGTCCGACCCTCTACCGATACTGCCAATCCACCGCCCAATAATTATGACAATAATGATAATGAAGATGACTGTGATGATGGTAGTTATGACAGCGATGATGTTGATGACAGATTACTTAACGAAATGAAACAAAATATAAATATAGATAGATATATTTCTTTATATATATATATATATATATACAATAAAAACAAAGCAAAAGTGATTTTCATTATAAAAGGTATTTAACGTCATTAGCATTTCTCATAACTTACTTTTATTGTATTATTTTTTTCTAATGAAAGTATTTCACATTTTTCTCCTCATTTACTGAATAAATGAAAAATCAATAAAACAAAATGTTTTCTTTTTCTGACATTTAGAATTCTGTTGATAGTGTTTGAAGGATTTTGAAAGATGCTATCACTGTTGATTGGTACTTACTGTAACTATGTATAGATCTGTCTGTCTCTGATTGTGTGTGTATATATATATAATCATCATCATCATCATCATTACCTTTTAACATCCATTTCTTCACGCTAGCATGGGTTGGATGAGTTGTTGCATTGTGTGATAAGCCAGAATAGATGACTGTGTCTTGATCATACAGAACTGTTTCTGGTTTGGTTTTTATGGGTGTATGCCCTTGTTAACACCGACCACATTTACAGTGTGTACTGGCTGCTTTTTGTCATGACACCAACATGACTACTTTACAGTGTGGACTGGGTTCTTATGCATATATATATATATATATTTATTAAAATAGCAGATTAAAGTTTAAGCAAAGAATCGCTGCTTATTATTACTATGTATATATATATATATATATATACACACAGGAAGGGGAATTGAGAGAGAGTCCACCTTGTATGAGGTGCCATGAAGAAATGTTCCAGCACATACGTGATTGACATTAGGAAGGGCATCCAACCAAAGAGAACCAAGCCAAAAATATGTTGTCTTAGCAAGATGTAGTCACCTGACCTGTCTAACCTCATAACATGACAACCCATCTAACCCTTGCTAGCAAGGAAAATAGATGTTAAATGGTAATGGTTATGATGATAATGACAATGATGATAATGATTATGTGTGTGCACGTGCGTGAGTTAGTTTGATTGCAATTAATACAGGCATAAACTGCATTCAGCATTCAACACTCAATGTGATACTGTCATTCCAAAATGAAGTCATGCCAACAGAAGATGACTGCTACCTGGTATCAGGTGGAATCACAGAGTATAAATACCAAGTGAGAGAAAGAACTAGTGAGATCAGTTTAATGTGTTTATTTTCATTACTTATGTTTCACTCATGGTCCTGCTCAAGTGTTTTTAGCAGTCAATATTTATACTCATTTATGAAGCCTGTGATATATGGAGTCAAAACCTATCATAGCATAATTAAGTTATTGTGAATGGTTTTGAGCCAGACCTTCAGAAAAACATGTGTGACAGAAATAAGCATGTTAAACTGGTCTCTCCCTCCATCTTGTTATATATATAATATAATTGTTTCTACTTTTGGCACAAGGCCAGCAATTACCCAGTGCATTACTGGTACTTTATTTTATCGACCCAGTAAGGATGAAAGGCAAAGTTAACCTCGGCGGGATTTGAACTCAGATTGGAAAGGGCCGTAACTCTATGCATCAAAGCATGGCGTGCGACCCTCTACTGATAATATAATGTGTATAAATCAATTTCGACAAAATATATTGTTTAGCCAGTAATTGTATTGAGCTATTTTTAAGGTGTAATATGACTTGAAATAATTTATTTTAGTCTATATTTATATTATTGCTACTCCTTTTAATCAATTAAATTAATCTAGGTTATATTAATTAAATTAATCTAGGTTTATATTAGAAGATAGGGACCTACTTCAGGCTTCCTATTATCCTCTTCTTTTTACTGGTAAAAAGCAGCTGGTTTTTATATTTTATAATTTTTGCTGTGAGAGTTTCACTATCACAGGACGTTTTAACATCTCAAGGTAATTCTACTTGAATTTTTCTTGTAAGAGCTCTAATGTATGTTTTAAGATTTAGACATCTTAATTAATGATTAATTATCTTAATTAGTAATTTTTTTGTCAAATGAAACTGTACCATATAATCAAATGTTTGTAGGTAAAATTATATTTTTTCTTTTAAAATATATTTTTGCTTGTAATGCTTACTTTTAATATACTATACATAATTACACCTTAATATAATTTATATAAATAGTTTTTAGCCTGTAAACGTATTGAGCTATTTTTAAGATGTAATATGACTGAAATAATAAATTTTATTTTACTCTCTCTCTCTTTCTCTCTAGAGAAATAGACGAAATTGAAGAAATTTTAAACATTTTATTTGTCTTACACATGTTTCAACAAGAAATATGATATAAAGAAAGGCAAGATAAATTTTGATAAATTGAAATATATCTATATATTATGAGCATTAATTCAATGAATTTACCATAGCACTTAATTTTGCATCAATCATGTATCCTCAGATACTTGATAAGATACAAAAATGTAAGAATAGGAAATATCCTGGAGAAAAACATAAAAAACATCACAACATAAAATAGAAATTCTTGTCATTTCTTTCTATTTCATATTTCTCTTGTTGAAACATGTGTAAGACAAATAAAATTTCTTAAATTTCTTCATCATACTTCTCTATTATTTAAATGCTTTGTGCACCTGCATTCGTACAACACCCCAGATTTTTTAAACTCGAAATTTAATTCCTGATTTTATATGGATTACACCTTGAATTAAGTAATTAGTTCTCTTTACTGATTGCTAAGTCAAATTGAGCTTGAATGTTGGCTGGCATAACTTTTCTCACTTAATCTTAACCATTTACCCTTGCTATATGTATGTATGAATGTATGCCAGATTGCTCTCGAGTGCTACTGATAACATGTAACCCAGTACAACTTGTCTCATGGTCGGATCATCGGTGACTAAATCAACAACCCCACCAAGCTTGCTTGGTGAGGAGGGTGATATTTGGACACTCTGCGGGATGAAATATAAGACCCGGCAAAGGGTGGAGGAACTCAGCAGAGCCAACGACCATCCAACTAGTACTGGGAGTGAAAGGCCCCCAGTTGTTGTCACAAGAGGAAAACTCTGTCACAGAGGGAAACTCTGAAAAAAACCCTGCAGCTTTGGAAGCATCCGATGATGTTGACCAGTTCTCCTTTTTGAGTAGTGTTTTCGATGCTCAGAGAGTGGGATTGGTCGAGTGCAAGGCCTTTCCCCACTTAAAAAAGTTTCAAAGCACAGGCATTGCTTGTTCAGGATATGTTACAGGTTCATGTGGCTGGCCATAGCCTAAAAGTGCACCATTTTCTGTAATCTGACAAGCGATTGCAATACTCTTAGCAGAGTTTGCAGTCATCATGTGTGTATGTATATATGCATGTGTTTGTGTTTACACAACTCAAAAAGTGATATTGTTTTTGATGGCCTATAACATAGCAGTTCAACAAATAAAAATCAATAAAACAATTACCAGACTCTTAAAAATAAGTACTGGGTTGATATGACTAACTAAACATTTGAAAGCAAGGTTCTACCATGGCCACAGTCTAATAACTAAAACCAAAAGTGTCAAAGATTATATATATATATATATATATATGGGTGTATGTGTGTGTGTGTGTACATACATATATATATACATATATATACATATCATCATCATCAACGTTTAACGTCCGTGTTCCACGCTTGCATGGGTTTGGACGGGGGTTTTCCCACTTGAGGCAAGAGTGTTTATCTTGCTTGCATAGGACTATCTGGCGGGTTTTCTACAGCTGGATGCCCTTCCTAACACCAACCACATTTACAGTGTGGGTCTGGGAGGTTTTTACCGTGTTGCCTACACGGCCACATTACAGCGTGAACTGTGTGTTTTTTTGTCGTGACACCTACACAATCTCATTTGTTTTGGTCTGGATGTTGTGGCACCAACATAACTTTACATTGAAAGGGGCAGTGTGGATGGGGTGGGGTGGTGGGACGGGGTTGTATTTTGTTAGAGATGCCTACTGACTGTAGTAGGTTTTACTTTGTATTTAGGTAAGGCGAGTCTTCTCTATTACTGAGTAGCGCCAAAGGTCTCGGTCCAGTGACATTGTCTTGGAGAGGTGTGAGTGTGTGAGGTCGGAATTTATCAGCTCGTCCCAGGTTTTTCTGGGTCTGCCTATTCCGTGGCTACCATCTATCTTTATTGCCCTGCACTTTGTTATGCAGCTATCGTCTTTCATGCGCATCACGTGACCATACCAACGTAGCCTTCTCTCGAGTAAACAACATCTGATCCCTATATATTATGGAATACTGTTGGCTTCTTTCTACAATAATTTCTATACTTTTCATTTATATATATATATATATATATATAGAGAGAGAGAGAGAGAGAGAAAGACAGACAGATAGATAGATAGGTATAAATAAATATCTTATAAATAAAATGTAGTCAAGCAAGATTGAAAAGAAAATTATAAGAAGTAAGATAAGAGATTTAACAGACAGAATTTTACATTAAAGTTGGGTTTTACTTAAAATTGATGGGAGGGGGGTGTCAATTATATACCAATTCTAAAAGAAACCCAACTTTAATGAAGGATTCTCAGTGTTAAATCTTTTAGCTTTGCTTTTCTTCACATTAAAAAAATCCTGTGTTATATATACATATATATATATATATATATATATATATATATATATATATGCTTGTATACATACATGTATACATACACCCACAGATACACACACTTACACTTACACACAGACGTGCACACACACACACACACACACACACATACACACCCAGACACACACCTATCTATAGCCTAACTAGATTTTCTTCTTTTGTCCTTTTGTTCTTACTTTACTTTCCATAATTTTCTCTCAACTTTTGCTTAGTTAACTGAATTAATGAAATTTTAAGGAAAATCTTTGACATAATTTATGGCTTAGAATAAATCTCTTCATAGATTACTTTTTACTTTTTTGTTTTCCTTTTCATTTTTATTGCAATCCATTTACAACATATGTTACCATTCTAAAGTTAACAGTTTGTAATTTTTCAGTAAATCATTTAATCATAAGAATTTGGAGAAACTTGAATTTTTTGGTTAAAGTTTTATACATTCAAAGTGTCCAACTGAAGTTCACTGCCTCTTTAAGGATTTTTTCGGTTTCAAATCCATTCAAAATCACTACAAACATTATTTTCTATTTAGACTTAGACAATAAATTTAAGTCTTTCCCTAAGGTATTTCTTATGAAATATATTATTCATGCTCCAATTAATTTTGAAAATAATGAAAAATTAGGAGGCATTCAATAAAATAATTAACCTTCCCATTATTAGGTTGATGTTTGGAAATGTTGGTATTATTATAGAACAGCCCCCACCCCCTCAGTTTCAGTTAGAATTTTTTTTTTCCTTGTGTTTTCTTTTTTTGTTTTTGGTTTATTTTTCATGTTATCAACTAATCTGACCTGTGAGACACTTGCAATCAGAAGGGGTGGAGAGTGATGAAAACAGAAGGGGTGAAGAGGGATGCCCCCCACCTCCGGATCTCCCCTCCCCTCCACCCCTCGGGTTTGCTCTGTGATTTTTTTTTTTCAATGAATATGACCTCCAAACCAATTAGAAATGACTTTCTTTTTAGAAAAAATAGGGGAAGGGGGCAGAAAGACCATCAGAGTTTCGTAGATTTAAACCTGCCTCACATTTTGTGGGAAGTTTTTCACGTGCTATCAACTAATCTGACCTCCAAGATGCTCACAATCAACTTTTTTTAAGAAACCCTAACCTAATTCAGGAAAAATTTCGATTGTAAGCATCTTGGAGGTCAGATTAGTTGATAGTGCACAAAAAAAAACAAAGGAAAATAGTTATTTCCCTACCAAACATGAGGGGAGTGTAGATCTGGAAGACTTCGATGGTCTTTCTACCCCTTTTCCACCTCCTTTTTCTACAAATCTGACAGGTTTGGAGGTCATGTACATTGATAACATGCAGAAAAAATATCATAAAGAAAGCAGGGAAAAGCGGACGTAAAATGATGATGATGATGATGATAATGAAAACTCCAGGGAAGAAGGACGACCCCCACCCCACTCCCTCCATTTTCTAGAAAAAATATCGATTGTGTGCATTCTGGGGTCAGATTATTTGATAGCATACGAAAAAACCTATGAAAAAATTTTGAGTGAAGGTTTTCATAGAAATAGGAATATTTTAAAACCAGGTGTTTTGTATCATAAAACAAGAACAGTTTCCTGTTTGTATTGAAAGGAATAATTCTACATATCTCAGTTAAGAATGTGTTAACTCTTAATATCCAGTAATGATTTAGCAGAAAATAGTTAAAAACTGATTTGTTAATTCAAATATTTATAGTATCTTTGCATATAAATGTTCATATTATCATTGTGAAAATTTGCAATATTAGAATAAAGGTTTTAACTTTTCATGTGATGTAGTCATAGTGCTGTTTGAAACTTTTGTACTAATGTGATACAGTCATAGTGCTGTTTTTTTTTTCAGTTTAATATCTCACTAATATGGTTTTATAAACTACAGTATGTTAAGAGCTACATTGACTGTTTGGAACTTTAACTGTGATAATAATTCAGCATGTGAGGATGTATTTTATCTCCACTTAATGCTATTATAACACTTCCAAGCATTTTATGGTTAATGGAAGCATTATGCTACAGTTGGAAAAACTGGTCTCACAGTCTTACCTGAAGTCTTGAGTCTATATAACAAAAGTAAAAAGTTAAAATTTAAAGTCTGCCTTAAGCCTAGAGGTTAATTAAGAAAAAGTATATCCTTATTTCAGTAGCATTAAGCAACAGAGAATACAAGCCTTTTGCATCCCTTGACAGGATGCTAGTTCTTTGCAGGTTTAACCTCCAACTGTAGCATGGCCACAGTCAAATGGCTGAAACCAGTAAATAAATAAATGAATAAATAGAATGTATATTTTGTGGGTTACACTTAAGGTTTGATAGGTGTGAATAATTGAGATGAATAATTGAGATTGAATTGGTACTATATGACAAAGAATGGACCTTTGGTAGTTTCAATGGGTTGATCAACAGAACAGCCTACTAATGAAATTAATAGGTAGGTGGCTGAGCATTCTACAGACATGCATAGTTCATAGACTTATTGTGGAAGTGTTTTCTAATGAAATACGTTATATTTCAATTAAGCTTTGATGAATTTTGAGGGATTTACTAAAATTATCAATCATTTAATTACTAATATAACTTAACATACAGTTCTCAAATAAAATTTATTTTAGATTTTAATTTATATAGGAATCCTTTAATATTAGTGGTTTATATTCAAAGAGCCAGAGCTGGTTTTGTGCAGTTTCGTATCAAAAGGGTGAACATAGTTCTTAGTGTGTGACATATCTAGTTGAATGATAGTTACAATCCATTCAAAGGGCTTTAAAACAATGAATACCAAGGCAATTAACTCTTAACATCCTGTAATGATTTATCAGAATATGCCTAGAAACTGATTGGTTACATAAAATGTTTAATAGTATATTTACTACTGGACAGATTGTTGTAAAAAGTTGCAGTAAACTAAAGTAACAACTTAATGTCACATACTCATAGTGCTGTTTTGTATTTTTCAAGAATGACTTGCTAAAGAGATTTCATATAGTATAAGATGCTCGAGTTAAATTGCAACTGTTGTAAATTAAATACAGGGATTAGAACTATAGTTATAATAATGGGAAGAGTAAGCATGTATGATCTTGTTTGTAGCAAAGTATATTTTCAATGTTTGCTGATATCATCTCTATTCTAGACATAAACACTTTGTGAAAAAATCAACTCCAGTTTCAAATACATTAACTATCCAAAATTAATAGACCTCAGTAATCTCTGTCTTCCTCTAAACATATATGAGGGTAACATATATACTTTTTATGAGGTTAAAGTTTTAACAGGAATTAATAAAAATAATCAACAACAAATAATACAAAATATTATAAGATTAGTTAAAGCCATAAAGCCTTGTTAATATAACATATTGCAAACAAAATATCATAATACCAGAGACTATTGTTGGTTTTCTGGAATGTTTAATATATGAGAGTTAAATCTCCTACATAGATCCTTAACATTGTCATTATTACCATTATCATTGTCATCATCATTACCATTATATATTCAACATCATTATAGTTGCAGTGAGGAGAAATAGACCTCAGCAACACCAATTAACCCTTTAGCATTTAAACCAGCTCTTTTTGAAACCATCCGTAACCAATAGCTCACACCAACACTAAGATATCATTCTTAAAATAAACAATAACATCATCAAACTCTCATAAACTCGAGATTATGTTAGATAAAGCCTTTACCATGAAAATAGAATAGTATATATAGAGTAACGTAAATGCTAAAGGGTTAAATAGTAACCAATACCACATGCTGTTTTAGTTTACTGATATAAACTGTAACAGCATGACATTATCTTAGTTCTCAGTGGACTTAGCAATTGGGAGCTATCTGAACCAAAATCACAATCCAGTGCTAGTATTGCCATGTCATGAGCCCTTAACTTAATTGAGTTGTTGGGACAAATAGTAACATGTGGCATATCTTAACAGAACCCATCCTTTTCCAGGTATAAACACAGCCAATTTCTCCCAAGAGGAGGTCACTGAGAAAAAGACTGATCCCAGTGCTGGACAGGTACTTATTTGTTGACCTCAAAAAGATGAAAAGTAAAGTTGCCCTCAGCAAGATTTGAACTCATCTGAGAAAACTAGAACAATACTGCAACTTTTTCTAGCCAACAATCTACTAATTCTGTCAATTTACTGCATGCTGCAGTACTGGTAACAGGCTATAAACCACCAACACATTAGCTACCTGTCCAGAAACCTGTTGATTCAGCCATTCACACTGGCACACTTAGGGAGTAGTTTCTTTCAACTGTATCTCCGTTAAAGGTTTTTTCAAAACTATTTCAGATTTATTTCAATATAAATTTGATGAACAGCTTTATGGACTTTCAAATAATCCAATTTAAACTTTTCACATTTATGAAGTCCCATAGCTTCACTAGGTACTTCTATAGCACATAAAAATCATACATTATTAGGTTAATTCTGAAATACAACCACTTTGTTAGGTCCAACTCTTGCTAGTAAACAAAATGGATGTTATAGGATAATTGTTTGAACGGTCTATCAATGGCTTAAGCTCATGGGACAACTTTAAACTCAACACAGTAAAACTTGCCAATTTTATTATACTTTAAACTATTAGTGTGATGGCTTATGGCCTAGTGGTTAGGGTGTTTGGTTCACAATCATATGATTATAGGTTCAATTCTTGGACCAAGCTACACATCATGTTCTTTATCAAGACACTTAATTTCCCATTGTTCCCATCCACTGAGCTGAAAAAACAAATGAGTTCCAGCAGCTAGGGGTTAACCCCACAATGAACTTGTGCCCTGTTCAGAGTGAAGTTTTGTATTCTCAGTCACCATTGAAATCAGGATGACATCTGGGCTGATCAACCTCTAGGCTCGGGAAAAACTTTGTTGATACAATTTAAGTGTCTGGGCTATTAACATAGCAGTGTTTAGCCATAGGATATGAACCACAATCTTTTTGACTGATTTTCTGGTATTATATTTATTTGGCAGTGGATTGGGAGTATCGGTAGAGGGTCAGACGCCATGCTTTGCAGCAAAGAGTTACAGCCATTTATGGTCTGAGTTCAAATCCCGCCGAGGTAAACTTTGCCTTTCATCCTTACAGGGTCGATAAAATAAAGTACCAGTAATGTACTGGGTAATTGCTGGCCTTGTGCCAAAAGTAGAAACAATTATATTTATTTGGTGGATTGGCAGTATCGGTAGAGAATCAGACACCATGCTTTGCGGTATAGAGGTATGGCCCTTTACGTTCTGAGTTCAAATCCTGCCGAGACTAAACTTTGTCTTTCATCCTTATGGGGTTGATAAAATAAAGCACCAGTAATGCACTGGGGTAATTGCTGGCCTTGTGCCAAAAGTAGAAACAATTATATTTATTTGGCTATCTACATTTCTCATGGTTGAGATAAAATTTAGAACATTAACTAGAGAAAGTTAAAAAAAGAATAATTGGAAAATAATCAAAGTCACAACCCTTTTCTTGCTATATTTCTAATAAATGTATTTCAATTTGTTTAGAGAATAATTTGTAAAATACTTCATGAAGAATTTTGAGAGATTTGCTAAAATTGTTTACTATTTTATGACTAAGATGGTATTTGTAACATAACAAATGGTTCATATAGAAAATTATGTTTGATGATTTTATTTTAGATTGAACCCTTTAAAATGGGAGGGTTTTTTCATAGAACCAGAGCTGGTTTGGGCCAGGTTCATATCAAAAGGGTTAAACTGGTGTTTGGAATATAACAAAAGGTTATTACATAAAATTATGGTGGAAGGTTTTAATATAAGTACCAACACTTTAAAACTGACAGTTTTGTGTCACAGAACAAGGAGTGGTTTCAGGCTGGTTGTTATCAATAGAGTTAACAATGCAAAATCTGGAGGGAAAAAATATATTCTTCTATGGTCTGGCTTTATCAAGATTATAGTGATGATCTGAAAAAATTGAAATGTCAAGTAAATGGTAAACATCATCTAATCTATTGTGGCAGCTTTGTGAGAATAAATATGCCGGAATATTCAAATCATGCAGTTATATTAACTTTTGACATTCTAGAAACTAGTGGTGACTGTTAATCTGTGGCAGGTGACATCTAATAAATACCATTTCTTTTATCTGCAGTTACCTCATAGATACTAGTATTATCTGCTCTTATTATTTGATATTGGCAGTATCGGTAGAGGGTCGGACGCCATGCTTTCCAGCATAGTTACGTCCCTTTACGATCTGAGTTCAAATCCCGCCGAGGTTGACTTTGCCTTTCATCCTTACGGGGTCGATAAAATAAAGTACCAGTAATGCACTGGGTAATTGCTGGCCTTGTGCCTAAAGTAGAAACAATTATTTGATAAAGTTAAGAAAGTTGCAGCTTTCTATACTATAAGTTCGAATCCCACTGAAATCAGATTTGCCTTTCATCCTTCCAGGGTCAATAAATTAAAACACTAGTTAAGTAATGGGCTTGATATAATCAACTTTCCCCTTCCCCCAAATGACTGGCCTTGTACCAATGCTAGAAATAATTATTTAATAAAATTGAATGGTACTTTCTATAAGATCCAGAGCATCTTGGACTGTATCCCAAGCCAAATTTAATCCTTTTGAGGACCTAAGCACTTTAAAGATTATGGTGTCCCCACCACCATTTTCATATATAAAGTCAGTGAAAAGATGTTTTGAAATGATAAATACATTTAATTTGAATAAAACGATGCCCCTCTGCCCTTGATTAGCCCAGGCTTTGCTGCTTGTCAAGCCGAAAAGGACAAGCTGGCAAAGTATCAGTCACTCTTTGATAGGTTTGTGGTTGAATCTGTGGCAGTGAAAACTTCCTTGGACATTGACCTTGAGCAGCAGTTGATATACTTTTCTAACATCAAAATATTAGCTGTTCACTTACTTGGGGAAATATCTAATGTCTGGTAGCAAGTGAAATTGTATAGATTGCTATGGAGAACAGATTTATCAAACAGTCTCTCCATTCACTAATAATACATCCTTTAAAAATTCACAGCAAATTTCTACCTACCATTCAAACCCAGTGCTGTATTTTAGGTTGACCCTAGCTTTGTGAGTGAAATTGAATATGTGGAGATTGTTTAAAACCTGTCAGAAGGATTGTAGCCATTAATTAATGGACCTGCCTTAACACATATTGTGCATATTAATTTCATGAGCAGATAGTTCTGTTGGTTAAACAACTGGAACAGCCATTCCATGCGTATGTGTGTCCGCAGAAATGCATGTCGGATTTGTGTCATCTTCTAGTATGTTAATGCAATCAATCTTGAATTGATAGCCTTTCCTATTAAGTCTACTGAAGATACAATTGACCAGTATACTCTGCAAAGCAGCAGTGCCTGTGCTTGACAAAATATACCCAGTACACTTTCTAAGGTGGTAGTGCCGGTGCCACAATAAAATGCACCCAGTCTATTCTGGAAAAGTAGTAGTGCTGGAGTCACAATAAAATACATCCAGTATGCTCTCTAAACTGGTTGCCACTAGGAAGTTCTAGAAGCAATGCAAAAACAGAATGTATGAGCAAGATATGGTTCTCTGACCTGTCTAGTCTCAGACCATGACAACTCACTCAACCAGCATGGAAAACAGACATAAAACAATTATGATATATATATATAAACATTCCATGCTTATATGTTTATATATTAATTATTTAGTCACCATTATTATTATTATTATTATTATTATTAGAGTAATTTTTTTAATTTTTTTAGAGTCCTTATATTTACATCCTTCTCTATTTTTATATTCTGTATTTGCATTAAAATATTCCTATGAAAACATCAATATTTGGTTGGTTGTTCATTTGATTTCTATTTATGTGAATTGACAAATTTTAACAAAATTTTTTTACTTTTGCAATTGATTTGTTAACTTTTGTAACCACAGACATTGTGCTTCTTAAGATGCCTCTTTCTTCCTAACTTTCTTCCTAATTCATTCTATAAATTCTGAATGTACAGAGACACAAAATATCGTGTCAGTATATTTTCTTCAGCTTGTGGTATTTGTAATCATAAGACTGCTGGGAAAAGAAAATTTCAGCTAATAATTGAGAAAAAGAAATTGAAAATTAAATTTACAGCTCACATATATGCTATTTTAGCTGGCCTCCTACAAGGTTATATCTATAGTGTTTTAATTAAAGGGGCCCATATTCATATCACTAAATATATTTGTGTATATATTATGACCATCATCATCATCATATATATGTATATGTACATGTTGTTATAGCTCAAACCTATGCAGGTTTAGCTGGCCTCCTACAAGGTTGCTTCACATTGGAAGTTTCTCAGGGGCATTAATGCTAGGGGCCCTAGTCCTATCATGAAAATCAATGTCAAATGAAGTATCTTGCTCAAGAATACAACACACCACCCTTTCCAGGAATTGAACTTACGATCATATGAGTCCAGGAATTGAACCTACGATCATATGAGTCCAGGAATTGAACTTACGATCATATGAGTCCAGGAATTGAACCTACAATCATATGAGTCCAGGAATTGAACCTACAATCATATGAGTCCAGGAATTGAACCTACAATCATATGAGTCCAGGAATTGAACCTATGATCATATAAGTCCAGGAATTGAACCTACAATCATATGAGTCCAGGAATTGAACCTACAATCATATGAGTCCAGGAATTGAACCTACAATCATATGAGTCCAGGAATTGAACCTACGATCATATGAGTCCAATATACTAACCATTAAGTCATGCACCATTACAGTTTATAATTAACAAAATATAGAAACTTGCAAGCTCTCTTTCTCACTTTCTCTCACCCTCTCTATATCTCCCTCTCTATCCCCCCCTCTCTCTTTCTCAATGTGTATGACTGTATGTATGTGTGTGCATGTAAATGCATGATCAAAGGCATTCCAATCATGATTATTCTGTCTTTTTTCAGACATAGTGTATCTTAGAATGATGCTTTTCTTGTATCATATAATGGTAGGGTGTCATTTTAGAGGAAATTTGGCCACTACTTCTAGTAGAGCAAGTGGTCATACAGAAGCTTCACTGTGGCTCACATTTTTAAACCCTTTTGTTATCATATTTTTAATAAAAATAATTTTGAAAATAATCAAGAAATAAATTTTTCATTCTCAAGCTGGTGTTTGGAACCTAGCTTAACAAAAAGTTCATACTTGAAATTATGATAGAAGGTTTTTAGATAAAAATAAACACTTTAAAATATACAGTTTTGTATCATAGAAGCAGATAGCAGTTTCAGGCAGTTTGGTATCAAAAGGCTTATGATATTTGTAGAAGCTAACATATAACCATATACACCTACTGGTTAAGATACAGTATGTGGGGGTGGATTGCAGCTGTGTGCTAACTGAAATGATGATAGTTTTTAATGTTTTAATCTTATTATCTACTCCTTAAACCTTTTGTTACTATATTTCTGATGAAATACACTGCTTCAACTGATTAAATAAAAATTTTGAGAGATTCATTAAAGTTAGTATTTATTTCATTACTAAGATAGTAACTTAATATATGATTCTTATACAACATTATGTTGGATAATTTTATTTTAAATAGTAACCCTTTAACATAGGTGGTTTTGTTTTATTGAACCAGAGTCATCTTTGGCTAGGCTGGTATCAAATGGGTTAATGAAAAGTTTTACTAAAATTATTATTTCATTACTAAGATAATAACTTAACATATGATTCTTATATAAAATTATGTTGGATGATTTTAATACAAATTTTAAAATGGGTGGTTTTGTTTTATAGATCCAGAGTTGATTTTGGCTGAGTTGGCATCAAAGGGGTTAATTATCTTACCAACAGACAATCTTCCACTTCACATCTAACCCTTTCTTCCATTACCACTACCTTTCATGTGTTCCTTCTCTTCTCCCTCCTTAACACACTCTTTCTTTCCCTCTATTTCAGTTGAAACCTAATGTTCCATTACATATACAAAGCCTTCAGTAACTCCTTGTCCTCCTACCTCTCCACAATTCTACTTTCACACCTCTCCTACACATCTCCTATTTCCCCCTATTTCCTATCTCTCTGTCTATGTGCCTCCCTCTCTCTTTGTTTATATATATCTGTTTTCCTACATTCCTCTCTTCCTCCTAATAATAAGAACCTCTCTCTCTCTCTCTCTCTCTCTCTCTCTCTCTCTCTCTCTCTCTCTCTCTCTCTCTCTCTCTCTCTCTCATCTATCTATCTATCTATCTATCTATCTCTCAGTCTCTCTCACCACATTAACCCCCACTCTACTTTTCTTCCTTTCCCTTCAACTATCCACCTCCTCTTTCTGTCTATATTTAGTTTATTTTATTATCAAATGTTTTAATTCTCTTTCCATTTATTTAGACTTCTATTAACATTCTGGATGGACAGTTTCCTAGATTTATAAACCAGATAAAACAGATAAAAACAGATAAAACAACTGTAGCAGCCAGAGGAACTGTTTATGGCTAATTTCACTGTTTAGTTTGAAATGGTCAGTCTAATATCATTTAGTAGTATACATACACACAAACACACACACAAACATTAATACATACACAGAGACAGACACACACAAACATAAACACACATGTGCATACACAAACATATGCATATATACATACACACACAATCACAGAAGCATGTGCACACACATACATACAAATGCACACACTTATATATGTATGTATATATATATATATATATATATATAATTATAGTTTATTGGTGTGTACAAATTTAGTTACTATTGGTTCACTATTATATATATACATATATATATATATATGTATATATACATACACTTCTACAGCCATCACTCACAATCAAGTATGACTTAGTAGTATGTATCATGCTTTTACTAAGGGTTTTAGGTGTTCGTGCAGTCATGAGCAAACACAGATATGTCTCAATCCTCTTTGCCTTGATCTAACAGAACATCCAGGGTCGTATCCGAAGCAACTATCCCTAATTGATCCAGTTAACCAACCATCTTGCTTGTGGTTTACTTCTGGGACTCCTGTCAGTTGGTTTTGACTGTAAACTCTATCCAGTAATTCTTTCCTTAGACATCTAACCGCATGTCTGTAGTACAAGTACTGTGATCTCTCAGTGGGAAGAAGTAGCAACTCTATTTGGAGTGACTCCTTGATCTTTGAGCTACACACTCCATGGAGTAACATTATTCCAGAAACCCTTCAGAGAAATCCCATTTTGGCCACTTGTATTTACAATCATATTCTTTTCGTCATTATGCAAGATTCATGACCTTACTGTAAAGTGGTCGTGTAGGTATCACAACAAAAAGCACCCAGTACTCACTGTAAATGAGGTTGGTGCTAGGAAGGGCATCCATCTGTAGAAACCAAGCCCAAATCGTTTCTGTATGAGTATGACATGGTCACCTGACCTGGCATTGCTCACAACAGGCTAACTCATCTAACCCATGCCAGCATGGAAAACTGGATGTTAAATGGCAATGATGATATACACCTCCACATAAAGCAGAAAGCTGTTAAATCAGTCTAGACAGATTGAGAACTATAGTATACAAAGTACTCATCAGGGTCTGATGCACTGTCAACACACTCAGAAGAGAAACTGCTTTTGGACAACCCTACCAATACTTCAGCTTCAGCATCAGTGTGAAGAAGACCAAAGAGTTAGACCAAGATGTCGAGCACCCTCCTGTCATTACACTCAACAAGGAGCTGCAGGTTATTCAAAAGTTAATATACATCAGTTCCATTATGATGAGCAGCTTCTCTCTAGAGTCTGAGATCAACAGACATATTAGAAGAATGGTTTCAACACAAGTCACTTTGAAAAAGAGATTCTAGGAGAAAAGCAAGTTAATGACACCCACTAAGTTTGCAGACTAGAAAGTGTACATCGTCAGGAGTGAGGGAGAGAGACAAACAGACAGGCAGGTAAGCAGACAGATAGACAGATTGCTACATATAAACAGACAGAAAGTCAGACAGATAGTAAGACAGATATAGATAGAGGGATAGATAAATAGATATAGAAGATAGATAGATTGTTAGATAGATAGATAGATAGTTTCACAGATAGATTAAGATACAAGCATGTAATTCTGTGGTAGTTGGTTTACAATAGCTTCTTATTGCTGTTGTCGTTATTGTTGTAGCTGTTGCTACAAATTTTCGTTTTTGTTGTTAGTGTTTGTTTTGTTTGTTATTTTTTCATATACTATTATCCTGTTAATGGAAGCTACTTTCGTGTTACAAGTTACTTATTTTGTTGGGATGTTGTTTCTTGGCAGTGAGTTAGATATTAGTATAGCTGAGGATAAGTGTATATTTGTGTATATGTGCGCGTGTACATGTGGGTGTGTTTGTGTGTGTTTTGTGTGTGTTTATGTATATGTGTGTATTTCTGTGTATATGTAATTGTTTGTGTGAGTACGTGGCTGTGTACACACGCATGTGTTATTTGTGTGTGTGTGTGTGTGCGTGCATGCACGCAAGTGTGTTTGTGTATGTGTTTGTGTGTGTTTGTGTGTGTTTGTATGCATTTGTGTGTTTCTTATTGGAAATATCTCAAATAAGGTCAGCTAGGTCAGTAATGTCATAGATCAATAAAAGGTTAAACATAGAAAGAGAAGCAACAATTTGACAAGAAGGAGCAGAACTTGCTGGAATTGAAGATATTTCATTTACCCTCTGCTGAAAGGTTAAAATCATATTTTCATTATTGATACAAGGCATTTTTAGTAATAATTTCAATTTTTCTGGCTATTAACCTCGGGTTTTGTGATTTTGTGTTTAACATTATATGTCACTTAGATCGATTCCATCCTCTCATATAAATCAATCCTTGACACGTGACCAGAGGATTTGATACCCCAACATTACTCCCATACAGAAAGTTTTAAATGTGTTGATGCTGTTCTCTTTCTATGTGATGACCCATATTCTCAGTCCTAGAGCACGACAGTTGGTACTTGTAATATAGAAGAACTTTATCTTTATTCTGCTTGGGATATTTTTGTTCCTCAAACACTGATTTTTTATGAAAGGACAGGAACACAGCCTCTTTTCCACTTGTTGGTCTCTTGTCCGCTCAGATTACTGAGCCCATGTACTAATATGTGATATACATCCCACATCACAATATGAGGAAGCAAGGCTGACAAAAGAGACAGTATTTAGAGCACAACCTGAAGCTGCTACATAACTGAGACTAGCTGTTTGAATCAGATGATATCACCAGTGTGGATCAAGACCACATCAAGTGAAGGAAACCTGCAGCTATCTGTAACAACAGCCAAAAAATGATGATGATCTATGATACTTGATTTTACCTTCTCTATGATCATATGGTAACTTCAATTCAGCTCTGCAAATAAACAAAAACTCATTTATTTGCACACTGTTTCTACTATCTACAATAATTAAATACAGAAGCACAGCAATGATGAAGCAGTTCACTTCCACTTGCTAAGATATGTGTTCTTCTGTATTTAATCAAGTAACTACTCGTATGAGGGGGTGTAAAATTTCTTCTGGCCTCTCATGCCTACAAATTAAGGTGAAGCTACGAAAATTGTCTTTGAACTCCTCGTCCCTCCTCCCAGACACAGAGTAATTATTATGCCACTGGTAAAATATGTTTACAGATGTGACCTGTTTAACTCATATAGGTGTACTCAGTTAATTACATTTATGTGTTTTGATCACAAACTCAGTGCCAATGCTGGTGACAAAATATGAACCATCAATGTTACATAGCTTAGAACCTGATATCTTATCTTGGTCAGCTGTAATTCTCATAAGATATTTAAAGTCAGTGTAAGGTTTAAAACACATTCATTCATTTCTTTCCTTAAATAATACACATGACATGTTCTGTCTAAATATATCATTAATCAACTATATGTGGCTAATTATTTAATTAAATTATTAATTAAACGAATTGATTAATTCATTTAATTAATTGACAATTACTGGCTATTTAGCAACTACTTAGCTGACAAATACTTTCTGTACTGATTCTACTCATACAGGAAAGTTCTGTTGTCTGTGATGAGAGCTACGACCATGCATTTTATCAAATTAGAACATGATACAATAACATCATTTTCGGTCCACTTACCATGCTAGATGACTCATCATGACCCATGCCATATGTTATTTACAATGACTACCACCACATCAACTTAGGCTTAGGAATAAAATTGACTGCTATCTACAGTGAGCAGACATTTTAATAGAAAGGAATGGGCTTCCATCAATTTTGAGTGTCCCAGTTGTTCACTCAACAGAATGGCTTGCTAGTGATATTAATGGGCAAGTGGTTGAGCCTTCTACAGATATGTGTACTTTTAATGTAATTCTTATGGGGAATCAGCATGTATTACAATGCTGGGCCTTTGAATTGCAGTTACAGTCCACTAAGCACTATAGTGTAAATGACTGACTATTTCACAAACACATGTACCCTTAACATAATTCTCAGAGATTCAGAGTAGCACACTGTGTGAGATGATGTATAGTTCATCTGATGAGCTTTCAAACAGTTTCCATCTACCCACTTTCACTTACATGGCTTTGGTTAATGCAAAGCTATAGTAAATGACACTTGCCTGTGAGGTGTTGGTGGGGTATCAAACCTGGGATCTTGTGATTGCAAAGGAATATCCTTTATTCAGCCATACTGCATCCACATCTAATGAAGTATTAATCATATCTCCATTTAAAATGACAGCCTTCACAGAACCTATATCAATAATATATACTTTTATCACAAGGTAACAAAGTAAAACAGGAAAAAAAATATAATTTATTTCCGTTTAAGAACAAGAAGAAGGAGAAGTTAATTAATTGGCTTAGAAATAAATAGATGTTCTACATAAATGTAATTGAACTATTTGTTAAAATATTTGTCGTGTTCTCTAATTGACCAATATGTTTGTGACAAGAAATAATTCTTAAAATTTTAGAGAAAATTACAGTTCTCTCCTATTAAGTTAATTTGAAAATTAATTGTTGCAAATATTTCTTATTAGGATTGCTTTTATTTACAAATATCATCTGTGTGTGTGTGTTTTCATTTAGACTCAGGAATATTTGAATTCAAGTGTTTTAAAATCAAAGGCAATAAAAATAAAAATAAAATAAATATATAAAAATGAATTTATTAAATATATTTTCAATAACAGTTAAATGAGATTATTGTTTTGGTTGTGATTTAAAATTTATTAAAATTTTGCCAGGAATGGCTATATGGTTTCAGTGTTCGCTTCACAACTACATGGTTTAGGATTCACTCTCTCTGTGTGGCACCTTGAGCAAGTGTCTTTTACTTTAGCCTCAGTTTGATTAATGTGTTGTGAGGAAAACTTTTGTATATGGAAATTGCAGAAAGTCATTCAGAGAGAGAAAGAGAGTATTGTGTCTGTCCGTCTGTCTGTCAGTTCTCACTTGCATTGGTTTGACAGATCCTTTTCAGTACAGCATCACTCTACTTGTTGCGTTCCTTTGTCATCTACACCCTACCACCCCAAATTATATAGCATTCAGCAACCACCAAAAGCTTTCTAAGCATAACTCCTCTAAAAGCATCATTGATACATTACAACATAATCCACCTAATACCAACTCCACTAACATAGGTAATGCTTCAAATGTAAGTACACTGAACTGACCAAGGGACAGCAGTGGGAATTCCCTAAATCCCTCAGAAAACTCTACTCCTTCCTCTAACATAAACTGTAACTGTACAGTTCCCACTGATTGTCCTCTTAATGGATTCTGTCTAATAAATAACATGGTATATAAATGTACTGTAAGAACACAACACTCTACTTGTTCCTATATTGGAGCCACAGCTAATTCATTTAAGACCCAATATAATTCCCACTTACCCTCATTTAAAAATAATATGCTTAAGTACATTACTTCCTTAGCACAATATATAACTAATCTAATTGAGTCTAAAACTAGCTATAAACTCCAATGGGAAATTTTAGATAATGCTACTCCCAATAAGGGCAATAAGGTGACTCTCAGAGGCATATTTTATCACAATGTCAGCCACATTTCCTTTGAATACTAGGAACGAACTGGTAATCAATTGTTCACATCGCCTCTCTTATTCATTCTAGTGGTTCGTCTGGTTCACCCTTTTTTATTCTTTTATTTCTTTTATTACTGTATCTTTTTTTTATAGGTAAATTGGCATGTGTGTAAAATTGGGGATGCATTTATATGAGGATGTATATCTGTATCCCTATGTATAAGGGAATGAATGCATTAGTGCAGGTATAACCATGAGTGTGAAAAGGTATGTGTATATATGTATATATGTGTATATATATGTGTGTATATATCGATCTGGATATAGGAAGTTATACGCAGGTACTCTTACATGTAACACCTTGAGCAGATTGGAAACCCTTGGATATCTCTATAAGGGAGGATTCTATATACAGACACAGTTGGCTAGGGAATACACTCCACTATTATTAATGTATACTTTTGGATAACAATTGTTTGTTTGTACATTTGCTCTGAGTCAGTTACTTAGAAAGAGATACATTTTTCTGGGAACTTATATTCCGTCAATTAACCCTAATACTGTTAACATCACAGTAAACATCTTGTAGCATCTAAGTGGGTCTATCTGTAGTGGTAGATATTTTGATGTGTGCTGACATACAATTCTAGATGTATGAATCTATAGGGGCATGGATGAATATATACATGAAGGTTTGCATATGTGTCCAGCTATGGGGGCATATGTGTATGCATGTGTGTGGGTATAGATATAGGTGTACATCCTCATACGGACATGTAGATGTATACAGATATATATATATCTGTGAAATCTATATGCACCTGTGAATATATAGGTATATAGGTGTGTATGTATTAAAATATGTACTTGTATGTGTGTGTGAATATACATAAGCGTATGTGTGGGTACATATATACTGGAATGCCAACAAGCCTGTATGAATATATGTATCTCTGTGTGTATGTGAATATGTCCCACAATATACATGTTTTTATTAGGTGATGAATGCTATTCATTATAAATTGGTTTACTTAACACCCAGGATAAAAAATAAGAATGTTAATTTAATGAATTACATCCCTTTATTAGAAGTAAAATAAGGTTTGTTTCTTTTTGTTTTGGTATAAACGTTTTTATTTATTTTTTATCTCTTTAAAGTTAGTAAAATATTGACATGGGAACCACATAGAAAAACTGTTAAAGTTTTAATATTTGTATGGTGCAAACAATACAAATAATGCATGCCATAGCTTCATCATTCCTGAATAAGACAAAGTTGGTATTTCACACATATTCTCTCTCATTTTCAAACTGTTATCACTCCTCCGAAAAGAAGGAATGTACAATTATGATTATATATCTCTGGACGCAGATTATGCGAAATGTTTCATAACATTTCAAATAATTGAATGTACAACTCCTTTGAAAAATGTGTAAGGAAATAAATACGGTTTTATATAAATACTTGTTTATATATATATCACACACACACACACACACACACACACACACACACACACACACACACACACACACACACACACACACACACACACACACACACACACACACACAAGTGGCTGGGGGCAAACAAGACAAACATAAAAAAAAAGAAAAAACAGAAAAACAGAAAAACAGACAGTCCCTTCCCTTCAGTAAACTTCTGGAAATGATTACAGTTTCTGTATATTAAAATTGACATTATTCATTCCAGTACACACGGGACACTAACAAAACAGTTAGACATCATTTATTTTCATTTTTCTCTTCTTGGCTAAGCTATTGAGCATCATGTTTTTATCACTTTCTCTTCAGTTGAAGCACATTGGTTTGTAGCATGTTTCTTTTTTTTTTTTGCTTTTAGTTGTGTAATTCGTCTAAAGACACAATTTGTCTCCTTGTTCTGTTGCCATTCCGTGTGCACTGGAATGCATAATCTCAACTTTAATATACCAATATTATAAGGATTTCCAGAAGTTGACTGAAGAAAGGGGACTATCTGTTCTCTCCTATTGTTTTTTTCTGTTTATTTTCTATTGTCTTTGTCTTGTGTGCCACCCCCACTTATATTCACACACATACATATATCAATATAAATATATATATATACATATCCAGAAGCATACATCCAATGAAGCCTCCAGCCGACATTGTAAAGTGGTTGTGACAGCGACATGGCAAAAGAACGCCCAGCTCACATTGCAAAGTCATCGTCTGGGTATCACTGTGAAAAGATTCCAGCCTGCACTGTGTAGGCATCAAAACGAAACATACCCAATACTCACTGTAAATGAGATTGGCGCTAAGAAGGGCATCCAGCTGTAGAAACCAAGCCAAAATTGGCTCTGTACAAGCAAGACATGGTCACCTAACCTGGCATTGCTCACAACAGGATAACTCATGCTAGCGTGGAAAAATGGACACTAAACAGAGATGATGATGATGATACATATATATGAAATGTGTTCATCCCAACACAAATGACCGTAATGATAATAGTTGAGAAAATCAGGTTTTGTTAGATATGTTTGCATCCAACAAAACCACTGGTAATGCACAAATAAGTCAAACAGTTAATACAAATATTTTCTACTGTTTTTTTCATTCATTTGTACCTGCACTTGTTTCTACTCACACCATATATATATATACATATACACACACACACACACCTGTATGTATATGTATCTATGTGTGCATGTGTGTATAGCTTCTTCTCGTGATTGTGTGGTTTTTATTTCTTTTATTATCTTCCTATTTATTATATCTGTTATAGAAACAAGGCTGACAATGATGATGAGTTGCCAAACAAATAAATGACATTTTATTCCATTTACCAAATTTCAATCAACTATAAACAGGTAACAAAATATAACAAAGAAAACAAAATATCAAGAAATAATTTTGTTTTTCTTCTCGCCATGAATTGTTTTTTCTATTTATTTTCTCTGGAACACTATGAAAAGGGGTAAAAATTTGATTTACACATTTTTCTGTGACACGGACAAACTTTCTATCAGTTATCAATTCCAGAAGAAATGAAAGAAAAAGGAAGCTCAAAACAAGTTGTATTTTTCTTTTACAGAATTATTCTTGTTTTAATTAAAAAAGAGGCAGTCATCTGAGAAGAGGCTTCTTTATCACTTTTTTTATTTAGCAAAATTTTAGCAAAATATATTCAAAATATGCTCAAAATATGCCTTTCTTAACATAACTTGGAAGAGCCAAACCTCCAATGCAGAATTTTATAATAGTCTGCCAAAGTTAACTGAAAAGATAGCTCAGCAAAGATTGCAATTGGCAGATCACTGTGTGAGACATCCTGAAGAAATAGTCTCAAATCTAGTGCAATGGCAGTCAACATATGGACAGGTAAACCTCAAGTACAAACCACCTACTTTATTGATATACTACAAAAAGACACTGGATTGAAGACTGTACCTGAAATACAAATTAGTGACAATGGATCAAGACATTTGTAATGAGTACGGTCCAATCAACCCATAGCAGAGTAAATTTGCAGCCACTGTTGTTATTTTTTAAGGCAAGTTAATGAGAACAATGTGTAATGAATTGTCTTACTCAAGGACACAATGCCCACCTGCTTCAGGAGTCAACTCCATGACCTTATGATCATGAGCCCAACACCCTAAGATATTTGACATATGCCATCTGTCCTTAACTCTCTGAATGGCCACTAGTTTACAGAATATGAGACCAAATGATATAGTGGAGGAGAATTGGAGATGGGGCAAACTCTACAGGTGGATGGTACACCTCAGCTGCACCACATGGACAAGCTGGTGAATGAATTGCCATGGTGAACAGCCAGCAATATCTGCTGCATCAGTCATTCCACCTCACAGGGATCCTTTCACAGGTGTGATACCCTCCTCCAGATTTATCAGTGGAATATAGCAGTCCTGAGAATATGGACAGCAGAGGTCTTGATGACATCAGTACAAAAAAGAATCATTCATTCAATGCCTGGTATATAGTTATCTTCTGCTCTTCTGTTTTGCAGATGATGGCACCCTTGTAGAGTTCTCCTTCATTTTACAAATTTCAAAATGCAAGGTCAAAGAAATGTATTTATTTTTAGAAAATCATTTCAAACAAATATCCACTTCCATAGTGCTTTCATATTAGTTTTAATGTCTGTATATAACTTATAATAAATTTGGTAACAAGAACTACAAAATATGTGTGTTTATATAAATATGTATATAAGCATACACAGCAACACTCACATATGAAAACACATACACACACACTGTATGTAAGTGTGTGAGTCATATGAGGTCTGTTTAGTCTATCTAGTGTATGATCCTGTATGTAGAAAATGTCACAGGTGAGAAATGGAATTTATAAAAAGTTTAAATGTGTTTTTGTACAAATTTGTTCTTAGTAAAGTCGAGTTGAGAAAAGTATTTGAAAAGTAAAAAAAAAGATATAAACAGAAAAGAATGATAAAATTAAAACATAAATAAACAAAATAAATATTTCTGAAAGCTGTTAAATGTTAAAAGTAAATTTTTCAAGATTATGAAACTACTACTACTACTGATAGTGGTGGTGGTGGTGGTGGGGTGGTGGTGGGGGGGGGGGGGGGGGGGTGCAGTTGCTGCTACTACAACTACTATTAATAATGGTTTCTTATATAGGCACGAGGCCAGTAATTTGGGGGGAGGGGAAAGTCGATTAAATCGACCCCAGTGTGTGACTGGTACTTTATTTTATCGACCCCGTAAGGATGAAAGGCAAAGTTAACCTCGACAGGATTTGAACTCAGAATGGCAAGGGCTGTAACTCTATGCGTCAAAGCATGGCATCCGACTACTATTAATAAAAATAATGAAAAAAAACACAATAAGTAACTGCTGAATATGTGGAAGTGGGGAAGAAACATGTAACCATAATATCTTTGACTGCCAAAAAAGAATATATCCACAGAGATGATAGAGCTGGAGTTTACAACACAACAAAATACCAACAGAAAAACAGCAGTACAGATATACACTGAAAGAAAGGTGTCAAAGAATGACAAAGCAACCATACTCTGAGACATGTCAATACACACAGTCAGAGAGATCAAAGCCAACCAGCCAGATATTGTAGTCAAAGACTGCAAAGAAAAAATGGCTTCTAATTGACATACCAATCTCCACTGACATCAACACCATTATATCTATCAAGGAAATGGAGAAATTATCCAAATATTAAGATCTAGAGATAGAATTAATTATAATAAACAGATACTAAACCAAAACGTCAGGACTTACAAATATATACAGCATACAGCTCTACGAGACACTGCACACATATTACAAAAAGTACTCTCAACACTATAGAAACAACAACACCAAAAATAACACTGTATAGACCCAAGATAAATAAAGCTGGACTAATGCAGTGATGACACATAATAAAAATAAGACGAATAAAGATATAGAAAAAAGCAGAATTCAAAGGAAGTTTTAATAATAAAAATAATGATATCAACAACAACAATAATAATTTGTTTTATTAGGCACTGTGCAGTTAAAGAGTTTAATTCACAATGGCAGCAGGAGTGAGATGGGAATAGATAAAAGTTGTGTGCTGAGAAGAAGATTGGAAAAACGGAAATGAAAATGGTCCAGTGGAGGAGTGATGTATTACTGAAAGAGAGGAAAACAAAGGATTATTGGAATAAATATTGTGAAGAGAAATGGAATGAGATGACTGGATCATGTGCTGAGGAAAAGACAGAATTGATCAGGAGATAGGAGTTGGGGGAAGGATGTTAAAAAGGGGGAAGATCAGGAAAGATATGGCTGAAGATGATGGAGAAGGGAATGAAAGCCAGGAGTTTGGTTAGTTGGGATATAGATGATGGGGAAAACAGAGAAGTTTGCCATGGGGTTTACAAGGCTAACCCCTGCTTTAGCAGAAGAAATGGCCTTAAAACACTTGTTTGTTGTTGTAGCTCATTTTTTAGATATGCCCTTCGTTTTCTAAAATAGTTGAATGTGATTTAAGGGAGGTATAGCTGCTATTTCTAGAAATCCAGTGTGTGACAGTTCCATTTTCATCTCATTCTAGTTCTGTATAGCAATCAGGTGGATTTAAATTTATCATTTTTATGAAATCAGCAAAGTCTATCAATTTGGGAATCTCAGATTTTGAGAATAAGTGTGTATGTGTGTGTGTGAAGTTGCAAAATGGTTATGTGTGGGATGTGATGAATATATGTGTATATATGTACATATATGTATTTATATGTATATATATGTATGGTGTTTATATATGTGTGTTAATAAGTATACATATATGTGTGTGGCATACACAAGTGCATGTCTGATACATGTGTGTGTTTTTTTAAATATAGATACGTGTGTGTGTGAGTGTGTGCATAGGTGTATGTATGTGTGTATGTGTATATATGCATGTGTGCATGTGTATATATATGTGATTTACAGATACTTCAGAATAACTGACTTGTCATCGGCCGAGCTGTTATCCCTTGAGAAAACTTAAATCTTTGTTAATATAACTGCAGATTGTTTAGAAGTCCAGAGGGAACCTCTCTGAGACATATGTTATCTAATAAGGTAAAGCAGAAATTATCTCATTGTTGAAATTACAAATAAACAGGATGGTGGGAGTTAGAGCATCCAATAGTTTGCAGTGTAGATGCAGGCAAGTGATTAAGAAGTAAGTTTGCTTAGAAATTATAAGACCTCTAGTTCAATCTCATTGAGTGGCATGTCAGAAAATGTCTTTACCCCTTTTGTTACCATATTTCTATTGAAATACATAACTCCAGATTTTCAAATCATTTTGGAAATAATGAAATATCTGGAGGGATTTAATAACTAACTTTTAATAATTAACTTTTTTGCTATCTTCAATTCAGTATTTGGGTAATGACCAAAAAGATATGATCATGAATACAAGCAGCTGATATGAGGTTCCTCTGAAGGGTCTTTGAAACAATGTTACTCAATAGAGGGCATAGCTCAGAGATCAGAGAGTCACTTCAGATAAAGCTACTACTTCTCTGAATTGAGACATCACAGCTCCGATAATATGGACATGGGGTTAGAATGTCTCAAAAAAGAATCACTGGACAGATTTTATGGGTGAAACCAGCTGGCAGGAGACCCAGGGGTAAGATGGTTGGATAATATCCATGAGCTTGGCTGGTCCCACTTGGGGAATCAATCTGATCAGTTGGAGATGGTCACTTCTGACAGGACCCACTGGAAGGAGTGTTTGAGGACTCTGCCCCTACAACCCTCTCAGGAAGAAGAAGAAGAAGAAGAAGAAGAAGAAGAAGAAGAAGAAGAAGAAGAAGAAGAAGAAGAAGAAGAAGAAGAAGAAGAAGAAGAAGAAGATTATTAAACTGTTGTTTGGAATATAAAGATTCTTATATAAAATTGATAGAGGTTTTTTAAATATATATAAACTCATTAAAATGAATAATTTTGCATCATAGAAACAAGGGTGGTTTCAGGTGGATTGGTATTGAAGAGGTTAACTGTAGCCCCAGGTCAACCTAAACCTTGTGAGTGAAATTAATTTAATAAATGGAAACTGTGTGAAAGACTATTGGATGGATGGTACCTTTTATTGAAAGGTTCAGCCGTGTCATATATATTGCCATGTTGATTTCACTTGGAAATTACATCAAGGGTACAACTATTAAATGTTGCACATTAATGCCACAATTCATAGTTCCTCCTTGACTCATTTTAAGTTTATCCTTAGTCCAGAGGATCATCAGGTTTGAACCTCAGTTTATGCCCATCATTGGGGATTGGGGAAGAGGAACTGAATACCTCTGTCTCCCTACTTTTCAATGGTGCTCTTTCAGATTTGGAAACGTTTACTGTGATATGCTTATTCCAAAACTCCACCTGAGAATTATTGTCAATTAGAGCACCCACCTAGAATGTTACTTCTCTTGAGAGGCCAGCTTTTTATTTGCCTGGTAGAAGCAGCAACAGAGGTAGGATTTAAACTCAGACCACACTGAGCTGGATCAGATACCCCCAAGCATCCCATCTCTTAAACAATTCCCCAAATCTACTGCCCTTGAACAACTACTTTATTTATGGACCTCAAAAGGATGAAAAGCATAGTTTACCTTAGCAGGATTTGAATGCAGAACATAGAGGGACAAAACAAATCCCAAGGCATAAATAATGGTGAAGTTAATACACAATAGAATTAGATTCAATATCTACTGAAGAACAGTGACTAAATAGTTGACCTCAGGTTGGGTAGACATGATAGAATAAGAAATGCATGCAGGCAGACAGACACACAGATAGATAAGAAGCAGACAGTTGAGAGAAGTATAAAGATAGTTTTCTAAATAATGAATAACAAGTTAGATAAGTTGCTGTTTAGCTGCAGGCCTCCTGTGTGTGTGCGTGTATGTGGGAGTGTGTATGTGTATATGAGTGTGTGTGCATGCGTTTATGTATATATAAATAGATAAGATGTTGCTACATAAGACCAATAAAACCATTATTCAACTTAGTACTCGATACTTAAGGAAAATAGAATGTAGGTATTGTTGTAGAATACAATGCTTGATGATCATTGCAGTTGAACCATTCAAATTTTCAGTCATTACCAAAATACATTATATATATTTCAATTGATATATTGGGAAAATAAAAATAAAGAGAAATCCATTCTCAATATTAAAAAAAGTAAAACAATCTTTAGATAAAATTAAAACAAAAAATAAACAACTTTTGATGGCAAAATGGGAAATTTTGCCATTGAAGCAATTTATGCTTCATCTTCAGGCATTATGCCCTATGATGATGATGATAATAATAATTCTTTCTACTATAGGCACTAGGCCAGAAATTTGAAGGGAAGGGGAAAGTCAATTAAATCAACCCCAGTGCATTACTGGTACTTTATTTTATCGACCCCATAAGGATGAAAAGCAAAGCTAACCTCGGAGGGATTTAAATCAGAACATAAAGGTGATCCCTTTATGAGGGAGGTCTTGTAAGTTGGCTGTGCCATGCATTGCTCATAATGGGACCATGTTTAGGCTGGGTTATTACAGATGCTGGAACCCTGCATTCATAAACTCATACCTACACACAAATATATATGTATGTGTGTATGTGTGTTTAGATCAAGAATGTATATATGTCCAACCCTTGCTAGCAAGGAAAATAGATGTTAAATGATGATGATGACACTAACATAGATACATCTGTACAAACATAAACAACACACACATACACATGTGTGTGTTTGTGTATGTATGCGAGAGAAAGAAATTGAGTGTGTGGACATATGTGTAAGAAAGAGAACGATAAAAATGAAGGATATAAGATGAATGAGAGTGAAGAATTTGACATTCATCTGGTGCCTTTCTGCAACAAAAGAGTATATCTGGAAACTGCCAATGATACCCAGTACTACAACATCCTACTTTATCTTTAACACCTTTTCTTTATCGTTTTTTTACATTTTTATTTTTTTTATTTAACCAACAAAGTGACACAGAAGATATAGAGAAAGTAAAGAAGATATATTTGGTAACCAATGAAGAGATTACTGAAAATTGTTGATAGGAAAATGACACACACAGACATATTCGCTGCACGCAATGCAGATACACACAAAGTAATGCAGGCAAATAATATATTGTACAGGTCTCTCTCTCTCTCTCTATATATATATATATATATATATGTGTGTGTGTGTGTGTGTGTCTGTGTGTATATATACATATGTGTGTATGTGTACAAATGTGTATGGAGAAGCAGTATACACAGATATACATAAATGAATACCTATCTATACATATATACACACACACATATGTACTATCAGCAACATCATCATCATCATCATTTCATTTCTGCTTTCAAGGCTGACATGGGTTAGACAGGTTGTCAGTCTATAACTAGACAGGTCACAGAAGACTCACCATGCTCACATGTTCCCTATTTGGCATATTTATGCATTTATGTATATATATATATATACATATACATACACTTACCTATATGTGCCTGTGTATTTATATGTATATGTGCATATATATATATATATATATATATATATTGTTATACTTTGGGAGGGTCATGTTGCCAATAAGAAACACATGCACCAGTTGCTTTCACTTCAATTTATTATAAATTAAATTTATAAATTGAGGAATTTATAAATTTCCAGTTGGTTGGTTGGTTCCACAACCAGACGATTGTTCATATATTGTCAAAGTTCTTTCGTCACACATTATGTGACCTCTTCAGTGACTGGGGATTCTTTTCTTTGTTTTTGTGCCTCTCCTTTGTTCTTTCCTACGCCATCTTGTTTTTGTGAGTGTTGTGTGCTTAGTTTGCGCATGTGTTACATCCGGGTGTCTGTGTGTGTTTATATTTGTTTATTTATTTGTTTATTTACATGTTACTGGTTAGTTGTTTGTTCTATGTGTGTGTGTGTTTTCATTTTGTCCTTAATTGTAAGTTGTGATGTTGCTGTTCCATTCATGTTTTCTATTTAATTTGGGTTGGAGTTCATTTATGTTTATTGCCTCTGTGATTTGTCTAAACATTGCGTCTTTTCTGTGTGTAGATTCTATTTTTATTTCTATTTTCTCTAATTTACCCTTATGTTCTATTTTAGCATGTTGGTGGAGTACAGATGATTCTTTACTATCTTGAAGTTCTCGTCAGTGTTCATTTATCTGTTCCCCTATACTACAAGCTGTCTCACCTATGTACACTATATTCTTATCTCTACATTGTCCTTCAGTACATCTTATGCTATATACTATATTTCTAGTTTTACAGTTAATATGGGGCCTTAATTTACAGATTATACATTTCTTATCTATACAGGGAGGTCTTTGAAAAGGGTATGTATTGCTAATAAGTGTTTTTATGGAGGTACCTTGTCTTTCTACTATCTTAATATTGAGTTTATGTTTATCTAGGGCCCTTCTAAATTTGTAAGCTAATTCACCTCTAGGGGTTGTATCGATGAACATTACACTCTGGTATTTATTGCTATCATACCACGAGTTTATTCTATTAGCCTAGTTCTTTCTATTCTATTCCAAAATTTGCTCCTATACAAGGGGCAGGTCCCATTTGTGTCATTATTTACCATTTTTTCCCATTTGGTTCTGGCTCCTTTCTTTCTAGTCCCTGCTTCCATGTTTGGAATTTCTTTTTTAGTTCTACCATAGATTCAGCTATAAGTGCAAAGTCATCTGCATACAGGAGTTCCCATGGGCATCCGGTTTTAAACTCCTCCGTTATTGCCTGCAAAACTATGATGAACAGGAGAGGGCTAAGAACAGAGCCCTGGTGGACACCGACCTTTATGCTAAATTCCTCACTTTAGTCATTGTTAATCCTAACTTTCCTGACTGCTCCCCTATACATGGCTTTCACAAGCCATTCATCTACTCTTAGTTTTCTAAGAGCCTACCAGATTATTCCACGAGGAACTCTGTCAAAGGCTTTCTCCAGATCAAGGAATGCCAGACGAATGCGCCTTACTTTTAGCTAGGTACTTTTCCTGTAACTGCCTCACAGGAAAGAGGGCATCAGTGGTGCCTTTTCCTAGCACAAACATATATATATTTATATATACATTTATATACATATATATATATATATGTGTGTATATATATATATATGTGTGTATCTATATATATATATGGAGGCACATGGCTTAGTGGTTAGAGCATTGGCCTTGCAATCAAAAGGTTGTGAGTTCAATTCTCAGACCGGGTGATGTGTTGTTTCCTTGAGCAAGACACTTTATTCCACATTGCTCCAGTTTACTCAGCTGTAGAAATGAGATGATAGAGACTGGGGTCCATATCATTCCACTGCAAAGTGGTCGTGCAGGTGCCACGGCAAAAAAGCACCCAGCACTCACTGTAAATGAGGTTGGTGTTAGGAAGGGCATCCAGCTGTAGAAATCAAGCCAAAAATCAGTTCCCGTCCCACCCTTGCAAGCAGGGAGAAGCGGACGTAAAATGAAAATGAAAATGAATATATGTATATATATATATATATATATATATATTTATGGGTATATATGTGTATGTATTTTTTCTCACGAGTCACTTTTTTCGTTGCTACAGACCACGCGGCTGAATTGCAGGGTCGCTATCTTCAATTTTCAAAGCCCTTTAAACTGTATGTTATTACTCTGAGATCTATTCCTTGTCGAGTGCTTGGCTGCACTGCTGAAGGCATTCGTTGGCTTAGCTGCGGGTCGAGCTTCGAATATGGTGTACTTTCATTTGTATATGTGTATATATATATACGTATATGTATATATATATATATATATATATATATATATATATATATGTAGGAGGTGAGTTTTATTGTAGTACAATAAAGCAATGCAGATATCGGATAAGAAGCACTCTACAGTTTGTGGGACTGGAGTATGCATAATATAAGATCAAAAGATGGTTAAAGGAGTTCCATATATTTTATTATGCGTATCATGTTCTCCTGTTTTATCTGATGAAAACACAAATATTATTGCTTGATGATGTTTGTTTTTGAAATGCGCATAATAAAATATATGGAACTCCTTTAACCATCTTTTGATCTTATATTATATATATATATATATATATTATATATATATATATATATAATATATATATATATATATATATATACACATACATATATACATATATATTTATTAAAATAACAGATTAATGTTTAAGCAAAGAATATAGATAGATAGATAGATACATACATATATATACATATACAGATGTGTATACAGATATGTATATGTATATGTATATATACACATCCATACACATATATATATAGTCGAATTTGGAAGTCCTCAAAAGACAAATACAATCAAAAGCAATCAAATCAACAAGTGTGCTGACACGAAGTATAGACATGAAAAATATAATCGAATTGAGGAATAAGAGTCTCCATAAGACATAAGTATGGAAAGTATAGCATCAACACTATTGTATTTGTTCAAATGGATTGATTTATTCCATACATCTTAATGCCCTACAGTACATATTTTTCTTTCACTCTCTCTTTGCCTCTCTACATTTCTATATAGTTCTCTCTCTCCCTCTTACATATCTCTAATAAATAAATAAATAATATATATATATATATATAATACATATATATAAATATATATATAATACATATATATATATATATATATATATATATATACGTAGGTCCCTGGTTGAGTCGGGGATAACCACAGTAAGTAAGGTACTCAATACATGGCAGAGTAAAATTTTTTTATTTTATAGAAGGAGCTTCTACAGGACTAGTACTGTTTCATTCAGATGAAATCTTCAGGAAGCTTCCTGAAGATTTCATCTGAATGAAACAGTACTAGTCCTGTAGAAGCTCCTTCTATAAAATAAAAAAAAAAATATATATATATATATATATATATATATATATATATGAAATATAAGAATCAAAGAACTGCTCAAAACATTATTGTGCTTACAGCTGTTTCCTCCAAACCGAGGTTTGGATTCTTCGGAGCAATTTATTAATGCATGGACAGTTATATGACCTCCTTTTCAGCCGAGAGACATACCAATACATATTCAAACATTGATACATATTCAAACATTGTGGGTCAACATTCATTACAGAATTTAGAGTGGCAGTACACACTTCGAGATTACATTTATATTAATAGGTACAATCAAAAATCAAAGATATAGGTTAAAGTACAACATGAAGATAAGTGGTTATATAGTGCAAATGTTATATGTGTGGCAGAGAGATATGTGTGGTAGAGGCACTTCAGTCTCTCGGCTGAAAAGGAGGTCATATAACTGTCCATGCATTAATAAATTGCTCCGAAGAATCCAAACCTCGGTTTGGAGGAAACAGCTGTAAGCACAATAATGTTTTGAGCAGTTCTTTGATTCTTATATTTCATATAACTGCTCTGTAAATCATCTGATGTTTTTACATTGAGCTACTTAACTTACTGGTAATAAGGTAGTAATACATTACTGCCTACCACTATTTAGGGTGTGTGTAAAATACTTACAACTGCTTAAGGTTTTGTGTTTACATAACCATAAATAGTATAACTAATACTATATATATATATGCATATATATGTATATATATATCATATATATAAATAAATGAAACAGTTCTAGTCTTGTAGAAGGCATTTCTATATTAAATATTTATATATATATATATGTATGTATATGTATGTGAATTTCGTATATCTAAATATATACAGTAAATTCTAATTATATTTATATATATATATAGAGAGAAAGAGAGAGATTACATGAAACAAAGTTCTGTTTAAATCATTTATTTGCTTACAATTGTTTCTTCCAAACCGAGGTTTGGAGTGTTCGGAGCAATTATTCAGTGATTTTTAACATACTTGACATCCTTTTCAACACAAGAGACATATAGAAACATATGTATATATTGACCCACAGTGGGATGACATCCATTATAATAATATAGCATGGTAATTTACATACAAAGATTACAGTCATATTAAAGGACAAAATTAAAGTTAAAATTAAAATTAAAATTAAAATAAAACATTGGCAGTCTACTAAGATAAAGCAAAAGGAAAGTTTGGAGTAGCCAGTGTTTGCAACAGTCACACGTGTGTCCTATTTATACAAAATTATAGTGCCGCACTATCGATTCTCTCTCTGATTAGTTGCGCTATTACTTTTTCCGTGACCTTCATGATCTGGTCGATTAATTTAATGCCTCTATAGTTACTCCTATCTAGGGCGTCTCCTTTAACCTTGTAACAGTTAACGATGATGCTGCTAAGCCAGTCCTTCGGAACAACCCCATTCTGTATGACTTGGTTTACTATCCGGGTGACCATGGTGTGTCCCACCGTTCCAGAGGCTTTCAGCATCTCAGCAACTATTTCCGAAGGCCCAGCCGCCTTACCCGTCTTCATATCTTTGATTGCCTTACTTATTATACTACCTTCGACTAACACTGCTGGACCCTCTATTGGGTCTATGTGTGGGAGACTGTCTTTCTCCCATTTATTCTCCTCATTTAGTAGCCTTTCGTAGTGACACTTCCAAGCTACCTTCTTATCAGCGTCAGTGATGGCAAGTACGCCATCATCGTTAAGTACACACTTCTCCCCGACAATATCACGGTTTTCCTTGACACATTGCCTAGCAATCCTGAACACCTCACGTTTTTGGTCCTCGCGTTGTAGAACATGCTTGAACTTTCTTTCCTCTGCTTCCCTTCTTGCAAAGTACACTTGTCTCCTAGCTTCCCTCCTGGCCACTTGATAGTCTTCTCTACTTCCCCCATCCCGCCATGCTTTCCAAGCCTGCTTTTTGGCCTTGATTGACCCCTCCACCTTACTGTTCCACCACCATGTTACTCTCCTCCTGCCTACAGGCCTGCTCCAGCCACAGACTTCGTCTGCCGCCATCAGCAGGTTTGCTTTCAGGAATTCCCACTGTTCCTCTACATTGTATGACTCTAATTGCTCTTCCTTACTGTCGAAAGCATCAAGTAATATGCTTTGAAATTTATTTCTGGCTGTGGGATCCTTTAGCTTCCATATTTTTCTCCTGAGGATAGTCCTCTTATATATATATGTATATATATATAATTTGTGTGGGATGCTTAAAGCATCCGTATGTGGTAGGCCGTTTGAGCACTCAATGCTCTTACAGAGCAGAGTATAATATCACATAAGAAATGGAGAATCAGTGGAGCGACGAATTAAAATTTATTAGACATACTACAATTCAAAGCAGAGTTTCCATTTTGGAAACTCTGCTTCGAAGTATCTGAGGATCTTGCGATTTCAGAGTCAAGTTCGATCATTGCATCGATCGTGCATCGAGCTGGTTGCCAGAGAAACGATTATAATATGTTTAATAAATTTTAATTTGTCGCACCACTGATTCTCTATTTCTTATGTGATATATATGTATATATATATATATATATATATATACTCAAGGAAACAACATCACCCAAATTGAAGGTTGTGAGTTCAATTCTCAATTGAAGGTTAAGTTCAATTCTCAGACTGGGTGATGTGTTGTTTCCTTGAGCAAGACACTTTATTTCACATTGCTCCAGTTTACTCAGCTGTAGAAATGAGATGATAGAGGTTCCTATCATTCCACTGCAAAAAAGCACCCAGCCCACACTGTAAAGTGGTCATGTAGGCGCCACAGAAGAAAGCACCCAGCACTCACTATAAATGAGGTTGGTGTTAAGAAGAGCATCCAGCTGTAGAAATCAAGCCAGAATCAGTTCCCGTATGAGCAAGACAAGGTCAGCTGACCAGACACTGCCCACAACAGGACAACCCATCTAACCCATGCTAGCGTGGAAAAATGGATGTAAAACATTGATGACGATGATGATGATGATGATGATATATATGTGTATATATATATATATATATATATATATATATATATATATATATATATATAAGCAAAAGGGATATTCAATTTGTTGGTAATTCAACAAATATAAATGTTTAAAACTGATTTAGAGCACTCAACAGGTTTTCTGGAGTATAATATTCAATGATATTAAATACATGGAAACTATATTTATAAAACCATATTTATTCTATTATATATATTTCAAGGGATACCAAAACTTTTTTCAGCCCTATACCTCAACCTCATTTGCATACTCATCTTAATAATTTGAAATATCTGACTTTTCTTCTCTTATCCCTTCACTATCTAAGGAAAACTTGAACAGTTAAGGTATCTTTTTTTGATGATGTCAAAATTTATAAAACAAACTTTGTATTTTATCTGATGAAGGAGTACCAAAGTTTTGATACCCTTAAAATATATATAATAGAATAAATATGGTTTTATAAATATAGTTTCCATTTATATATATAGTTTTATAAATATAGTTTCCATTTTAATATCATTGTATATATATATATACATATATATATATATATGTGTGTGTGTGTGTGTGTATAAGGTGACTTAATTAGCATAATAGCTAGAATGAGTACAGGATGGAAGAAGTTTAGAGAGCTACTCCCACTGTTGATAAGAAAAGTTTTCTCTCTACATACAAAAGGATCACTGTATGACACCTGTGCTTGAAGTGCAATGCTTCATGGTAGTGACTACAGAGGACATGCATAGACTGGACAGAAACGAAACAACTATACTTCATTGGGTATGCAATGTAAATGTGAGAGAAAGGCTGAGCTTGGATGAACTGAGAGAAGCTGGTTTTATGAGAAATCCAAGGTGGTGTGCAAGAGAGAAGACTCTGTTGATATGGACATGTGATGCGCATGGATGATGATCGATAGGTAAAGAAATACCAGGAAATGCCAGTGGAAGGAAGCCGCAGTAGAGGTAGACCAAGAAAGACCTGAGCAGAGGTGGTGAGAGCTGACCTCAAATCGCTGAGACTCACAGAGGAGATGACCAAAAAATGCAGCGAGGGGAGAGATGCAGGGCTGACGAGGACTTATCCAACCCAGGCAAGCAAAATCAATGATGACAATATATATGTGTGTGTGTGTGTGTGTGTGTGTGTGTGTGTGTGTATCATTATCATGATCATCATATATGTATATTTGTGTATATATATGTATATATATATATAGGAAAAGAGTCAGGACGTGGGCGGCTGACCACCGGCCATTTCGACAGCTAGTTCTGAACTGTTCAGAACTAGCTGTCAAAACGGCCAGAGCTCAGCCGTCAGGGTCCTGACTCTTTTCCCATTACCCACTCTACTACCCATAGTATCGAGTACTCTGATGTGTTATGGTCCACCTGGTTCCTTACCACACTTCCTTCATTATATATATATATATATATATAAGAAGTTCAGGGAGCTACTGCCACTGCTAGCTGCAAAAGGCTTTTCCCTCAAAATGAAAGGCAGACTGTATGATGCATGTATACGAACAGCAATGTTATATGGTAGTGAGACCTGGGCACTGTCTGCAGAAGACTTGCGTAGATTAGAAAGAAACAAATCTTGCATGCTCCGATGGATGTGTAATAGTAATATACGCAAACGGCAAAGCATAAACGAATTGAGAGAGAGACTGAGCATAAGAGGAATCAAATGCTGTGTGCAGGAGAGGTGGTTGTTTTGGTATGGACATGTGATGCGTATGAAGGATGACAGCTGCATAAAAAGGTGCAGAGCACTAGAAGTCGATGGAAGCCGCGGAGTGGGGAGACCCATGAAGACCTGGGATGAGGTGATAAAAGCCGACCTTACCCAATTGCACCTCTCAAAGGCAATGACACAGGACTGTGACTTCTGGCGTCACGCAGTAATACAGAAGACCCAACTTCCCATGGGTACAAGCTGAAGCTGAAGCATATAGACAATATGCCCCACCCCCTCTCACTACAAAGTGGTCGTGGAGGTGCCATGGCAAAAAAGCACCCAGCCCACACTGTAAAGTAGACGTGTAGGCGCCATGGAAAAAAAGCACCGAGTACTCACTGTAAATGAGGTTGGTGCTAGGAAGGGCATCCAGCTGTAGAAATCAAGCCAGTATCAGTTCCCGTATAAGCAAAACAAGGTCAGCTGACTGGACACTGCCCACAATCAGGACAACCCGTGTAACCCATGCTAGCGTGGAAGAATGGATGTAAAACGGTGATGCTGATGATGATGATGATATCTATATATATATATATATGTATATATATATATATATATATATATATATATATATATATATATATATATATATATATATATATATATATGTGTGTGTGCATGTGTGTGTCTGTATATATGCATAGGTATTTACCTATCTATGGTAGGGCTAATAATGCTGTTAGAACTCCATGTAGTATGAATGTAAAAACTCAATGAGATCAATGAAAACAAAAGGTGAAAATTAGTGTTTAATTAGTTCATTGTTTGACAATCGTTTCATATTATGATAAATTGATATAGTGACTAATCAATAGTAGTTATGTAACCACATATTATTTGACTCAATATTATAGATCCATCTCACCATCTTCATGTGCATGTCTGTATTAAGTTTGACTTATTTGTGCATTACCATTAACTTCATTAGATGTAAGAATGACTAATTCTTCAGATGTCTTTTCAATAAGTGAATAAGTGACAAGATCTGGAGAGGTGGTTACAAAGTGGATACAAAAAGCCTCCATTGGTTGGTTCCTGTCATATGGTGGTTTTGAATGATCAGTGACATTTTCTTTTCAGTTGCTAACCACTTGCAACTCAACCTCCCTCTTTTGATACATATTCAGAATGCATCAGTATAGTTAGCCATGTTTACATCTCACAAAACTACTAGTAATGTATGAACAAGTCAAACTGTTAATACAAATATTTTTAACTACTACATTATGTGTTAATTGCTCTTCCATTTGTTTGTATCTATGCTCTGTATCATGATCATCTATTTCATATATATATATATATGCATATACATATATATATTTGATGCAACCCATGCAAGCATAGAAAAATGAATGTAAAATGATTATGATGAATATTAAATATATATATAATTTATCATCACACAATACACATATATGCTGATATGCATATATTTGTGCATTGAGGAATAACAAATATTATACATATATTTATAATTTTAAAACAACCACTACATCTAAAATGCCGCAAACCTCAAAATAAACTAAATAAATACAATTTGGTGGTGGTTGTGGTGGTGATAGAGACATTAAAATCTAAAAAAATCATGTTTAGTTGAAATAATTAGAACTTTTAGGAACAGCAACTGTAACTGTAAATTCACCAGAATTGGGAAAATTTAGTTTTATTTATATTGTAATGGTATATTTTGTTAGTTTTCTGTTGTATTTATATGCTGTTGTTGCTGTATTTATTTGTTGCTGCTGCTGCTGAATATGTTGTTGTATGTTGTATTCATATATTGCTTTTTTATTGTGATTTTCTACTGAAAAATCCACACTGCTTTCTCAAGTTTATGTCAAATATAATTCTGAAATGATTTACAATCAAATTAAAACTGCAAGATTTTTTTTCCTTGTTTTCACAGACGAGGAATTTTCTTCTAGTTCAATTGACAATATATCCCTACCTTGTCCCCTATCTTTTTCTCTCTCTATATATATATATATGTATGCATGCATGTGAGTATTTATATCAGTTAATATGTGTGTGTGTAACCACATAAGGTGGGGAAAAGGGCAGACAATTGAACAATGGTGAGGAGTTAAAACAAGGTAAACCAAATGTCAAACAAGAAGACACGTGGTGGACAAAAGTATATGCACAATAATATGTAATTTTCATTTATTTCCTAATAATTCCTAATAATTTTTCTTTTGCACCACTCTTTTTTTCTTTCTTCTCCCCCCTTGTTTATTATATTGATTTTCTTGTAATTCTTTCATTATTATATTTTGCCTTTCATCCTTACGGGGTCGATAAAATAAAGTACCAGTAATACACTGAGATAATTGCTGGCCTTGTGCCAAAAGTAGAAACAATTATTGTATACATTGATGATGAGTATGTGTAGAACTATTCAGTGCCTTTGCTTGTGTTAAATCCAATACAACACCAGTCATCACGCAACAATGTATAAGTTTTCAGGTCCTCCCATATATTAGTTTCTACTTTAGGCACAAGGCCAGCAATAACCCAGTTCATTACTGGTACTTTATTTTATCGACCCCGTAAGGATGAAAGGCAAAGTCAACCTCGGCGGGATTTGAACTCAGATCGTAAAGGGACGTAAGTATGCTGGAAAGCATGGCGTCCGACCCTCTACCGATACTGCCAATTCAATATATTATCATTCCATCTCTTCCATGGCCTGCTACTTGAATACTCTGTGAATGATAGATGTCTCCAGTTGGCAAACACAATATTGGCTCCCTCACTAACTTTGAAAAAATAATTCAAGTTAAAAAAACAAAATATTCTGTTGCATGATACTTTTAAATAAATTAAAACTATTTTCACTTTCACCTAATCAGTATTATATACATATATGTAAATACTTTTAAACATTTTACATGTTTTTCCATATGTCTCTCTTTCTCTCTCTTGCTCTCTCTCTCTATATATATATATATATATATATATATATAATATATATATAATATACATATATGAAGAAAGAGAAAGAGAGAGTAATGTTTTATATTTGCACACAGTTAAGCACACACATGCCTATATGTGTGCATTTACTGATAACTTCTACAAAATATATAAATGCATAGATATATATTATTAAAATAAAGCAATATACAGAAATGTCATAAAAATCAATATGAAAATGAAATAATTATTAAATTGGATTAAATGTAAGAATATTGATTTCTAGCACAGGAACAAAA
>OZ024741.1:147186004-147258504 GCA_964016885.1 Eledone cirrhosa
TTTTCAACGATGGATCTAGAGAAATCCTTTAACAGGGTCCCATGCTCCATAATCTGGTCAGCACTCGGGAAGCTAGGTGTAGACAAATGGCTTGTGAGGGCCATGCAGGCTATGTATAGGGGTGCAACTAGCAGAGTGAGAGTTGGAATTGAGTACAGTGATGAATTTGAAGTGCATTTGGGAGTCCACCAGGAATTTATCCTCAGCTCATCCTTCAGGTCATCACTGAGGAGTTTAAAATTGGCATTCCATGAGAGCCCCTATATGCTGATAACCTAGTCTTCATAGCTGAATCTGTAGGAGAGTTAGAAACAAAAGTTCAAGCAGGGAAGAAGAACCTAGAGTTAAAAGGCATAAAAGTAAATTTAGCAAAGTAAAAAGTCCTAATAAGTAGGAAAGAGTACAGGAAGGTTATACCATCAAGGAAATGGCCTTCTTCAATATATCAGAAACGGATGGGCAAAAAATTCCATAAACTCTATGTAAACAATGGATGCACAATAGGTTTAGTGGGATTGCACTTAGGCTAATGGAAAAGGTAGACTTTACATGCTCCAGATGCACCAGGGTAGTGAACACAAATAGATTCCCTCAGCTGCCAGGGGTGCCCCATAGAAGTTGTTGACAGCTTTCACTACCTATGTGATCAAATTAGTAGTGGGGGGAGGATGCACTGGATAAGAACAGGCTGGAAGAAGTTTAGAGATCTATTGCAGCTGCTAACAACAACATTTTTTTTTTCTCAAAGTGAAGGGTAGACTGTATGATGCCTGTGTGCGAACTGCAATGTTACATGACAGTGAAACATAGGCCTTGTCTGCCTACACATATCCTCGGTAGTCACTCCCCATGTTTCATTACCATACAGCATCACACTTACCACACAGGTATCATACAATCATCCTTTCATTTGTAGGGAAAAACCTTTTGTTGTCAACAGTGAGAGTAGCTCTCTATACTTATTCCATCCTATTCTGATTCTAGCTACTATGCTCTTGAAGCATTCTTCTCTACTGCTAATTAGATTACTTAGGTAGCAGAAGCTATTAGCTACTTCTATTGATTCTTCTTGTGATTGGAAAAGGTTTATATCATTAACACTCTTCCCCACAATTACTCCTGTGCATCTATCACATACAAAGTATTCTCTTTCTTTTAGTCTACTTGTTATCCCACTACATCACTTGATTATCCAAGATTGTGAGCTCACAAAAAGAAGATGGTGTAGGACAGGACAAAGGAGGACACAAAATAACAAATTGGTCACTGAAGAGGTCACAGAATGTGTAACAAAAGAGCTTTGACAACAAATAAACAACCGTTTGGTTATTAAACCAACCAACTGGAAATTTGTAATAGCTTGGAGTGAAAACCAACAGATGCATGTGTTTTTAATGGCAGCATGACCCTCCCAAAATATATATATATAATACTGAGTAGAACTCCATTCAGTTTCTCTCCACCAAATTTCACTCATGAGGCATTGGTCTACCTAAGGCTATAGTAGAAGACACTTGTGCAATGTGCCACTCAGTGAAGCTGAACACAACCCCACATGGATGCAAAGCAAACTTATTAACCACACAGCCATGCTTTTGCCTTTATAATATATTTATAAAGAAATTTAAAGAAGAATTTAATGAGAGATCATTAGAATTAATGGCATAGTTTTATCTGTCAAAGAACAAGGCTGAAATGGAAGCAGTAGTAAATATGCTTGATTTGTAACAATGCAGATGAAAATATGCAAGTTTCATGAGTTATAATAGCTTTAACACTTTCATGACCATATTTCCAATGAAATACACTATATTCTAATAATCAATGAGATATGTGCTGCAACTTGTTCTCTGCCTCCAGCCTAGTTGCTTCAGTCACAAATCCAGACTCTGGTGGTTGTAATGCAGAGGAGAGAAAGATAGTTAAATACCACAGCTTGACCAACCACTTCTTCTTTATACCAGTCTCCACCAAGACCTCTGCTGATTTCCTCCATAAAATTGGAAAGACAGCAGCGCACTTGAGGAGAGAGCCCCATGAGATGGGAAGGCTGTTTTAGCAGGTGTCTCGGGCCATTCTCCGCATTAATACTTTTGCCATTTTATCCTTGGGCCATGGCTAAGGCATCATTCAGATTGGGGTATTGTCCCTCCCTCTCCCCCATTCTTTCTTTGCTTGATTCTTTTTTCTTTTTCTTTTTTTCATTTCCCATTTTATTTTGTTTCCTTTAATAATGTGTTCTGTTTCTGTATTAACAACTTTGTAAAATAAAATAACTTAGTATCAAAAAGAAAATTTGAAGGCAATCATTATTAAGAAAGTATTTATGACCTAATTAAGCCTTGACCTAGTGGTCGTAAGGTTGTAGCTTAATTTCATGTTACTCCTATTGCCAGGACTTATGACCAGCAGATAGCATCACCAATGGAATCTTTGTTTGTTTGGTCTGATTGGCTACTTTTTTTATGTTTAATACCAAACAGCCTGTTATTGTCTTTTTCTATAATACAGAACTGTTTGTTTTAAAATCTTTATATTCTACCAAAAAACTTTGCATCATAACTTTATGTAGGAACTTTTGTCAAATTCCAGTCATTACAAAAATAATGGGAAAGTTACTAATTAACTAAATCCCACCAAATTCTTTATTTCAAAATTATTTGAAAATCATAAAGCAATGTTTCATTAGAAATATGGTAACAAACGGGTTAACAATAGAATCTTATATAAAATTATGATTGAAAACTTCAATTTAAATAGGAATCCTATAAAATAGGTGGTTTTGTGTCACAGAACTAAAGGCAATTTTGGATAGGTTGGTATCAAAAGAGTTAAGACATAACTGTGTTTGGAGAGAGAGGAGGGCAGAGATAGAGAGAGGATAGATAGTTAGATAGATAGAGAGAGAGAGAGAAAGAGAGAGACAGAGTGAGATTGAGATTAATTACCTTTATTTTATTCTACCAGAGAAATAAAATATAGTTCAAATAATGAAATAAAATGAAATCAAAATAATAAAACTAAGAATTAAAATTAATTTAGCTAAATAAAACAAAAGTGAAAATAAAACATGATTTATTAGGATACTAAAAGTTAATTTAGCAAATATAAATGTTAAAATGTTATTTATTTTACTTGGTACAATGATGTTTTGGTTAAGAGATAATATTGTGAATTAATTTGAGTACAAAATATTAATAGTGTCTATTTTATTAACAGATGGTGAATTGGCAGAGTCATTAAGGTGTCAGGTAGAATGCTTTATGGTATTCAATCCAACTCTTTGCTCTCTGGTTTCAAATCTTGCTGAGACCAACTTTATTTTTTACTCTTTTAGGTTTGATAAAGTACCATTCCAGTACTAGGGTTTACTCTTCCTCTCTCTTGCTTTCTTTTTCTTTGTCTCATAGAGAAATGAGATGTGATCTCTACAGTGTGTATGTGCATGTATAAATGTCTGTGTGTGTATGTGTGTGTGTGTGCAACCGCAACCAATGCAGGAATCAAAAATATGGATGTACAATTTTATGTCCATTTGGAAGCATGTTAGATGGATTGTATCTGTAATTCAAAGTGCCAAACCTTGTCACACACTGTACCATGCTGAACCTTCCTGACAATTGTGTTATGGGTAAAGATGTCTGGGGAATACCCAGCTACTTGTATGTGGGTTTCAGTAGAAGGCCTATCCATTGACCAATGTTTTAATGTGTGTAAATGTGTGACGTCCACCCTCAACTAACTTGTCTTCTGTCTCTTGGATGGAGAATACATTGCCTTGGAGGACAGAATGGAGACATACTTGAACAGATACTCCACTTCGCATTGCTCACACCTGTGGGCAACCAACTCCACTCCAATAGCAGTGAGCATGGATGTGTTCAAGGGGCCAAGAGCACTGGAAATCTCCACAAAACAATTGATCAAACACATTGTTAAAACCTATGGAGATCCATTCTATTTCATAATTAGATATAATTAACTACTCCATCCTCACTAAATTTGGGATTTTAAGCCTAAAATAAATATTACTCTCAGGCATTAAATGAAGGACTGGCAGATTGTTTAACAAAATCATCATCACCATCATTTTATATCCACTTTCCATGCTGACATGTGTTGGATGGGTCACCACAGTTTGAGATTATACAGGATGGAGAACCACATTTTACTCATGTTCCATATTTGGGGATGGTTTCTATCATTGGATGCCCTTTCTAATAGCAACCATGTTTCAGAGTGTACTAGGTGCATTTTATTGTGGCATCAGTACATCCACTTTACACAATGACTTGTGATATTTAACCCTTTCATTACTGTATATCTAGTAAAATACATTGTCAATGCATTTTAATTAATATGGATAATAATAAAAAGTTTGAAAGAATTTGATAAAATAATTTTTTATCAGTAATCTGATGGTTTGAACATTATTTAACAAAAATTCCTTAAAATGGGTATGAATATTTTATAATGCATAGATTTTTAAAAACACAATCAGAGTGGTTTCATTTAGGTTGGTAACAGTTTAGCAGTCCACATCCTGCTGAAGTCCACTTTGCTCTTTATTCACCCAGGGATAATGAGATAAAGTGGAGAGGTTAATTTGATCAACTTTTCCCACAATTATATTTTTTTGTGATGTTCTGTCAATATTAGAAAACATGCTCCAAAGAGTGAAATGAAATATTTTTTGAAAAAAAAAAACATGAAAGCTCACCAAGAAAAAACAAATAACACAAAAAAACAAACAAAAAACAATGAGGACAGAGCGACATGTTAAGAAGATAGAATTAGCTTTTAGAATACAGCGTGTCTTCACAATGAGGATGGTGTGGTATGGAAAATGAGTGTAGATTCTGACTATTATATACACCACTACTCTAGCTAGAAAGAAATTGGAAAAGACAGGAGAATCTTGCTCTCTATACCCATGTGAATACAGTCAGTCTTCAATATCTCTGGAGGTGTGTATGTTGTAAGTACATATGAATGTTTATATGTGGGTGTATGTGTATAAGTGTATATATATATATACATATATATATATATATATATAATAATAATAATAATAATAATAATGCATTCTTTATTAACCACAAGGGTTTACACAAAGTAGACATTAAGGACAGTACAGGACAATACAGGACGGTACAAATGGGCATTTCTGCGTGTAAAAAAAACAAAAAACAGAGGATGTAATAAAAGGAACAATGAAAAATTCCCCAATAGGGGGGAGACTTCCGAGGGCCATCGTGGAGAAAGCCCATTAAAAAAAGCCACGGTGACCCTGACCACCAGGGCAAGTATCCTCTCCCAGTTTTCCACCTTCAATTTACAGACACATACTCAGAGTAGGTCCATTCACTCGGGCCATTCTTGCCTCTCTCACCCATCTTTCAACAAAAAGCTAGGAAGAAAGCACTTCCCTCTCTACCCTGATTTTCCTTTTCAAATGAAATTTGAAAAGGTTAAGCAGGGCATCACCGAAGAGGTAAGTGCTCGTCTTCAGCCCTTTCAGACCTGTCCACCATACTATCTCTTTCACTATGGCAACCAGACAGATAAAAACTGCCTGCCCTTCCCGTCTAAAGGAAGAGGGTGGGGCAATCCTCACGATGGACTCAGCTGATAGTCAGATCCGTTCTACACGCGACAGCAGGTGTTTGACATAAACCCACAAGTCAGCAATGCTCGGACACTGGACGAGTGCATGTAGGACGGTTTCGTCGCCCAGCGTGCATCTCGGACATGCCCGGCTGATGGCACTTCCTAATACAAGGAGGATTTGTTACACTCCCTGGATATATATACATATATATATATATATATATATATATATAGAGGGAGAGAGAGAGAGAGAGAGAGAGAAAGATAGGGTGTGGGAGGGGGACACAGGTGGGAAAGAGCAATACATATGGAGGGTTTGTGGTTTTTCTCACATCTGGTTGGTGCTTGAATGTTACTTCTGCTTTATATGGAAAAAAGTGGCTCGAAATGATAGGTTTTTAGAGAAGTAATTTGGTTGGTTGATGACTGTCATGTGAATAAGTATAATAATTTTCGCGCCAGTTTGCATTACAAAGTTCTTTTTATATTTGCCTTCAAATAAAGGGGGGGGTGGGGCTCAGATTGTTTTTTCATATATGAGTGAAGTTTGGTTGGTTGATGCAGTCACGTGAATAAGCACATCAGCTTTCGCACCAGTTTCTGTTTGAATTTCTTTTTACTTAAAAAAATGGCTCCTTAAGGCTTTTTTTATAATGAAATTATGACTGTCACGTGAACAAGTACATTAAATTTCGCACCCGTATTTGGGAATTTTTTTGTAGCCATTTAGAGAATTTTGTGCCAAACAAAAGATAATGGTCAAGAAAAACGGGATGGGGAGAATTGTTCTGGTTCAGTGAATATGGCTGGTGTGCTGGGGTGTCAAAATTCAGACTTTCTATTGAAATAAAGTAAAGATATATATGTTTATTTGTGTGCTGCTGTGTGTGTGTGTGTGTGTGTGTAGGAAAATGATTCTATTAGTAGAAATGGGGGAGGGCGTTGTTTGTGTGTGTATGGGTGTTATATTTGTGTGTGGGGGAGTATTGTTGGCATGTTAAGATGGAGAGAATATATATATATAAACCATACACGGTTGGAGCTAATACATGGAGAGATGTAGAGGAAGAGGAGATGGGAGAGGAGTGATGAGAGAGGGGACTACTTTATATATAAGCCAAGCATGGTAAAGAAGTTCACTTCACAATCAATCCTTTAGGAATTCTGAGTGCACAAAGTGGTCGATATCAACCCCCATGGATCGATGGATCTACCCAGAAAGTCAAGTGAAATTTAGGGCCTAATATCTGTATAAAAAAGGAAAATACATAAACCATAATAAAATTCAACCTGCTTATACAATAAATAATCTTTCTTTATTTTATATTGTTTACTGATTTATTTCCTTACCTTTGTACATGTCTGAAGTCGAAGAGAGTTCAATGATTCCATAAAGGGGTCAATGAAGAGGGTCAAAGATTACATGAAGGAGTCAATGAGATGGAGAGGGCTCAAGGTTTCCATGATTGATGGAAGCCCATCAAATGCATATATCATCATCAATATATTTTTACCAACTTTTCTGTGCTTTCGTTGGTTGGATGGAGTATATGCAATTAGTGTTTATGTGGTAAGTTATGCTTATCATCATTTGGTTGGGTTTTTCTGATTGTATGCCCTTCCTTTCAACAACCAATGAATACTATAGACTGGCTGTATTATTTATGCCACCAGCACTAGAGACATTGACAATTAGGATTTAATAGCCCTCTTCCTTTTCTATCAGTTTTTACTGGCTACCTTTCACTATGGCTTACAGAGCTCATGTGTATGTGTCTATGTTTGCATACATATATATGTGTTTCTGCTTTAAAAAGTCAATACCATTTGTTTATATCCTACAACAGGTTCGACAAATGAAAGTGAGATGAATAGGTACCATTTTTAATATTTAAATAGGAGTTGGCATCAGGAAATGCATCTGGTCATAGAATACTGCCTCAAAAATCTCATCCAACCTATTTCAGCACAGAAAAGCAGATGTGAAAATTATGAATGTGTGTGTGTGTGCATGTGTTGCATGCTTGGAAAAATGGATGTTAAATGAAGATGTTGATATATATAAATATAAATGTTAACCAACACAATAAGTTCACCACAGATGTATTTCCTAAGTTTTTTTTATTTTAAAAAATATTAAGTACTTCACAATTTTAACACACCATTACATGCTGGAAAAAAATACTTTTTTTCTTTTAAATCAAATAATTGTATCTAACAAATCTTTTCATGTCAAATGTACATCAGGACAATAAGAAAACAGAGAAATCATAAAATTAGAAATATTTTTTTTTTAAATACAATCAGGAAAATATTCAGAAAAAAAAAATATTTGAAATAAAAAAAAATCGGTAGTTTTGAAGAGATGTCAAAAATGTCAAAAATGTCAAAAAGTAGGGAAAAAAAGAAAAAAAAAAGGTTATAAAAATATTTTTTTAAATCATAAAAATTATAAACAATCCAAACAACTTGAAAATTTTTCAGACAGAATTCACAAAAAATTCAGAAAAATTTTCAGAAAAAAAATTAGTTTGAATTAACATATATATTAAAAAATAATAATAATTTGTTTATTTTATATAATGGTACGTTTCTAATATTTTTCTTGTGTACATATATATATATATATATGCATATGTGTGTGTGTGTGTGTGTGTGTGTGTGTGTGTGTGAGTGTGTGTATGTGTTAATATTTGTAATACAATATTGGTAAGTGAATTTTTGTCTTTACTACTATTTTATAATATATCTGGTTATATGTTTATATACATTTTTTTCAAAACTTTCTTCCAAAAATTCAAATTCTGAAATCGGTTTTTCTACCATATCAGAAATGAACCAGAAACCATATGAACACATTATGAAGTATGTTTACGTATGTTTAACCCCTTGTAATCTTTACCCCTCCTTTCAACCTTGGGTAAATTTGATTGAGTAAATATGATGTGAATTTAATGAACTCTGATCATTTTACACCGATGATACACAAGAAAGCAGAAATAATGAGTTGTTTGCAAATATGAGAAAAATATATTTTAGGTTAATATTACAACCAGAACATGACAGAAACTTCAATTTTAATTTCAATAAATATTCAGTGAAAAAATTAATATGGCTATCATTCGGACATGCTTTCCAGCATAGTTATGTCCCTTTACGATCTGAGATCAAATCCCGCCGAGGTTAACTTTGCCTTTCATCCTTACGGGGTCGATAAAATGAAGTACCAGTAATGTATTGGTTAATTGCTGGCCTTGTGCCAAAAGTAGAAACAATTAATTAATTCAGTTCTCTCCCTTGTATAAGAAATGAAAACAGCTAATAGAAACCCAACTTGTTTTTTTTACATTTTTTTCTCTGAAGATTTTTGCTGAATTCTCTCTGGAATTGTTTTGTGAATGATTAATTATTTCAGATTATTTAAAGCTTATGATTCCTTTCTTCACAACTTTTTCAAAAAAACAACACCCAAAATTTTTATTTCAAAAAATGTTTCTGTAAAACAGTTTGTTATTTTTTCTTTATCTGAATATTTTTAAAAATAATTTTAAGCTTTTTTATTTACCTGAATTATTTTTAGTTTCCTTCCCCCAATTTTACAATTTCTTTTTCTTGCATACGATCTTCTGTATTTTTTAAACGTTTGTTTCTAACATCTAGTCTTTTGATATTGTTAAGTTTGCAATATTTTTACTTTATAAAGTTTTGAAAATCCATCTCAAATTACTTTGTAAATTCATTTTTCTTATTTTAATAAAGATAGTTCACTATACTGTTTATAGTTTGAATACTTTAATATCAACTGTGGCTTTTATCTGCAATATTTTTTACAGATTATATATATATATCATATTTTATGCTGCTCTGTAAGAGCATCGAGTGCTCCAACGGCATTCTGCATATGGACGCTTTAAGCATCCCACACCAATTATATATATATATATAACCCATGCTAGCGTGGAAGATAGAGGTTAAACGATGATGATGATGATGATATATATATATATATATAAATATATATACAGTGGCAGACTAGCCAGGTTGCCAGGTTTCCCAATGGCAAGTGGGCCCAAGGGGGCCAACGGTAGCATTGCAGGAGCCCACAGTAGCATTGCTGGGCCCACTGTAGTATTTTAGGTGCCAATGCTTTGCTTTCAAAAAATACCTGAAGTCTAAGAGAAAGAATAATTTTTTTTTTTTTAAATAAATAAAACAAAGCATTTTAAATAAATAAAGCAAAGCATTTGGTCAACCAATTCCCCAGGGAATTAATAGAAACCAAAATATATGATAGTGCAATTAGCTGGAATCAGTGGGTTAAAGACATCTGTATATATATATATACACACACACACACACACATATATACAGGGTGCGGACGATATTTGTTCGCAATTTTCAACTGCTAATTTTATGCAAGTTTTTTTTACTTCCATTGTCACTTTTGTCTTCATAAAAACAGTGACTATATTTCCATTATTTATTTTCAGAATAATTGATTATGAATAATTTTGAACTTCCAAATTTGTGGAAGAGACATGGAGTTCTTCTTGGAATCTGCGCCGGGAAGATAAATAAGACCAGAAGATCAACTCCCAGGACAACAGGTGACTCGCTGTCTTATCCAAAGACGTGCCCAGAGTCATGCAGACAAAGTTTCCAGCGACAACATTGGTCTTAGGTCTCGTCAGCAGTCAAGGTGATGTCATGCCACCTCACTTCTTCCCTGAGGGCCTCAAGATGAACACCGATCACTACAACCGCGTTCTGGACGAGGGTAGTAAAGCCCTGGATCGACCAGGTAGCTGCAGGTAGGCCATACGTGTGGCAGCAAGACTCAATGCCCTGCCATACCAGCCGAAAGACCCAAGCCTGGCTGTCAGAAAACTTCGTCGACCACACTTCACCTGACATCTGGCCTCCCAGCTCGCCTGACTGCAACCCCCTCGACTTCTTTGTGTGGGGTGCAGTGGAACGAGACACCAACAGATCTTGCTGCAAAACGAACGACGATCTGAAGGTCAGGATCACAAGTGCCTTTAGGGGCCTAAGTCAGGGGACAGTGACGAAGGCCTGTAGCCGGTTCCAAGGCCACCTTGAGGCCGTTATCAAAGCCAATGGCGGGTTTATTGAGTGAGATCAAAAGAACCTGTCATGAAGACAAACTGACCCAAGTTTGATAAATATATTTTAAAAAATAAAACTACTGTGTTACTTTTTCCTAGACAGTAATCTTGCGAACAAATATCATCCGCACCCTGTAAATATATATATATATGCAATGTCAATTAGATCTCTAGGGATTTTTGAACAAGTTGAAAACAACTTATGTATACATATATATATAAATCTATATATACACATATACATGCACACATATACACGCACTCCCATATATATATATATATATATTGAGTGAGTGTGAAAGACCAAAGTTCATTATTGAAAGTCTCTGGATTTCGCAAAATACATAATATTTTTTATTGGAGAATGTAAGATATTTTTCCACAAAAATTTGATTGCACTGTTTTGTTTCCACTTATGTAATTTTTGAAAATGTTATTTTCAAAAGAGAGAAAGGGTGGGGGAGAAATGAGTTGCAACAGAAATGAAACATGGATTACAGGTTAAAATATAGTCTAACTTGATGAGAAACAAAACATGGATGTAGTTTAAGGAACACCCAAATGATTTCGAAGTCGACCTTAAGTAGGAGCAATAACATTAAGAAAGATATGAATGACACCACATCATTTTGTTTGAAAATTTTGAAAGTAGCTTTATAAATATGAATTTTCAGTAGATTTTTTGTAGTTCTCTCAGTAGCCTAGCAATAGGTACTAGAGATGGTGGAGATCCTGTTCTTGGATTCCAACTGACCTGGTTTGAATATACCTCCTGCATAAGCTCAGGGAAGAGATCCCCACACTACAAGGAGGTGTATATAGGGACGACGCCCTATTTACTGTAAAGAATCACAACCCTCATAGGATAGAAAACCTCAATAAGCATATCCATAAGTTCTTTAAAATGTACGGCCTCTCAGTTACAATAGACCATAACCATAAGGTAGTTAACTTCCTAGATGTAACATTAGAGTTAGATACTGGCCTATACAGACCATACCACAAGCCAGGTGAGGTCCTGTCTTACATTAACAAAGCATTTAACCACCCCAACTCTATGCATAACTTTATATTTAGTAACATCTCGCACAGAATCTCAAGGCTATTGGCCAATGAGGACCTTTTCAACCAAACTGCTGAAAACTACAACAAAGCACTGGCTGAATCGGGGTATAACAGTAGGATTTCTTACATCCAGGACACTAGCTCTACTAGGTCCCCTTCCCATAGGACCAGTGTAATGGCGTGGCACACCAATAACCACCGCGACAGCAGACGTGTTAATGGGAAATATACGAGTCGAACTAGCATTGTAACTGGCCTAGGCCAATATCATAACAACAACAGTGGTAGGCCAGGTAGATCCTTAAACCGGTGCCAATCTAATTTAGACAATATAACTAGAAATAGCTTACTAGGAAAATTCCCTGCATACAGGCTTAACAATGGAGACGGTATCTTACCAACACCTACCAGCAAGCATAGGGTAACCCAGGTCCACTCCTCAGGGGGTAGGTTAACACATGGGACTAATAGGAACAGAGCGCACAACAGGCAGCAGTCCAACTGCCACAGTAGAAACACCCACTAGGGCTTAAACGACCATACCAGCCCAATGGCAACACGGAAACACCGCCGTAATGTCATATGGTTCCTTCCCTCCTACTCTAGGAGTATAGCTTCAAACATACTTAGAATCTTCTTCGACGCCTGAGAGAGGAACTTCCCACCTAACCATAGGTACCACAAGATCCTCAACAAGAATAATGTCAAAATCTCTTACTCTACTACACATAACTTAGCCAATGTCATAGCATTTAATAACCACAGGAAGCTCACTAGAATAAAGCCATCTTGTAATGCCAACATTGGAGTGTCTGGCCACCTTAATAACCATAACGACATTGGTAGCCATAATAGCAATAATAGAAACCAGGATAATAATCATAGTAATAGCAATAATATCAACACCATAGAGACTAACCGCAGCATGAATAGTGGAACTGGCGACCAGGATAGGAACCATAGTAACGATAACAACAGCTGTAGAAGGGGCCATAATAGGAACAATAGAAATAACACCATGTCACAAAACTATATCTGTAATAAAGCCAACGGCAACAATGACGACTGCAGTGATGGTGGTAATGATAGTAGTAATGATAGCAGCGGACATTACCACATTAGAAATAGCAACAAAAAGCATTGCAATTGCCGAAACCCCAACAACTGTCCACTCCAGGGACACTGCTTGATTAGAAACGTAATCTACAAATGCACCGTGACAAGTAATAATAGCACTAGGTCATACATAGGCGCCACTTCTAATTAGTTCAAGACTAGATTTAGATCGCATCTCCACTCCTTTAGAAATAAGAAGCTCAGACTCTCTCCCTCCCTCGCTAATTATATTACCCAATTAACTGAATCTAACATTAGCTACACCACACAATGGGGAATAGTAGATCAAGCAACCCCATATAATTTTAGGAAAAATTGCCAGCTCTGCCTAATGGAAACATACTATATAGTGAACACACCCCAGGAACTCATTAATAGTTGGGCCAAAACAGTCATCAATTACGGCCACAGACTGCAGCACTCGTTCTGCAAGTGGTCTCCAGAACCAGAATAATATCCTATCCCTGCAGCTGTCTGCATCGCACCACCACTTAGTCCACCTGCAATAGGTAGGCCAAAGTGCAGAGTCTAATGATGCTATCAACCAACCATCGGATTTTTACCGAAGCACTACCCATCACCTACTGAGTTAAGCTGACCCTGCTAAACCCTCCCCCTAGCTAGGGTAGGTTAAAACAAATTTTAGGGTAATTTACAGCCTAGCACCGTACAGTTACCTCCCCTAGTGGATTATGCTCCTTTCACCGACGCCATTGTGTTTATATTTTTTCGCTTATAATGCAGGGACGTGAAACTGATGAAATGATTCTCAGCAGTGTTTATACTTTGCCTTTCATCCTTACGGGGTCGATAAAATAAAGTATCAGTAATACACTGGGTAATTGCTGGCCTTGTGCCAAAAGTAGAAACAATTATATAATCTATTATTTCTCTGAGAAGCCCTTGTGGGCGAAACATGTGTAAGAGCTATATAAAGAACTTGTTTTAAGGGCTTGTAACTCCTTCATTCATTCATTTGCTTATATATATATAAGTGCATTCTATGGGACCTGCTGTGGAAGGTTCTGCAGGAGTATGGGACAGCTTCTGGTGGCCCTGATGTCTCTGTATAAATGCTCTAGTATTTGTGTTCAGATAAATGGTGATAAATTAAATCCATTCAATGTGGGAGATGGACTCCACCAAAAGTGTGTACTTTCCCCTGTCCAGTTCATAATCTTCATGAACATGATTGATATGTGCAACCGGGTTGGAAGTTGTATTAAGACTGGTGGGTGTAGGATTAGTCAGCTGGAATTTTCAGATGACATGGTATTACTTAACTCATCAGAAGATGATCTCTGACATGCACTTGATAATTTTAATGGTGGGTGTGGCATGGCTGGAATAAAAATGAGAGGTGCAAAGACTGAAACTCTCATTCTCTCAAAGAAGCCTTTACAGTACACCCTATATGAGAGTGGAGACCCATTGAAGCAGGTGAAAAAAATATGATCACGAATACAAGTAGTCAAAATGGGGTTTCTTCAAAGGGTCTTTACTCAATAGAGTGTGTAGCCCAGAGATCAGAGAGTTGCTTCAGGTAAAGCTGCTACATCTCCAAATTAAGAGATCACAGAACTGATATTATGGGCATGTGGTTAGAATGTCTATGGAAAGAATTGTGGAACAGATTTTATGGGGAAAACCAGCTGGCACGAGACCCAGGTGTAGACTCCAAGCAAGATGTTTAGATAACATGAATGAGCTCAGCTGGTCTCGCTTGGGGATCCAGGTGGATTAATTGGAGACAGTTGCTTCTGACATAACCTGCTTGAAAGTCAGGAATAAGTGGGTGTGGAAGAAGAATATATATATATAACATAGAGTTGTATATGGAAGCATATACAATATGTTTATGTATAACAAATATACAAGTCTTACTATGAATATATATGCATGCTTACCAAAATATATTTATGTGTACACACAAAAATCATAATTTAAATTGAACATGCATACACACAACATATATACCTACAGACGAAAATTACTCACACACATTACTACAAATTAATAAATATACATTCATCACACATCTGCATCATTGAACACATTCTTACCAATACATACACTTTCATTGCCATATGCTTGCTACATATTTACCTCATCACATAGATTTGATATAGTGCCTCATGCTACAATTAGTTAACAATATTAGCAAATATTTCAAACAGCATGGCATGAAAAAGCCAGAGTAGCAGAAGAGACACTATCTAAAGCACATCCAGGAGTTATATCACCATTCTGGCTCAGGATCATCATGACATGTAGAGTAAAACTGTAGCCACCTGTGCAGTAGCCAAAGGATGATGATATTTTGATATATTTACCATATCTTTTGGAATATAAGACATACTCTTATTTTGAAGGAAGTGGTTGTGGATATACATCTATACTTATACAGGATTTGTGTATGCATATATATTATCATTGGATTGGCAGTATCGGTAGAGGGTCGGACGCCATGCTTTAACGCATTGAGTTATGGCTCTTGCCATTCTGAGTTCAAATCCCGCCGAGGTTAACTTTGCCTTTCATCCTTACGGGGTCGATAAAATAAAGTACCAGTAATACACTGGTATAATAGCTGGCCTTGTGCCAAAAGTAGAAACAATTATTTATGGGGTCGATAAAATAAAGTACCAGTAATGCACTGAGATAATTGCTGGCCTTGTGCCAAAAATAGAGACAATTATTATATTCCTAAAAGGATGGTGTATGGCAGAATTAATTTGTTACATTTGGTTACAGCTCTTTGCTTCCTGAGTTCAAATCTTGACATGGTTAAATTTGCCTTTGATCTTTCCAGGGTCAGTAAAATAAAGTACCAGTCACAAACTAGAATCAATATAATCAATCTCCCAAACTGTTGGCTTTGTGCCAAACTTCAAAACCATTATTATTGTAGTCATGCCTTCAGTATATAGGACGGCAACAAATTTTGACATAAAAAAATGTCTTATATACTGTAACATACAATATATATTCTCAAACTATTTTCTTTATAAAGAACAGTTATGTCACCTTAGTCAGTATTGTCTTAAACAATTAACAATTAATTTTGGAACTATACTATTTAATTGGAAACCGGTTAGAAAATATACATATAAAATGAAAAAAAAACTACAGAAATAAAATTGTAAAAGAAGAGATAACTTAAATGTCCAAATCAATTGGGAAATATTTTCTCTTCAATAATATATAAACTGATTTCATTTATGTGCAGGGAATATCTGTATCCAAAGATAAAGCATAAATTAGATAATTTTATAAGAAACTTGTAGCTGAAGCCACATACATATGCAGTTGGCTTCTTAGAGAAAACAGTTGCTATCAATATGTTGAGATGAATATACTTGTGTATAATATTTGTGTAAATGTACATATATATAGAGATGTGTGTGTGTGTGTGTCTATGCAGATATTTATTACACTAACTATGCTGTCATTTAGGTACAAATGTTTCTTTCACTGCCTATTTTGGATTTTTCTATGTCACTTCTCTCTTTATATCTTCTTTTCTGGAACTCTTTTGCACTTGATGAAAGAGATCCCAACCATTACAAAATGGTGTCAATACAATAGGCAGCCAAAGAAACATTTGTACCTAAATGTTAGCATAATATTGAGTGTACTCCCAACTTAGAATATTCTATACCATATTATACACATTGGAGTTCTAACGAGAAATCCAAAATGGGAAGAGCTCATCAGTACTCCACCAACATACCAAAATGGAACATGGGGGCACACTAGAGAACATAGAAATAAAAATCATAGCCACACACCGAAAAGACACAATGCTCCAATGGATTACAGAAGTGACAAACATAAACAAACTCCAAACAATATTAAACAGAAAATATGAGTGGAATAGCAGCAACATCACAACTAGTAATTAAGGACAAGATAAAGACATACAGAGACACAGAAGAACCAAAATAATAAAACAAACCAGATACACACAGATAGAACAAGCAACCAACTAGTGACAAGTAAATAAATGTATAAATAAATAAATAAAAGCACACAAACACACAGATATAATGCATGTACAACCCAAATACACAGCACAAAGCTCACAAAAACAAGATGGTGTAGGACAGAACAGAGAGACACAAAATAACAAATTTGTCACTGAGGAGGGCACAGAATGTGTGACGAAAGAGCTATCACAATAAACAAATAAACAACCATCTGTTTATTAAACTAACCAACTAGATATTTATAATAAATAATTGTGAAATCCATCACGTGCATCTGTTTTTATTGGCAGCATGACCCACCCAAAGTATTACAATATATATTGTTTACACTCTTTATTTTCGATTTTTTTTCTTTACTTGGACTACCTTTATTTTCTGTATCTCCTTTGTGATCCTGGCTCTATTCTGTATCTCCTTTGTGATCCTGGCTCTATTTTTGTACATTTATTCATAATCGCTTTTATATACATTTTGGTGATAACCCTGTATACTAAAGTGTTGGTGATAAACTACACATACTCTAATTTAAATTATATATGTTCTGTTATTATTTCTGGCAATATTATTACAACAATATGACCCTCTCCAAGTATAACAATATATATATATAGATATATAGAAATAGGATTTCACTTCAAGCATAGCGTTATACAAATATGTATAGAAATTTCGTATTTCTAAAGAAACATGGTTTTAGGAAGCCGTAGCTATGCAAACACTGGTGCTAACGCCCTCTGGTGGTGTCCAGCATATATATATTATATATATATATATATATATATATATATATATATATATATATATATATATATATATATATAAATATATATATATATATATATATAACCATATATATATATATATATATTCATATATATATGTACATACATATATATATACATATATATATACATATATATATATATATATATATTTTTTTTTTTTTTTTTTTCACTGATAACAAACAAGGAAGAATTTTTCTCTCTTGAATTTTCTTTCTTGACTGAGAAAAGTCGCCTGATGATTTAAGATTTCTCACAATACTCGCAGTATTATTATTTTTCTCAAAGAACTGCAGTAGGGACATTAAAGTAAGTAAGTAAAGATATTTTTCTTATCTTGTTTGTTTTTCCCAGATATGATTATATATATATATATATATATATATATATATATATTTAGGTTTGTTGGTTCACCACTGGATAGAACTGGTCATTCCATATGATCAACCTCGATGTAATATTATGGAAACCACTCAACGTAATGCAACTCACCCGTCTTCGTTTGTGTAGTTGGTGGTGCGAGGACGGAGTTAATTATTATAAAATAACAGGAGGCTGGACTGGTGTACTTCCTTGAAAGGTTTATTATACTATGATCATTTCAATGACCGGGTTCAGTATGAATCTGGTGACATCATCAGGTATTCAAAATATAACAAAGGAATACAATAGACAAAATCCATGGGGCTGAAAAATCAGAGACATGAGGGCGACCGAACATTCAGCATCTTCTACCCTGGTCGGCCGCCCTCAAGTGTTGACTATTGTCAACACTTGAGGGCGGCTGTTATTTTATATATATATATATATATATATAAAATTAATAAAAACAAAGAACAAGTTCCTTATATTAAAAAATTCATCATTTTACGATCGTTTCTATGATATATATGTGTGTGTTGGTATGTATATCATATAGATCTATGTAAACATTTTACAAATTATCAGAGGAAATATACATACCTTCACATATATATGCTGTCTTCAGAAATAATAATTAGATTATTTCTGAAGACAGCATATATATGTGAAGGTATGTATATTTCCTCTGATAGTTTGTAAAATCTTTACATAGATCTATATGATATACATAACAACACACGTATATATCCTAGAAACGATCGTAAAATGATGAATTTTTTAATATAAGGAACTTGTTCTTTGTTTTTATTCATTGTTTTTATTAATTTATCTTGACTCTGTTTTCCTGGGATTTTCATTGAAAATTTTTGAATGCATCTTCTCTTTTCATGATATTTGGATTACATTGAGTTCTTCATACGGATTGGACACTACCGTATATTTTGGTAGATTTATTTTAGTTGTGGTGCTATTCATGCTTAGATGTGGGGTTGATAGGGGGAGGGGGAGTGGTGTGTTGTTGGTGGCAGTGGTAACATGGGGAAGATGTGAGGTGGAAATAATGTTTATATATATATATATGTATGTATATATATATATATATATGTATGTATATATATATATATATATATGTATAGTATTAGTTAGTATTAGTTATACTATTTATGGTTATGTAAACACAAAACCTTATGCAGTTATAAGTATTTTTCATACACCCTAAATAGTGGTAGGCAGTAATGTATTACATTGTGGCACATTTTAATAGCTAGGTATAGAAACCCCGGAGTTACTTCCCCGCATGCATTAACTCCCCTTAGCCACACACACACTTCCGGGTGGTATTCAATGGCGTTTCTCGAAACGTAACAGCCTCCTGTATAGAACTAAAGAACACCAGACTACGATCTCTAACTGGATTGGCAAACGCTCAATATCGAATTGTCGTGGATTATGTGAGGGGCATATAATCGAAAAATACACTCCCCTGACCATGAAAATGTCGAAGTACATGAAATACTTGACATCCCTTCGCTGTGCATCTCCAATACTTTTAACACTTTTAATGCTTGCACTATTTTTAATGCTTATAACATTTCTCCACACACAGACTATATCAATCATATAAAGAATTTGCCACCAGATCTACCAACCTAACACTCTTGTTTACCTACCTAAGTGCCTCTACCACACATATCTCTCTGCCACACTATATAAACAAGACGCACATGCGTGCCACACATATAACATTTGCACTATATAACCGCTTATCTTCATGTTGTATTTTAACCTGTATTTTTGATTTTTGATTGTATCTCTTAATATAAATGTAATCTCGAAGTGTGTACTGCCACTCTAAATTCTGTAATGAATGTTGACCTACAATATTTGAATATGTATCGGTATGTCTCTCGGCTGAAAAGGAGGTCATATAACTGTCCATGCATTAATAAATTGCTCCGAAGAATCCAAACCTCGGTTTGGAGGAAACAGCTGTAAGCACAATAATGTTTTGAACAGTTCTTTGATTCTTATACTTCATATATATGTATATATATATGTATATATATATATATATATATATATATATATATATATATATACATATATATATATATGTATATATATGTATATATATATATATATATATATATATATATATATATATATATGTATATATATGTATATATATATATATATATATATATATATATATGTACATATATGTATATATATATGTATATATATAAAATTAAGTATGTGTGTGTGTGTCTGTGTGCCTGTGTATTACTTATAGGGGCCTACATCTTACGACCGATTTTCATGAAACTTTACAGGCTCATAGATTAGCCATCGGGGAATGTTTTCCATATATCAGCGTATCGTTTCTTATAATCCGGGGTCATTCTGCAGATAAAAATCGATAGGGGGTCACCTTTTTTAGGTATCGAAAAATAAGATTTTTGGCTCTAGCTCCAATATTTTGCCACCGATTTCGTTCAAGTTTTAAAGCAAAATAGAATTTATCATTGCACATCGAGTAATTGCTTTATATTTTGCATTTGTTATTCAGGGACGGCGTGGCAGCCGTTTAAATATACAAAAATACCACTTTTAGACTCAAATTTTCACTTTTTCGTCTCTAGCTCCCACATTAATCAACCTACTTTGTTCAAATTTTACACTACGCTAGATCTGATTAAAGTGGCTTTACATTTTGGATTTTTTGTTCAGGAACGGCGTGGCAGCCACTTAAATATTCGAAAATACGACCTTTTCGCTCAAATTTCCGCCTTTTCGGCTCTAGCTCCCACATTTTTCAACCGATTTCGTTCAAATTCAAAACTTCGGCTCCACCTCACACATAAATCAATTTATTAGGTTCAACTTTTATACTACGATAGAATCTATCATTGCACATCTTATAGATGGTCAAAGGCAAAACGATGGCCACTGACGTCGTCTGAGCTTTTAGTAGAGTATTTGAGAATTCATCGGTTTCCAATGAAGTAGCGTGAGGAAATTTGGCTTAGTGTTAGAGGTCATTACCTCTCTCCCCCAGCACGCTCCTTCGTCAGTCACCCGCGTTTCTCAGTGATAGAGGTCATCACCACCCTCACCTGCATGGCCTGTGTGTGGCCATAGATGAGTCATCGAGAAGCAGTCGCTAAGATCAACACCTTTTCATCAAAGCAGATATTATTTTACCTACCCAGGCAACGCTGGGTACTGCTGCTAGTATATATATAAAATAATTAAGTCAAATATGTAAAATTTGGCTTCGTTTATTATTGATATACTGCTATATATATATATCGGTGACAGCCATCATTGGCTGTGACATCTTCAGGCAGTCCGAATTGGTGTGGGAAAGACAGGTACACATGTTGTTGAAGTGGTCCCTTAGTCTGTAATCTGGCGGGCACTTAGGAATCTAGAAGTAGAAGAGCGGCTAGTGAGGGCAATACAAGCCATGTACAGAGGTGCAGTCAGCAACATTAAAATTAATAATGACTATAGTGAGGACTCCAACCTTAGCTCTCTCCTATTTATTACCATCCCCAGGGCTATAACAGAAGAGTTTAAAACAGGATGCCCATGGGAACTCCTGTATGCTGATAATCTAACTCTCATAGATGAATCTATGACAGAACTAGAGAAAATATTCCTGACCTGGAAGCATAACCTGGAATGATGAATGACAGCTACCCAAAAAGGCGCAGGGTGCTCAAAGTTGATAGAAGCTAAGGACTAGGAAGGCCTAGAAAGAATTAGAATGATGTGATAAAAGCTGACTATGCATAATTACACCTCTCAAAGGTGATGATAGAGGATTGAGATCTTTGACATTACGCAGTAATACAGAAGACCAGCCTTCCCAGTGCACAGGTTGAAGCATACATCTAGTACGCACTACCCCCCCCCCTCTTCCATGCACTTTCAATGTCCTAACAGCCCACCCTTCATCTACACACCCCACACCTCTCCAGATACGTGTCCTACCCTATATCTACCTCCCCAATCCCCCATGGACTTCCACCACCCCAGCCCCTAGATCACACTGTGAAGTGGTTGTATTGGTGACATGACAAAAAGCACCCAGCCCACACTGTAAAGTGGTCATGTAGGTCTCACAACAAAAAGCACCCAGTCCTCACTGTACAGTGGTCATATGGGTGTCACGGTAAAAAGCACCCAGTCCATTTTGTAAATATGGTTCACATTAGGAAGGGCATCCAGCTGTAGAAACCAAGCCAAAATCAGTCCAGTATGAGCAAGATGCAGTCATTGATCTGGCTTGTCTTATAGTGGGACAACTTGTCTAGCCCAGGCTAGCGTGGAAAAATGGACATTAAACAGTGTTGAGGATGATAATGGTGATGATTGTGATATTGTCAAATAGCATCTATTAAGTTTCTCTTGCAATGTTTCTTCTTTAGATTAAGTCATCATCACAGCAAATGCCATGCTACATTACTCTCCTCTGTTAGTTACATTAAAATAATCACTGCCATTTATCAGCAAAGACATTCACATACAACAATAACAATAAGTGCTTTAAGGCCATCTTCCCTGCTAAAACATAGTGTTAATTTTGCAGGACTCCATGATAGGCTTCTTCACGTTTCTTTATTGTCAGTATCTCCCAACACTAATTTTCACTTTTTCCATCATTTTTAGCCATTTCTTTTTGAACTTCCTAGTGAAATTCTCTTCTGTTAATCTACTAGCTTTATCAAATTTATATAATCTGACAGTAAGTTTGTACATTTAAGATGTGTACAAACATTCTTAATTCATATTTTCCAAATAGTACAGTATCCTACAAACATATGTTTATTACATATAATTGTTTCTACTTTAGGCACAAGGCCAGCAATTACCCAGTGTATTACTGGTACTTTATTTTATCGACCCCGTAAGGATGAAAGGCAAAGTTAACCTTGGCAGGATTTGAACTCAGAATGGCAAGGGCCGTAACTCAATGCGTCAAAGCATGGCATCCGAATTACACCATTAGGAAGAAACACATTACAAAATTACAGCCCAAAAAATAAACAACCAATGTAAGCAGCACTCCAGCATGGCCATGTTAATATAATTTGAAAGAAATAAAATTTCAAGGATTTACAATCTCTGATGACATGACCTTTCATAAAGTACATAATACTTGTGAGGGAACCCATAACATACTACATCAAACAGACATTATTTGAAGATATCATCATCAAGTAATTTGTACCAAAGAAAATCAAAACTACAGAATCTAAAACAACTCATTCAATCTATGTTGACCATTCCACAGACACATGTATCCTTAATGAAATTTTCTAGGAAATTCAGCATGACACAGTGTTACAAAGCTGGACACTTGAATCACAGGCACAGTTCATTCAACAAACTTTGAAATAGTTTCTCTCTACCAATTTTCACTCACAAAGCTTGGATCAATCTGAAGCTATGGTAAATAACCTTGCCCCAGATGTCATATGTTAGAATTGAACTGGGGACCTTATGATTGCGATGTAAACTTCCTAACCATTTGATGATGCTGCATCCATGTCACCACAATATGGTTTCTTATTTGTTTCTTTTTTTATCATTATCAACAAAGATTTTTTTATTTATATATATTTATATAATCATACATTTTTGGTAAGAATCTTTTTCAGGTCACTTGTCATTTGTTATAAGTAGATTAATATTTTATATTTTATTTCTTGCTAAGCACATCTTGAATAGAAGAAATGAATTTATATAAAATTCCCCTAAAGATACAAATTTTATACTATTTCGTACTAAAATAAATATTTTGAAATAACAAATAAACACATTTATTTTGAAATATTAAAAAAAAAAAAAAAAAAAGAATAAAAACTTAAGAAAAAATTGTTCCAGTTAGAGAATGCTAATAAAAATCTTGGCTATAAAAGTGAGAGTATTCAATAAAATTATATATCTTTGGATAAATAATATTTGGGTTTATTTCATTCTGTTGATCTTTAATGTAACAGAGCATGTCAAATGTTTATCAAATAAAGTAAACAAAAAAATGTAACCCTTGATTCCAATATTTTGTTTGTAACTTTGTTATAAAATACAAATATGTGTCTATTTACTTATATTGTTTATACATGATGCTAAATAATACAACTTATGACTTATGGTGTGTTGTGTGGGTGGGTTGAACTATTGAGAGAAAACTAAAGAACAATTTTATATGAGATTTGTATTTGAATTTGGTTGAACTGACTGACATTTAAATGTAAGAGTAAATATACAGGATAGTTTTTTCTGATTGGAAATAAAATGAGCAGGATAGGAAAACATTTTTATTAATAAAGTTAGATTTAAAAAGAAAGAATCATTATCATTTAACATCCATTTTTCTATGCTGGGAAGGTTTGGATGGGACATCACAGACAAAGACAGTATTTAATCAGAGTTGCTGTTCTCCTGGGTAGGACCACATTTCACTGATATACATTCCAAAAGAAGTAATGATTATTATAACAATGACGATTAGGAATATAGCTGGTTTAAAAAAATAGTGTAGTGAGTAAACAGCAATGAGAACTTCAACTGGATTTAACATAAGCAGAAGTGGTGAAAATTACTCTCAGAATACTGAACCTCACAAAAGAGATAACAAAGGAACACAACAAGAGGATTCCTCTAACCCATATAAACATGAGAAACTGGATATAGAATTGAAATGATGATTGTGTTGGACATTTAAAACATAGTCACTAATAAACATCCACTACTTAATGTAACAAGGTGCTAATATAAGAACAGAAATACATACCTACTAAAAATAATATAAGATATATGATCTATGAGGTAACAATCAAATCAACCAGCCCAACTACACCACTAACCTCAAGCAAAACGTTGGACTTACCGAAAAGCAGTTCAAAGAGTGGTATAATAACCATACAGCATTGTAGTTTAACAAGAATAAAAAAACACAATATAACTCCCCGGTTATGTCTGGGAACTGAAAGAAAACCCCCTATACTACAATATCAGTTGGAGGATAGCAGAAAGATGCTTTTGAAAAGGAAATTATTTTCTACATAACAACAAAACAGAGTAGCCTTTCTTGAAGCACACTAAAATAGAAAAAAATAATGATTTTATTTTTTTGGAGCACCGAAAGTAAACAACATTCTGGAAATATACACATTCAAAAACCAGTATAAGCATAACATTTCTGAGAATTCGACATCTGAAAGACAAAGTCTAATTAACTTAAGTATTTTTTTAAGGTGTATGCCTAACTACAATGTGTTTACACATCAAAGGTTCATTCTTTCATATGAAATCACACTCAGGTCAAACCCACGCTAGCGTGGAAAATGGATGTTAAATGGTGATAATGATGATGATGATATATATATATATATGTGGGTGTATATATATATATATATATATATATATAATGTATTGATTTTAAGTATTTTGGTCTATCTTTTTCTCCATCTCTTTATCCCAAATTATCTTGTCCTATTACAAGATACTTTCTCCCAATGTTCAGCGAAGTGATTAATCCTATTAATATAGCATTTATCTCTTTGTAATCTATTCTTCAGACAACTGGTCTCAAATGCCATATATATGTAGAAACATCATAAAGATATATTTCTCTTTTAAACATCAAACTTAATGCTATGTGAAAACCTTTAAGTTATGTATCAAATGGTAGATAAATCATGAAAAAGTTTGTTATTTTACTAAATACTTCCACATACTTAATTATTTTCAAAATTATTTGAAAATTATAAACAGTATTTTTCAACGGACGCCATGCTTTCAAGCATAGTTACGTCCCTTTACGATCTGAGTTCAAATCCCGCCGAGGTTGACTTTGCCTTTCATCCTTACGGGGTCGATAAAATAAAGTACCTGTAATACACTGGGTAATTGCTGGCCTTGTGCCTAAAGTAGAAACAAGTATTTTTCAACAGAAATATAATAATGAAAGTGTCAAGATTTTCTGTTGCCATATAGATTTTGTATTATTAATATTGTATTCTACAGACATGTGTACCTCCTAAAGTAATCCCAGGGAGAATCAACTTGACACTTTGTAAGACAATTCTGATCTTTTGAAATACAGGTGCACTACATCCTATGAGCTTCCAAACAATTTGCATCAAATAAATTTCACTCACAAGACTTGGATCAATCTGAGATTATGGTAAATGATATTTACTTAAGATGCTTTATGATAGGATCAAGCCCAGGATTTTATGATTGTGAAAAGGATTTTTTTTATCATTTGGCCATACCAGCATTCATTTAAATGATTTGGTCTTCACAATCAAATGAAATATTTAAATCTTAATGGAATGACTTCCATCCATCGTTTTTGAGAATGAGTATTCCAGTTGCTCAATATATGGAAACAGGCTGCTTGTGATATTTAGATGCATGTCACTGAGCCTTCTACAGACACGTGTACCCTTAAAGTAATTCTCAAGAAGAGTCAGGGTGACACATGGGATGTAATCCATCTAATGGGCTTCCAAACATTTCAGTCTACTTAATTTAACTCACAAAGCCTGGGTCAACTATGTGAGCTGCTGTGTTTAGTCCAGATTTGAAGTCATAAAGTAAACAGCCACAAAAAAAAAAAATGATTTGGATAGATCTATGTTACTTCCCCTTTGAAGGCGTAACAGAAAATGTGAAATGCACATAGCCCATACCAACATCACCTCTTATATATGCGGGCATGTGCAGCATTCAATATTTCCAGAAAATTCTACCAAAATACCTCCATTTAAAAAACGGCAAGAACTTATGGTCAAACTCAATATTTCTAATCAACAGCATGCCAATATAGTAACTAGGAAACAAGGAAAAGAAAGTCTTTTTTCTTCTACTTATAAAATGATCTACAACTAATTGAGTAAAAACATAATTTACTTCCATGTAATATGTATTGCTGCACACTGCTTATAAATTAGACAAATATACATACATAAATACATGCATATACATACATATATATAACTACATACATACACATACATTCATACATACAAAGTAAATGCAGCTCAATATATATGGATATGTTTGTATTTATTTTCTCATGGGATTACTCTTTATATTACATAAATACATAGTATATATTTATATAGATAAATACAGATACACACAGATATTTATCCCCACCTGAAAATGGGAGCGAAGGTGAGTGATACATAATTAAGAATGTGTAAAATTGCAGAGGCTAATGGGATATTCTTGTTGGTTTCATTGATAGAATTCTCCCCATTTCTAACAAAATAATTTGGTATATAACTGTATACATATACTCTGGATATCAGGTGTTTATTCATAGAATTCTATATTCCCAAACCACTTGCTTTAAAGTGATTACATATGGGTATATAAGATAACATAATTATTTACATAGTAGCTATTTGTTGCTTTCTACTTTCATTTAATTTATATGTTGATATTTATTAGTATTATTATATTTATTATTATTATTGTCATCATCATCATCATCATCACAACCATTATTATGATTTCGATAGAACTGCTCTTCATGTGAGTATGCATGTCACTACTTACATATCCATAAAGTCATTTTATGAAGATTGCATGTTGCTACTTGCATATAGCTTATCTGTATCTTGATAGATTTAGCTTGTAGCTACATTATTTATGTTGTGTCTTTGCTTGCATTTCTCTGATTTAGTTTTTTTCTTTAGCACTGAAGAACAGTTAATTGGCTTTTACTTATGTCTCTTTACATTCTGAGTTCAAAATCCTCCAAGGTCAACTTGCCTTTCATCCACCCAGCGTTGATAAAATAAATTTACAATCATGTTGCTGGCCTTGAAACTAATTTTAACACTTTAAGAGCTAAGTAAATATATTATATGCAGGACAAACTAATACTTTCATATTTCAATTAGAAAAATTGGAAATCTCATGAAAATGGAGTCTAAAAGTAATTAACAAATTGATTTTAATTTAACCAAATCAATTACTTTATACCATATGCATAACTTTGAAATTAATAGTATATCACAGCTACAATTATCTAATGTCACTAAATAAATCAAAAGCATATTTTTCTGGGCTATTAACAATATTTGCAATATGTTCATCGACACTAGGATCATTAGAGTGTTTGACATTTGTTCTGGTTCTCTGTACTCTGAATTCAAATCCAATTGAGGTCCTCTTTGCCTATTCCAGTGCCATGATAAGATGCACCTAGTACTCTTTGTAAAGTGGGTTATGTTAGGAAGGGCATCCAGCCAAAGAAACTGCAAAAAAAAAAATGTATTGACTGAGAATGGTCCCCTAACTAATTTAGGAGCACAGTGACTCTGTTAAATTATTGAATTTATGTATAGTAACCTGTCTAGAAATATAATTATAGCACTCTTTTATTGCTTGTCACATGCATGGTCTAGTAGTTAGAGTATCAGTCACCTGATGATATGATCATAGATTTGATTCCTTGAATGGGTGGCACATTGCCTTATTTCACATTGCTTTTCATGATAGGACTGGGGCTCTTATTATGACACCCTAAAACATCCATGAGGTGTCTTGTGGGAGAACAGTTAATTCTACATAGTGCTTGTCATGTATAAGGGTTCATATAATTTCAAGGCCAGATTGTTTTTCATGAAAGAACACCTGAGAAACCCCCTATGAGATTCAACTTTGTCGAAGGACAATTAAAATTGCATAGATGAGAACTGTAAATTTAATTTTTTTACAACCCATACCAGCATGGAATAAAAACCCCAAAGAAAATGTGTCCAATTCCCATATGAATATTTTCTAAAGCAGAGCTTGAACTCAAATTCCTTATTCATTTTTTAAATGCAAGTTTTCTATTCCCTCAGTTCTACTATCTCAGCTTTGATGTTGTTTTGGCCGACAAGATATGTTTGTTTGATATCAGTGTAATATAACAGGTTTTGCACTAAGTTTCACACGACTCATCATTGCTTTTGTAATACTGTCTGCTGCCTTGCAGCATTTGTAATATTTAAAATATTGTTTTCTACCTTCTCCATTTTTAACAATATAGCAGTTGTCAATATCGTCTATTTTACAATATGGTCTGTCTGTTGCCTTCATTTTATATTATATTGGCTGCTAACCTTTCCATTTTACAATATCCAATATCATATGCTGGCAGCATTTCTGTTTTACAATATTGATTTCTCCCACAAGCACAATACCTCAAATTCATATAAGAGAGACATCTACATATAATCCTGACACTTGCTCATACTAGAACAAAGAAAGACAGTATTTGATCTGAGATCTTAGAAGAACAACACTAAATACTGCAAGGGATTATGTCCAACACTCTAATGCATGTTTGTTTGTTTTGTTGTGTTTTTTTGTCTTACAATAAATTTTACTACTCTGTACTGTATTTATTTTTTTTTTGTACATCTGCAATGATGAGTCATGTGAAACTTAGTGCAAAACCTGTTATATTACAATGATATCAAACAAACATATCTTGGTCGGCCAAAACAACATCAAAGCTGAGATAGTAGAACTGAGGGAATAGAGAATTTGCATTTAAAAAATGAATAAATAATTTGAGTTCAAGCTCTGCTTTAGAAAATATTCATTTTTTTTTTTTGTACATCTGTAGCTTTTCTTTCATATTGGATTTTTCATGTCGACATATACATCACAAATTTGCATGGTATTAGTGTAATCCATTTAACAGATCCACAATATATAACTGATACTCATTTTCTCAATCTTAGAGACAAGACAATCAGTTTGACAGAATCAGAACATTGGATATTTTTGGTGACTGTGATCTAAGTTCAAATTATGCTGAAATCCACTTCCCCTTTCATCCTTTTGGCTATAGTAGAAACAATTATTATTGTGAATTGGCATTATCGGTAGAGGGTTGGACGCCATGCTTTCTAGCATAGTTATGTCCTTTTACAGTTTGAGTTCAAATCCCGCCGAGGTTAACTTTGCCTTTCATCCTTACGGGGTCGATAAAATAAAGTACCAGTAATGTACTGGGTATTTGCTGGCTTTGTGCCTAAAGTAGAAACAATTATTATCATTATTTGAAACTTCCTTTGAATTCTGCTTCTTTTTTAAACCATGCCAAGTGTCAACCTGACACCTGAGGCAAAATTTGATAATACACACATTTTACAATAAATTGTCATATAAATATTGCCACAAGGGCACAGACAACAGTAAATATCTTTACAAGGTTTTTAAATTGATAATGCCCTTCTCAGAACATGGACAGTGCCAGTCAGTACAAATTTTCTATATCTCTTGCAGAAATGGCTTTCCAAGTGTCCGGTCCAAATATTTTTCAATTCCTTTTTTCTAACATCCCAAGTGCACCTACTATCACTGGTATTGTACAGGCTTTAAGATGCCTCATTTTCTCAATTTCAATTGATAGATCTTTATATTTACTGAGCTTCTGAACTCATTCAAGGAGATGTTATGATCTGATGGAATGCTCATATCAATTAAGAAACAGGTTTTCTCTTTATGGTCCTTCACAATTATATCCAGTCTGTTGGCTTTGATGGGTCTTTCAGTGTTCACATAGGATTGTCACATTCTTGCCTCCAGTTGTATCATTTGCCCTCCGTTTTCAGACCATAAAACCTACACATTTCCCGGTGTAAATATTGCTCCACTCTATCATACCTTGTTTTATATTCCTGAGGAGCTAATACTTTGCAGCCCGATACTAAGTGGTTAACGATCTCAACATGCTCATCAGAGAATCAACATTTTGGGTCAATTCCATTTCTGATCACATTGACTTAAAAGTTGCACATTGAAAGGCAATGGTCTTGTGAAGCCAAAATGAAGCCCTTACTTTCTGCCTTTAGCCTAGAATTCTGAAGCCACTGATGGATGAGTGTTTGATCTGCATCAGGTTCTTTGCTATGGAGAATATACTGCCCATGCAGTTGTTTTTGCTCACATTTATTATGCAGTCTCTGTTGACTTTCATGTTTAGCCAATATTTTGATGTTTTTTGTGGCTTTAATTGCAGAATTGCCATCATTTTCAAAATGTATTCCCAATTTTCCCACAAACTTCCTACTTTCCTTTGTGACTGAATGTAACTTCTTCCTTTCATGATATACAACCATTTTCATTATCCAGTAATTTGTAGTTTTAAGGTACTGATCAAATCCAATGGTAGATATTCTGCATGACAGCTCAAGCTGGATTAATCCTCTACCTCTGTTTTGTCTAGCAAGATAGAAACATTTCACGTCTGCTTTTGGGCGATGTATTTTATTACCGGTCAAACGTCTCATAATTTTTGTGTTCATTCGCTTAATTTCATTAATGATATTAAAACTGTAAGTGACAACTGGGATTGCAATCGTATTATAGCAGATATTTTATTCTTGGAGTTGAGCTGTTTTCCTTGTTGATTCTCTCTATCATGCTGACATGGTGAATAGCTTGGCCTTCATTGATTCCAACATATCTGTAGGCTTGGTCCTGTTCTAGTTCCCTAATTACTGTATTCACATCTATTTCCATTGAGTTTATGGTTGTCATTCTGCCTTTCTTGGATGTTACTTTGGCACCATTTTCTAATCCAAATTTCATCCCCAACATCATCCCTGAATACCATAACTCTCTTCAACAGTCTTTCCAATTGGCTATCATTTTTGGCATACAGTTTCAAGTCATCCATATAAAACAGATAATTTATGGTTTCGCTGTCTATTTTTTGGCCATATTTTGCTTTGTTGAGTACTAAAGAGAGTGGGGTGAGTACAATGCAAAATATCAGGGAGAAAACGAATCACCTTGAAAAATATGAGAGTTAATACTTATATTGCTGGAATTTATAGTTCCATCACTGTGTGACAATGATGGGTTTTTCAGAAAGTTTGATATTATTGGAGAAATTTTCAGAACATCAGAAGTTTTCAAAATCCTTGAGTGGGGAACACTATCAAGTATTTTTTTGTAGTCAATCCAAGAGAACTCAATCTTCTGCACTTGTTATGAGTTTTCCAGCATCGTATTATTATTATTATTATTATTATTACAGTGGATTGGCAGTATCAGTAGAGCTTCGGACACCATGCATTGCAGCATAGAGTTACACCCCTTTACGATTTGAGTTCATATCTTGCTGAGGTTAGCTTTGCCTTTCATCCTTACAGGGTCAATAAAATAAAGTATCTGTAATGCATTGGTGTCGATTTAATTGACTTTAGCTTTCCCCCAAAGCTTGGCCTTGTGCCTAAATCAGAAACCATTATTATTATTTTTTAAATAAAGCACCAGTAACGCACTGGGGTCAATTTAATCGACTTTCCCCTCCCCTTCAAATTGCTGGCCTGATGCCTAAAGTAGATACAAGGGTCAGACGCCATGCTTTCTAGCATAGTTATGTCCCTTTATGATCTGAGTTCAAATCCCGCCGAGGTTAACTTTGCCTTTCATCCTTATGGGGTCGATAAAATAAAGCACCAGTAATGCACTGGGATAATTGCTGGCCTTGTGCCAAAAAGTAGAAACAATTATTATTATTATTATTATTATCTGCCTTCCATATTCTAAAATATTGATAGTTATCTGCTCACTTTAAATTTCTGCTGCCTCATTGCCTTGCTCTATTTTGACAATATCAAATGATGTTTTCTCTATTTTTAATTATCATCTGTTGTTTCCTACATTTTACATTTGCTTCTCTACTTTATTTTACAATATCATATGATGTTTTCCCAAATTTTACAATATCATTGGCGTCCATCCTCTATTTTACAATATTATTGGCTTCAAGCCTCTATTTTACAATATTATATTATGCTTTTCCTATTTTATAATATTATTTGCTCCCATATTTATTTGACAGTATCATCTGCTAACTTCTAGAATGTATATTATCTGCTTCTTTCTTCCATTTTACAATGTTATACAGTTTCCCTTCATTTTATAATATTGCTGCCTTCTCTCATTTTATATTATATACACCCTTCAGCATTTCATAATGCTATCTGCTGCTTTCTTCCCTTTTGAATACTATCTGCTGCTTTTCCCCCTTTTTAACAATGTCATATATGACTATTACTATCATTCTGTGATGTTATCTATTGCTTTCTTCATTTTGACAATGCTATTTACTTTGGTTTCCCTTCTTCAACAAAAGTGTCTATTTCATAACCTAATAGAAGAAAATTAATTGCAACTTCCAATTTTCTCTGAAGCATGCAATGTCATTTTGTTCAACAAATTCACACTTTATGTCATTAGGAACATATGAGTAAACAGGTTTCTTGTAATGCTGGCTCTTCAATTGTACAGGATACATCAAGTGGAAATCTATTAACTTTGTTGATCATCTGAATTATCAGCAAGCTAAACATGTACAAACAGCTAACAAATATAAGCTACAAGATGCTCATTTTGTAATCGTATCCATGGAACATAATTTCAACTCTGAACTCAAGCTAGCATAGCATACATATCAATGTAAGTGTTTATATGAATGCATATATGAATACATATTTGTCCATTCTGTGTGTATAAATATTGGGTGACCTAATTAAGAGGATGCACAAAGCATAATTGCTAGAATAAAAATAGGATGGGGAAATTTCGGGGAGTTATTACCTCTATTGCCAACAAAAGGCCTCTTTCTATGAGTGAAGCATAGATTTATGACACCTGTATGTTATGTACAATAATAGTGAGATATGGGCAATGAATGCAGAGGATATGAAGGCAGGATAGAAATGGAGCAAACATGCTTCAATGAATAAGCAATATTAATATGTGTGAAAAATAAAGTATTGATGAGCTGAGAGAAAAATTGGGTATAAGAAGAATTAGATGTAGTATGCAAGAGAGAAAGCTATGTTGGTATGAACATGTGATACATATGGATGATGATTGCTAGGTTAAAAAGTACCAAGAAATCACAGAGGAATAAACTCATCATAGAGAAAGACCAAGGAAGACTTGAGTGGAGGTAGTAAGAGTTGATCTCAATTCACTGAACAAACAGATGACAAAGGAACACAATGAGGGATGCTATGATGGAATAGAAACATCCAACCCATGCAAGTATGAGATATATTTTAATATGTTCATTCATTTATGTTTAGATGGTGTCACAATATAAAGCCCCCAGTCCACTCTTTAAAGTGGTTGGTGTTAGGAAGGACATCTACTCATTGAAACCATATCAAAATAGAAAAATGAATAAGATATGGTCATTAACATGACTAACCTCAGACTGTGAGAGCCCGTCCAACCCATGCCAACATGGAAAACAGATGCAAAACAATAATAATGATGATATGTATATATAATTATAGATGCTGGCATGGTCATGTGGTTAAGAAATTTGCTTCACAACTATATGGTTCTGGGTGTAATAAGCATGGCTCTTTTCAATGAGATATATATATCATCATCATCACCATTTAATGTCCATTTTCACACGCTAGCATGGGTTAGACGAGTTGTCCTGTTGTAAGAAATGCCAGGTCAGGTGATCATGTCTTGCTCATACAGAACTGATTTTGCCTTGGTTTCTATGGTTTCTTGGATGCCCTTCCTAACATCATCCACATATACAGTGAGTACTGAGTGCTTTTTGTTGTAACACCTACACAACCATTTTACAGGGTTGGCTGGATACTTTTTGTCATTTCACCATCACAACCACTTTACAGTATGGGTTGGGTGCTTTTTGTCATGTTGCCATCACAACCACTTTACAGTGTGGGCTGGAGGCATCACTAGATGTGTGCTTCAGCCTATCCTCATGGGAGAATCCCCATGGGAAGGTGGTTCTTCTGTATAACACCAGAGATCTCAGTCCTTTGTCATCACCTTTGAGAGGTGCAATTAAGCAAGGTCAGCTTTTATCACTTCATCCCAAGTCATCCTGGGTCTCCCCACTCCAAGGCTTCCATCAACATTGAGCACTCTGCACCTTTTTATACAGCTGTCATCCTTCATATGCATCACATGGCTATACCAACACAATCCCCTTTCCTGCACACTGTATCTGATCCCTCTTATGCCCAGTTTCTCTTTCAGTTCATTTATGCTTTGTCATTCATGTATATTACTGTTACATATCCATCAAAGCATGGAAGCTTCATTTCGTTTCAATCTTCGCAAGTCCTCTACACACAGTGCCCAGGTCACACTACTATGCAACATTGTTGTTCATATACATGCATCATACAATCTGCCCTTCATTTTGAGGGAAAAAACTTTTGTAATTAGCAGAAGTGGTAGCTCACTGAACTTTCCCCAACCCATTCTCACTCTGGCTACTGTGCTTTCAGAACACCCTCTTCCAACACTAATTTCGTCACCCAGGTAACAGAAGCTATCTACTACTTCTACAGAGCCCTCAGGGCATTTGAAGGAGCAAGCATCAGCCACATGTAAAACCTACATTCTTTGCTAGCCTGCCTGAGATCCCACTACATCTCTTGTGTACCCATAGTTTTCATACAATGAAATTTCTACCTACTCCTGCTCTGCACACTGAAGGACTTTGGTCTTTGACAAATTAACTTTAAGACCTTTAGATTCTACCCCATGCTTCCAGGTTTGGAATTTCTTCTCTAATCCTGCTATAGGTTCAGCTATAAGGGTTAGGTCATCTGCATACAGAAGTTCCCATGGGCAGACAGACAGTAATGCCAAGAAATACCTATGATGGCTAGTAGACCACTGATGACGGATATTCCTGGTTTCTATTTCTAATTCTTCATTTATTATATATATCCTATTTGCAACAACACAGCTTGCCATTTTTCATTCATATATGCTTTCCCCTTCGCTGTGACCTGTCTTTTTCTCTTCCCTTACTGCTATCCTCTTTCTCTCTCCCCCTTCTCTCTCCTTCTCCCTCTGCTAGTCACCCTCTCTCTCGGCTAACCTCTTCCTCACACTTTCCCTCACTCACTGTCTGCTACTCACCCTCTCTCTCACTTCCTCCATCGTCCCACACCGTATGAGATTCTTTCCTCGCTCACATCCGCATGGCCAAGATGTGTCTTTGCCTTCTCGTCAATATTCACAAGTTCTTATGTTCAAAATGAATCATTGACTTGATTTTCTCATTTTTTCCATCTCTTTATGTTGCCTCACCATTCGTGTTTGTTTACCTGTCTCTCTTTCTCCACCCAACTCTTTTTATCCCAATAACTTAATTTAGTTATTGTATCGCCCTAGCTTGAGGTATATGGTCTGTAATGCGAAGAAATACCTATGATGGCTAGTAGACCACTGATGACGGATATTCCTGGCTTCTATTTCTAATTCTTCATTTATTATATATATATATATATATACATATGTGTGTCTGTATGTATATATATATATATATATATGTATGTATATATATATATATATATATATATATATATATATATATATATATATATATATATATATACATATATATATATATATATATATATATATATATATATATATATATATATACATCTCAACTTACCAACAAGCTAAAACTGGAAATATTCCAAGCAACCATTAAGCCCATATTACTTTATGGATCCGAAACTTGGACACTAACATCACAACTTGAGAGGAGATTGGATGGCACATATACCCGCCTCTTAATGAGAGTGCAAAACCTATCCTGGAAACGACATCCCACCTTGTCTAAAATCTATGGCAAACTCCCTCGAGCCTCTGCCCTTCTAAAATCCCAGAGAGCTCAATTTGCTGGCCACTGTCACCGTGCCAGCAATGAAATCATATCCGCTCTCTTGCTCTGGAACCCTGACTCCAGCCTGACTAGGAGTAGGAAGCTGTCATTCCCTGACGTTATCTCTAGGGATACGGGAATCAGTAGACAGGACCTGGGGGCAGCGATGGGGGACAGGGAATTCTGGGGCATGAGAGTGAGATCCATCATCTCGACAGTAGTCGACGAGTGATGATGATGATGATATATACAGGATAAAGCTCCCATAACTCCTTGTGGAGTCATAGAGCACTGTCATATGGTGTGTCTAGGGCACTTTTAAACCTGGCAAAGCCCAACCCTCTCCAGGTCTGAACACAACCAATTTTTTCTATAGAGGAAGAATCGACCCCAGTACTGGACTGGTACTTTTTTTATCGACCTTGAAAGGTTGAAAAGCAAAGTTGACCCCGGTGGGATTTGAACTCAAATCATGCAATGAGGTGGGATGAATACCGTAAAGCATTCTATTCGACGTCTTAACGACTCTGCCAATTCACCACCTAATACATACATACATACATACATACATACATACATACATACATACATACATACATACATACATATATATATAAGTAGAAGTGGTGTTTAATTTGTTGGAAGTCTGACAAATATAAATCCAGTGAATTTCCAACTGATAAGGTATGATTTTCATGGGTATGTCTCTATTTATAAAACAAACTTTGTATTTTATCTGATGAAAGCGTACCAATGTTGTATTGGTTGCCCTTGAAATATATATAATAAAATAAATATGGTTTTATAAATATAGTTTCCATTTATTTAATATCATTGTATATATACATGGAGGCACATGGCTTAGTGGTTAGAGCATTGGCCTTGCAATCGTAAGGCTGTGAGTTCAATTCTCAGACCGGGTGATGTGTTGTTTCCTTGAGCAAGACACTTTATTTCACATTTCTCCAGTTTACTCAGCTGTAGAAATGAGATGATAGGGACTGGGGTCCATATCATTCCACTGCAAAGTGGTCGTGGAGGTGCCACGGCAAAATAGCACCCAGCATTCACTGTAAATGAGGTTGGTGTTAGGAAGGGCATCCAGCTGTAGAAATCAAGCCAGAATCAGTTCTCGTCCCACCCTTGCAAGCAGGGAAAAGCGGACGTAAAATGATGATGATGATGATGATTATATATATATATGTATATGACAGGTAGTCATCTCAATAATAACTGATCACTATAATTAACTGTTCAGAAAATTGAGTAAAGTGCCTATGGAGATGAAAGAAAATAACAGACTGAGATGCCGACTAGAAATTAAAGACTGCATCTCTTGAATGCCAAGTAAATGCATTCACCATTAAGCTATGAGCTCCCTGACCACTGATTGTCATCTTTTAGATTTTATGCAGCTAGAAGTGTGAACATCTGCTTTCCTTAAGAAACATTAGGAAAATTTGAAATACAGTCATCACAACGAAAATGACTATAATAATAATAGACAATCACTATGAATTGTCAAGAAAATTGGGTAATGTACCCTTGGCAAACGTTAAAAGTTGTATTCCAGATGGCATAAATACATAGACACTATATATAATAAGGAAATTTATTGTGTACACTGCTCAATATGTGTGTATGTGTGAGAAAGAGTGTAAGCATATACATACACACATACATCTATATACATACATCCACATATATACACATCACTGCATAAACATACACACGCATGCAAACACACACACACATATATATATATAATCGAAGCTGTGTGTATATATATATATATATATATATATATATATATATACAGCTTTGATTGAGATGAAGAGAAAATAATGTTGCACACCGTAGAAAATTGAGGTGAACAAGTATGAAACAATTACCAGAATATCAATATCAATCAGCTTCTTTTATAGACTACTTATAACTGATAGCTTTATTTTGTCCTCATACAAAGTCATTAAACCTTTTATCCCGCTCACATTTCTAGTCTCTCTCTCTCTCTCTCTCTCTCTCTCTCTCTATATATATATATATATATATATATATATATATATATATATATATATATAATAAGGAGCAGGAACAAAGTATCAATATAACATCAATGTGTTTATTCACATATCACATCTCAAGGTACGATCAGTATCAGGTTCGACTCTAGAATCCATAAGTCTGATGAACTATCAATGCTACCCTGATCATTACCAAACGTACCTTGAGCTGATCAATTGCGAAATATGCATGTCACGTGTGAATAAACATTTTGATGTTATATAAATACTTCGTTCTTGCTCCTTATTATTATTATTATCATTATTATTATTATTATTATTATTATTATTATTATTATTATTATTATTATTATTATCATCATCAATACTCTGTTTCTTAAGGATACAAATACTTATAATGGTGAGATACTAAATGTAGAATCCTACATCGGTAGCTGGACCAACTTATTAGTATTAAGTGCTCAAACTGGTGAACCATCAGTAATTATACATTACACACTATTACACTATATATTTACTTATATATATATATATATATGTGTGTGTGTGCATGTATGTATATATATATATATATATATATATATATATATATATATATATATATATATATATACTGAAAGTGAGGTGGTAGAGTGGAGGGAGAGAGAAGAAGAAGAAAGTAAGAGAAAGAGTGAAAGAGGAAGAGTGACAAAGCAGAAGAAAGAGAGATAAGCTAAAATTGATAGATCAAATCATAAAAGCATTGGATTAAATGATTTGCGACATTTGTTCTGGCTTTCAGCACTCTAAGTTAAACATCCTGTTGATGTCAACTTTGCCTTTCATCCTTTTGAAACCAATAAACGAAGTATCAGTTCAGGGGTGGTGAATTGGTAAAACAGATTGGATGGCATATGGTTTCAATCCTGGCTTTGTACATTCTAAGACCAAATCCCACCTCTTACCACAAGAAAAGTGGTGAAAAGAGTTGACTAACATAAGGTACAAGAAAAGAACCAATGAAAATTAAGTTTCATTCAATCAGAGGGTGAACTCTTTTCTTTTCATTTTTAAATATATACATATATACATGCATATATATATGTGTGTGTATACACATGCATATATATATATAAATATATATATATACATATATATATACATAGACATAAATACATGGTGTGAAGTATGCTAGTAGCTGAAGTGTATGATAAAGTTATTTCTGTATAAATACAGTGTGTAACCGAGACTGCGCCAATGTGTATAAATATATACACTTATCTATTTTGGAGGCATGTAAACATGATTTCTACAGCTGGATCTCCTTCCTATCACCAACCACTTTCCAGCATATTCTGGGTGCATTTATCGTGAAGATAACCAAACATTAGTGAGACTGTCATGTTGTTGACATGACTGAAGTGTCCTTCCAACTATTTCTTTGACAAGCCCCCACAGCTGAATGCCCTTCCCATCACCAACCACTTCATAGGAGGGGTGGCATGCACAGTGTGGGAAAATCTCATGAAATTCCTGAAAAATACTGCTCATTGTCCTAAAATGCTGACATATTTAGAAAACATATATCATATTTATGTTTTCACTCAGCATGCTATGTGGGACATGGCTGAATTCATTCAAAAGTTGCCTGGTACCAGCACAACAGCTTATTCGAAAGTATTATCAAACCGTACCCAATTGCATCTGAGCAATTTCTAAATATATTTTGGAATCAAAAGATAAACTGAATATGTGTTAAGTGTTGGGTTGATACAATTTATAAACCCTTGTAAATGGGCATTATTAATTTTATCAAGGGTGGTGGATTGGCAGTATCGGTAGAGGGTCGGACGCCATGCTTTGCAGCAAAGAGTTACGGACCTTTATGGTCTGAGTTCAAATCCCGCCGAGGTTAACTTTACCTTTCATCCTTACGGGGTCGATAAAATAAAGTATCAGTAATACACTGGGATAATTGCTGGCCTTGTGCCTAAAGTAGAAACAATTATTAATTTTATCAACTCTTATATGACTGGGACTATCCTGCCTACAGAAATGAAAAATGAAATTTATATCCCTCACTTAAGCAAGTTTAACTAGCCTCCTATGTGTTTACATTCCATATGTTTTTGTGTGTTTTGATGATAGGGCCCTCAGTCCTATCATGAAAAGAACATTAAATGAAGAGACTTTCCCAAGAACACAATGCACCTCCCAGTCCAGAAATAGAATCTGCAACATTACGATCATGAGTCCAAAAGCCTAACCACTAGGCCACACACTATTATCATACTCTGCCTATAATCAAACTCTTATAGAAACCCCAAACAAAAATCATTAAAAAAAACATTAACATACTGACAGGAGAAGGACATATTTTAATAAAATAAGCTGTTAAAGGTGTCCATTATCTTTATAAAAAATACTATGCAAATGAGGTTGTAAATATTGAGCAGTAGCGTGGATGTGTCAGATGACGTGTGTAGAAGTTGTCTTAATTTTTTATCAGCTCTTTAGTCTTGTATGGTGGTAAATGATTGATTGCAAACCTTACCAGTATCAGGTTTTAAAAGGGATACAATGGATGGGGTGGGAGATGTCATACTGACCACAGCTTTTTGAAACATTTGACATCCTGTATGAGGTTTGACAAATGGTCAAGAGATAATTATCAGAGTTGAAAATGTGGAGGCAGGTATAACATCTTAGGTGAATGCATAAAAACAGGCTTTGATTGATCTTTTCAATCCCATATTAAATATTTCTTCAGTATCTTCATAATAATTGTTTCTACTTTTAGGCACAAGGCCAGCAATTACCCAGTGCATTACTGGTACTTTATTTTATCGACCTCGTAAGGATGAAAGGCAAAGTCAACCTCGGCGGGATTTGAACTCAGATCGTAAAGGGACGTAACTATGCTGGAAAGCATGGCGTCCGACTCTCTACCGATACTGCCAATTCCATTCAGAATATTACCTTAAGATATGCCTTTGTACACCTATCTACTCTATGCAGTTGCATAGTCAGAGTATATGCTACCTGGAGCAGTCCTCGAATTTACACAAATGCATATAGCAGACCCAAAAGGACCACCCACTTCACCCATCCCCACTAACTATACAACTGATCCTTCTATGAATTTAATATGGATTATCATATTATGCACATATTCTTTGTTCTTGTATGTTAGTTCTATTGGATGTTCTCCATGAATTCAATTCATTGCTCTATAGAAGTCTATTTTTTAAATATGCTACCCAATTAAATGTGCAGCTGCTTATTTTTATTTATTCTTTTGTTAACTGCTTAGTCAGGGGATAAAATGCTGTGTCCCTGGCCCCTTTTTAGAGATTTTGAGATAGGTGGGAGGTTAATTAGAGGAAGTAAAGCAATGACCATGACCTTTACAAACTGGCCTGGCCCAGATTGGAAAATGATAATAGTATTAATTGTATTGTCCAGGGTTGATGGGAAAAAGTCAAGTGATCTTACTATTTGTCCCTTGTTAAGAGGTATGATTTATTTGGAAGGTCAAAGTCAGTAACTCTTTTGCTCCTTCCCAATTCCTGGATGCTTTGGTGAAGGTGAGAGACATTGCATCCATAGTTGAATGGAATAAAATTCTAAAATAGTAGGAATTATTGGCAAACTAATTTTTCCAGTCTGTGATATTCAAGATGCTTGGGGGAACTGGACCACTGACAATGAAGTTCTTGTTATCATTGGCTTACCCTACCGAGGTGTCAGGTGATGCTGTGAGGGTGCTTGGTCATTACACCACCTTAGCCACACTATCACCTATGGTAATGCAGCAAGTGTATTGACTTACCTCAAAACGTATTAGAGGGAGACTCTAGTGCACCTTCTCACCCACCTTTTTCTTTAATTGACAATTGAAGGGTCTTTGGAGTAATATTTGTCAATAAGATATACAGCCTGGAGATTAGGGAGTTGTTCCAGTTAGAGCCATTCCTTTTCCAAGTCATAGTTCCAGTAATATGGATATGTGGTTAGAATGTCTAAGGAAATAATTACTGGACAGGTTTTATGGGCAAAGCCAACTGGCAGGAGACCCAGAGGTTGACTACAAGAAGACTGGATAACATGTATGAGCTTTGCTCATCTTTGAAGAAGAAGAAGAAGAAGAAGAAGAAGAAGAAGAAGAAGAAGAAGAAGAAGAAGAAGAAGAACAACAACAACAACAACAACAACAACAACAACAACAACAACAGCAGCAACAACAACAACAACAACAACAACAACAACAAGATCTTTGTTTTCTCCCTTGTTTATTTTTCAAGTATTAATAATTGTTTTTACTTTTGGCACAAGGTCAGTAATTACCTCAGTGCATTACTGATGCTTTATTTTATCAACCCCGTAAGGATGAAAGGCAAAGTTAACCTTAGCGGGATTTGAACTCAGAATGTAAAGAGCCATAACTCTATGCTGCCAAGCATGGTGTCTGACGCTCTACTGATACTACCAATCAAGTATTAATGATATTTGTTATTAATAGTGACTGTTTAATTTGAAGTTTTGTTGAAGTTGCTAACGTTTTGAAAAGTGAATCTGTCGTAAAAAGTCAGTAGCTTCAACAAAATCTTAAACTAAATTGTCACTATTAATAAATGACAAATATTATATTCACTCTCTAAGTAGTATGTAAGTCCTTCATTGAATTCAATTTAGCGTATTTATTACACTAACCCATAAAACAAGCATTAAAAGTATTAATAAAATGTCTTTGTATTTTAATTTCAGATGTTTTGATGTTTGATTTTAATATAATTCTATCTAGTTTTAATTCATAGAGATTTTAAAAATTTAAGCTAATTTCTTCCATCTGATAATTCAGAGTTATGATACTTTAGTAAGGCTGTAAATATTTTATCAATATAGCATATATTTTAGAATAATCGGTTTATGTAAACAATGCTTTGTATGTGATAAAGAATCAGAATTGAAACTGAAATATAAAGAAAATTGTTATGAATAGGATGTGTAAATATTAGGAAAAGAAAAAAGGCAATCATCAGATCATACCAAAGAAACTAACAACATTTTCTAATCAGTACCACAAAAACAATATTTCCATTGGTCTTTCCATTGCTGAGACTAGAACAACTCTTGGTAGAACAAAGGAGTCGATTATCAGATTGGATCAAGGAAACTATGTTTCTATTGGTCTTTCCATAGCTGAAACTATCAGCAGGATTTGAACTCAGAACACAGAGTGCATAAACACACTAAAACATTTCATTGAAAGTTCTAACACAAGTATCCCTAAACTTTTAAGACCATTGATCCTTTGTTTCATTCCAGGCATTTACAAAAATAAATAAGTAATAGAATATTTAATAAATTGACACTAAATATAAATCTGAAACCCAAATAAGCAAGTTAGATTTTATTTCTTGTGCAATAAATTCAACTGACCTTTCACCCCACCTCCAAATACCCAACAAACCCCTGATTTTTTATGATGCTCGAGGCTTGATATCAACCACTTTCGGGATCCTTGCCAATTTACCACATCAGATGAAAGAAAAACTAATTAAAAGCTAACTAAAAATTCATGAATTAATTTACTGAAAAAAAAACAAAACAATTTACTGTTCATTCCCTATGCAGGTTTAGCTGGCTTTCAACGAAGTTGTATCCCATATCATCCTTGGGTGTTTTAATGATAGGGGTCCCAGTTTTATCATGATAATGTATGGGAGATGAAGTTTCTAGCTCAAGAACACTACACGCCACCAGGAATCAAACATACAACCATGTCTGTGAATCCAACAGCCTAACCACTGAGCCTCTCATTGCTCTGACATAACTGAAAATTCAGTCACCATATTTACCTATCAACAATTAAGATTTTAAAATAAATTCAGAATATTATTCATTTTAGTTTGGTTCCAAAATTCTTTCATATGAAGTGAGAAAGTATATTAAAATGTTTTCCGTAATCATTTGCATGGTTTTGAAAAATCAATTTTCCTTCCATAATTGAAATATTGGTTTTTAGGTAAGGATTTATGAAGGAAAATACACATACAGCAAACAAATACACATTCATACTTCCATACACACATAGTCACATAGGCACACACACATGCACACACACACGCACACACACACACACACACACACACACACACACACACACACACACACACACACACACACACACACACACACACACACACACACACACACAAACTGCCATCATACAGACACACACACACACTACTACATACTCAAACAATTAGACTACTGTACACAGACACAAACTCCCATACAAACAAACACACACACACATACACACATGTACAAAAATATATCAAAGAGAGAACCCAAAAGAGAAGGAGAGAAAAAGAGAGATAAAATGGAGTAAGAGTGAAAGAGAGAGAGAACTTCTGTATTAAGTTATTTAGTATATTCAATATGCAGTGGCCACATTTTCAAAATCCAAATTTTATGGACGCTATGTCTCATAAAAATATGGAGATAATCATTTCATCTGCCACAGCAAATTGAAATGCCAAAGTCTGGCAAAAAAAACATCATGCTAAACATCTTACGTTTTTTAACATGTGTGTGTGTGTGTGTGTGTGCACTCAGTAAACTCTGTATAATGGTAGTGCTGCCATAATAAAATGCATAGAGTACACCCTGGGAGGTTGTTGGGGTTAGGGAAGGCATCCAGCTGATGAAATCATGCCAAAAATGGGTTACATGGTGGCCTGAATTACATCCAGTCTCAGACCATAGCAACTTGTTTAACCTATGCCAGCATGTAAAATGGATACAAAACAATGATGATAATATACATATGTATCTCTCTCTCTATATATATATATATATATGATGGCTGCAAACTCTGCTAAGAGTACTGCAATTGCTTGTCAGATTACCAGCCACACGAACCTGTAACATATCCTGAACAAGCAATGCCTGTGCTTTGAAGGTTTTTTAAGTGTGGAAAAGCCTTGCATTCGACCAATCCCACTCCCTGAGCATTGAAAACACTACCCAAAAAGGAGAACTGGTCAAGATCATCAGATGCTTCCAAGCCGCATTTTTTTTTCAGAGTTTCCCCTCTCCTAGAAAAGTGTTGTGAAAACAACTGGGGGGGGCTTTCATTCACAGGCGAACAAACAAATGTCAGTCTCCATATGGATTATGTCATAGTACTATGATGTAACCATTTCACCACAGAAATACATATTTTGGGTAATTGTGTAATTAAAGAAGTTATGAAATATGTCCTTCATATTGTACTATTAATGTATTTAACTCTGTCTTGCACTATCCATATGATACCATATCAAAATTGGTAGAAAACATATGATGTTGAGTGTGTTTTCTTTATTACATAATGCTGATTGTTATACTTGGGGAGGGTCATATTGTTGTAATAATATTGCCAGAAATAATAACAGAAAACACTCACTGTTTGGTTGGTTTTCGCTTCTGTATCTTTTATATTTTCATAGTTAATTTATTTGGCAATCAATGTTTATCATTGATTGACCAGCGGTTAAAAATACAGATATAAATATATATATATATAGTCTATCAAAGTTCTTTCGTTGCACATCTGCAACATCATCAGTGGTATTATTATGTTTCCTCCTATTGTATTGTATTGTATGTCTATGCTATTTTTATTTTTATTTATTTATTCTTGTCTCTGTCTCTGCGCATGCGTTTTCGTATGTGTATAATGTTTGGTGTGTGTGTATTCGCGTTTGAGTGTATGTGTTTTTGTTTTCGTATTCTACCTTTGTTCACTAGAGTGTGTTTATATGTGTTTGTTGTTATTGTGCTTGTGTATATATTTATTTATTTATATTTCCTTTAAGTCAGTATTGACTTAAGGGAAATATAAATAAATAAATATTTTCTTTAAGAAATATAAATAAATAAATAAATATATACACAAGTACAATGACAACAAACACATATAAACACACACTAGTGAACAAAGGTTGAATACAAAAACACATACTTAAAAACATTAACTTCAACACAGAGTTCAACACAGTAGGATTTGAACTCACAGTGCTGAAAACTAGAATAACTATCACAAAGCATTTAATTTGGCACTCTAATGACTGCCAATGTGCTGCCTATTTAACATTTGTCAGTGGCTGAGATGTCTGGCAATCTGCCTGAGTCCCGGAATCATCCCTCTACTTACTCCTGTCAGAATGCAGTTGGCCACTTGCAGCAGTGAGCTCCATTGGCTGCAAAGGCTCTTTTGGCACATCTCCCTTGTAATGCTTTCTTTTTTCTATCTGTTGGGACTTTAAGGTAGCATGCATCCAAGTTTCTACATGTTGAAGAAACAAAGCAATCAAATGTCAGAGGAGGATGTGATAACCTTCTTTTGACTGGTTCAAGGTGTTTCCATTGGCCACTACATACACACATACATGTATACATTATATTCATGTTTAAAAGTTCCCATCCTCATGGAAGACTGGGTCTTACATATTTACATATTTACAACCTTTATTGGTACACTTATTAAATGTTTATTAATAACCTTAAGTTGTAGTTTATCAAAGGAAAAACAGAGACATCTGAATTCCATAGATTATTATCGCAAACAAAATATACAATACTGCTTATAATTTAGTAATTCCTCAGAAATATAATTACCACATTTCCAATGATATAAACTTGTCTATAATTTCCAAATTATTTTGAAAATAATCAAGAATTATGAGGGATTTAATAATATAACTAACTTTCTCATTATTAAGTTAGTGTTTGGATCATAAAGGTTCTTACATGAAATTATGATGGAAGAATTTTATATAAATATATACACTTTGTATAGAATTAGAGCTGGTTTCGTGAGGTCTGGTATCAACAAGATTAAATACGAGCAGTGATATCAGTTGTACACTTCATCAGTAATTTCTTAAATAAGTTTTGTTTTCATGTGTTCATCCTATAATGTTAGAATTGTACATACCTTAAGTGACATATTTCTTGAGCATATCCTACTTGTGGGACAGTACTCATGACCTTGATATGCCTCCTGAAGACCCCCCAGACCAGACACACAGGTTAATCCTGAATTTTTAATCATTTTTGACAATGAATAGATGAATGAATAGACAGATGAATATATAGATAAATGTGTGCCCCGGTTGAATATATTTGTATGTCTGTATGTGTCTGAATACATGTGGAGGGAAAGAATACACAAATAAGTTTGCATATATCAATAAATATATGTCATGGTGTCAAGAATAATTCCAACTGAAATATCCCTTCTTAAAATAATCCATAATTGACTAAGTTTCAATAACAGTGTATCACATATCCTCTCTTCCCACCTTCTCATTCTCTCACCTCCTTCATCATCACCTTTATAACTTTATATATCAACACATCCCTATGTGTCTTCTTTCCTTACAACTATGTTAAAACTATGCTTGTACCACTCAACGATGTGCAATATCGGAGAAATATGACACAGCTAGCTCTCCTTCTAATAACACTCACTCAAACAAGCCAGTCATCAGTTTCGGTGATATTCAGCTAACAATGTGAAGAAATAATGTAGCTGATACACAGAGCATTGATATGTTTATGAGATATCAATGACAAAATTGATAGTGTTTTGCTGCCAATGACAGTTCTTAAATCGATATACATTATTCTGTTTTTCAATTAAGTTGGATTTTCTTAGGAAAGTTACTTGGCCCTATTAATGCCAGTGACTCGTTGCAATTCATTTATGCCAACCTGAACATGAACCATCTTACCAAACAATAAATGGCTGTTTAACAGGACAGTTTATAAAATAAGTCTGAGCTACTTTATATTTTGTATAAATTCTATAGATTTCTGGTAATCTTCTGTAAGTGATCAGATTTTTTTTTTTTTCTTAACTCTTTCATTACCATATTTCTATGGAAAACACTGCCTATGATTTTAAAATAATTTTGAAGAAAACCAAAAGTTTGGAGAGATTTAGTAGTAAAAATAACGTTTCCATTATTAAACTGGAGTTTGGAACATAAAGGTTCTTACATAAAATTATGATGGAAGATTTTTAGATTAATATAAACACTAAAATAAACAGCTTTGTATTGTAGAAGCAAAGGTCGTTTCAGGAGGTTTGGTATCAAAAACGTTAATCAAAATCATGCTTCAGTTGATATATTTTCTTCTAAATTAGCTGAGTGAGTGTCTTGAAGTGAGATGGGTTCTGCTGCCAGTTTGATTTACATGAAAGCACAAGACTTAGTGGCTCATGGTAATAAGGTGGTGAATTTGATTTCTGGTGACATGATATGTCCTTTATTTCACATTGGTCCATTCCACTCAGTAATTCATAGGGTCAGCATTATCACACACTGTGTCATGATGAACCTACCCAAGAAATATGTTAATAGTACACATGTCTATGGAATGCTCAGCCACTCATATGTTAAATTAATGAGCAGGCTGTTCCATTGTTTGAACAACTAGAACACTGGTCATTGGAACAGACAGAGGTCCAACAACAAACACTTGAAAAACAATCCTCTATGTTAAACCCACAGTTCACACCTATGCAGATTTAGTTGATCTAGGCAGTTTCTTGAATGTTTAAATAATAGGGACACCAGTTCTCTCATGAAAAGCAAATGAAATTCCTTGCTCAAGAGCACAATGCACCACTCAGTTGAGGAAATAAAACCATGACCTTATGATTGTGAGTCCAACACCCTAACCATGTGACCATGGGGTGACTAATCAGCTAAATTTAGGTGTTTGGGGTTAATTTTAATTTTCATGTTTTTTTAGTCAGCAAGAATCCTTTCCCCCCACCTCCACCTCAATACATTACTTCATAGGTAAGCAGCAATTTAGCAATGTTATTAAATTCTTGAATTAAAAATCTCTCGCTAATACTTCTTCTGGTTCATTGTGTTCTGTATTCAAACTCCAAAATCAACTTTGACCTTTGCTTTTTGAAAGTCAATAAAGTAACAGTACTGGAGTTTATTCTCTCTCTCTCTCTCTCTCTCTCTCTCTCTCTCTCTCTCTCTCTCTCTCTCTCTCTCTCTCTCTCTCTCTCTCTCTCTCTCTCTCTCTCGTAAAACTAATCTGTGTAATATGATCTGGAGAGGTATGGGTTCCACCAGGTTTAAAATGCCAAAGGTACACCATGTGCCAGAATAACACTTCTATGACTCTGTTGGGAGTTATAGGCTAAGAAAAAGTCATTGTTACAAGCCTGTTGTGGAGTAAATCATGTGTGGAGTATATCATGAGTATATCATGATTGTATCTGTTATACTTTTCATTAACATAACCTAATGAGGAAACATCTATGTGGTCTATTAACTTGCTAGGAATAAGAATATTTCAATATCTCAAATCACTCAAATCATTATTGGTTTTATGTCCCCTTTCCACACTGGCATGTGTTGGACTGGTTGTCACAGTCCAAAACCAGCTGGGGCAGAACTACTTCATAATTGGCACGGTTTCTACAGCTGGATGTCTTTCTTAACACCAACCACCTTATAGCGTGTACAAGGTGCATATTTCCATGGTAGCAGCACTACCATTTGCAGAGTGTACAGGGTGCATTTTATTGTGCAACCAACACTAACACTTTATTGGATGGATTGGGTGCATTTTATCATGGCACAAGCACTCCTGCTGTTACATGCTTGTCCAGACTCAGGGGTCCTCTCAAACTTTAAACTGTCACTGTTCAATCATTAGCACAGTAGGCTCCAATCTCTGACCACTTTTTATGTTGTAGTGCTTGTACAGGTGGATGGATCTCTTGTATTATGGCATATTTCCAATCAGTTCAGTGCTGCATCATCATCTGTGAATGGTTCAGATTGCTTAGGTCATTTTTCACAACTTCATCCTGTGTCTTCCTTGGTCTAAGGAAATGGTATAATCATAGGTATAGACTATTGGATCTCCTATGGCTATTATATTAGCTATCCAGTGTTTTGGGCAGTTTGGTAACCTTTTCATAATGTTTAGTGTTTGCATGTCAGCAAGGCAAATGGGCAAAGTCATTAGAGTGTTGGATAGAAAATTATATAGTATTTGTTCCAGCTCACTATACTCAAATCCTATTGTAGTCAACTTTACCTTTAATCCTTTAGGCTTAATAAAATACAATACTAATCTATGGCAGTGGATTGGTGTAATTGTTAGAGCACGTGGCAAGATGCTTTGTAGTTCTAGCATTTTGCATCCTGAGTCAAATTCTATTTAAGGGTTAGTGATTCAAATATTATTGAGGGCTAAGGATTATCCCACAACTATGGTACCAAAACTAATTATGAAAGCTGCAATAGGAGGATGATGATTGTAGCTATCCAATACTGCAATCTAGTAGCCTTGAGCTCATAGATAGTCTGTTATTCATTGGGGTTTGTGGTATCATTGAAAACCTTCTTGACTTCATGCTTTGTGCCTTTGTAAGTCAACACAAGCTTACCTTTCTCCAAACTATATATATGTATGTCAGGAGTTGTGGCCATTTAACATGTATGCCAGTGGGCCATTTGCTTCACTTGTAATGACTTATAACAGCTAAATATATAACTCATTCAATAACCTAATATCTTTATAATGAGAGGCCAATGTTTTAATTCTAAATTTTTGACTGCAGTCTATCCTATCTTTATCTAAATCGTAGGTTTTTTGATACTGAGGTTTAACCTATACTGACTTTACTGGACATGGGAGTACCATAAAATGAGATTTTCACTTGACTGGTTATTGTGTTTCATATTATAAAGTCATTGGAGACACATTTATATTCCACTGAGGATTATTGCCAAATATGATGGAAACGATAAATATAGGTTATCTCTCAAGTCATCAAATTCCCAGCTGGCATGACACTCTGAAATAGTAAAGTGTTATGGTTGCAGCCAATGTTTCTCTAGAAGATTCTGAATAGTCAAACAGTTTAGCCATTACTGCACGAAACATTTTGGCACTCAACAATAATATTGCAGCATATTTTCATCAACCATCTCTTAATTCTCAACAGACTTCTAATGTCAGTGACATTTCTCCCTCGAGAAAAATATTATTAGAAATAGAATTTTTTAAAAATCTGAATAAAAGAAAGAAGAAAAAAACTACCTCATCAACAATAACAAAACCGAGCAACAACAACAGTAATAAAAATGAATGATTAAGTATAAAACAATCATCAATAACATAGTGGCTTAATTAATTATTGTTTGTTGATTTGTGCAATTAAATGGTAATTCAATACAGGGACTATTCATCAGTGTATGCATACTTTCTTTTAACTTTTTTGATACCACCTCTAATTCTACAATTCAAAACTGTTTCTAAAAGTTTATATTCATTTAAAAACCTTCCATTATGATTTTATGTATGAGTCTTTGTTACACCATAAACACCAACTTGATTATACTACTAAACTATATTTTTAAATGTTTATCTTTATAAAAAAAACTATCATAATTTTATGTAAGAACCTTTGTTAGGTTATGTTCCAAACACACCAGCTTAATCATAAGAAACTTAGTTATATTACTAAATCCCTTCAAATTAATTATTTTCAAAATTATTTGAAAACCATATGTCTTTCATTGGAAATTATATAACAAAATGTTAGAATAATATATTCAACCAGAATTACATTTGATATTTTTATTGATGGAAAAATTAGGAGTTAAAGTACTTGAGACTTTCTCAATAAGTTACTGCACACCTCTCACATTCAGAAGTTTTCCTATTTCAGCACCCAGCCCACACTGTAAAGTGGTCATGTAGGAGTCACAACAAAAAGCACCCACCACACACTGTAAATATGGTTGGCATTAGGAAGGGCATCCAGCTGTAGAAATCTAGCCAGAAACAGTTCCATATGAGCAAGACACGCTCACCTGACCCAACTTGCTTCAAATGGGACAACCCGTCTAACCCATGCTAGCATGGGAAGTGAACGTTAAATGATGATGATATCATCATCATCATCATCATCATCATCAACGTTTAACGTCCGTGTTCCACGCTTGCATGGGTTTGGACGGGGGTAGTCCCACTTGAGGCAAGAGTGATTGTCCTGCTCGCATAGGACCGTCTGGCAGGTTTTCTACAGCTGGATGCCCTTCCTAACACCAACCACATTTACAGTGTGGGTCTGGGAGGTTTTTACCGTGTTGCCTACACGGCCACATTACAGCATGGACTGTGTATTTTTTTGTCGTGACACCTACACGATCTCATTTGTTTCGGCCTGGATGGCGCGGCACCAACATAACTTTACATAGAACGGGGTGGTGTGGATGGGGTGGGGGTGGTGGTGGTGGGACGGGGTGTATTTTGTTAGAGATGCCTACTGGCTGGAGTAGGTTTTACTATATATTTAGGTAAGGCGGGTCTTCTCTGTTACTGAGTACCGCCAAAGGTCTCGGTCCAGTGACATTGTCTTGGAGAGGTGTAAGTGTGTGATGTCGGAGTTTATCAGCTCGTCCCAGGTTTTTCTAGGTCTGCCTATTCCGTGACTACCGTCTATCTTTATTGCCCTGCACTTTGTTATACAGCTATCGACTTTCATGCGCATCACGTGTCCATACCAACGTAGCCTTCTCTCGAGTAAACAACATCTGATCCCTCTTATCTCTAATTTTTTCCTTAGTTCGTTTATGCTTTGCCGTTCACGTATATTACTGTTACACATCCAGCGGAGCATGCAAGCTTCGTTCCTCTCTAGTCTGCGTATATCCTCTGCACACAATGCCCAGGTCTCACTGCCATGCAGCATTGCTGTTCGTATGCAGGCATCGTACAACCTGCCTTTCATTTTTAGGGAGAACCCTTTAGCAGCTAATAGTGGTATAAGCTCTCTGAACTTTTTCCAACCAGTTCTGACTCTAGCTACAGTACTTTCAGAGCACCCTCCCCCACTGCTGATTTTATCGCCCAGGTAACGGAAGCTGTCCACTATTTCTATAGAACCCTCTGCGCAATTGAAAGAGCTAGTATTTTGTGGGCACTTGCTGCTACTTATTGCACCAGAACACCGGCCACATGTAAAATCTATGTTCTTAGTTAGCTTACCTGTGATCCCACTACATCTTTTATGTACCCATACTTTGCATTTAGGACATAAAATGGAGTTTCGACCTACGCCTTTCCTACACACCGAGCACGACCATTTCCCAGAAGGGACCGCCGCCTTGTTTTCTTTCCTACAAACTAGAACTTTGGTCTTAGCCAGGTTAATTTTAAGTCCTTTTGACTCTAGGCCGTGCTTCCATGTTTGGAATTTCTTCTCTAGCTCGGCCATTGATTCCGCTATGAGTGTCAGGTCGTCTGCGTATAGGAGTTCCCATGGGCAGCCTGTCTTGAACTCCTCTGTTATAGCCTGAAGGGCAATAATAAATAGTAGGGGGCTGAGAACAGAGCCCTGATGGACGCCAACTTTTACGCTAAACTCTTCACTATATTCGTTGTTAATTCTAACCTTGCTGACTGTTTCTTTATACATGGCTTGTATAGCCCTCACAAGCCATTCGTCAACGCCTAGTTTTCTAAGAGCCCACCAGATAATGGAGCGGGGGACTCTGTCGAAGGCTTTCTCCAAGTCGACAAAAGCTAAGTAGAGGGGTTTACCTTTAGCTAGGTACTTCTCCTGTAGTTGTCGTACTATGAAAAGAGCGCCTGTGGTACTTTTGCCTGACACAAACCCGAACTGCATTTCATCTAGGTCAATTCTCTCTCTGATTAGTTGCGCTATTACTTTTTCTGTGACCTTCATGACCTGGTCGATTAATTTAATGCCTCTATAGTTACTCCTATCTAGGGCGTCTCCTTTACCCTTATAACAGTTAACGATGATGCTGCTATGCCAGTCCTTCGGAACAACCCCATTCTGTACGACTTGGTTAACTATGCGGGTGACCATGGTGTGTCCCACCGTGCCAGATGCCTTCAGCATCTCAGCAACTATTTCCGAAGGCCCAGCCGCCTTACCCGTCTTATATATATATATATATATATATATATATATATATATATAGTTCCACACTGTAAACATGGTTGATGTTAGGAAGGGCATCTAGCATGTTGGTATATGTTGGACAGAATGCTTTGAAACAATGTTTTACAGTCAGATGCCACTCTTGACACCAACCTATTTGGACATATCTTAATACCTGCAGGGATATGATGTATATTCTCTAAAACTGGGATACACATAGTAATATATACCAGCAAGTGTATATTACTAGTACATATTCAAACCTATTTATTAAATTTCTTTCAAACCTGTATTCAAACCTGTATTCAAACCTGTTTATTAAATTTCTTTCAAACCTGTATTCAAACCTGTATTCAAACCTGTATTCAAACCTGTTTATTAAATTTCTTTTAAACCTGTATTCAAACCTGTATTCAAACCTGTATTCAAACCTGTTTATTAAATTTATTTCCAAGATGTGCTTCACTAAATACATATGATATAAATCCATATATGATATATTATTTAATATTGATGTTAGTGGAAGTTTAACAGCAATAAATCAAAATCTAACAAGCAATCTTGTTTGTTACATTTGGTTTTTTTTTACTCAAATTTCAATGCAGAGAGCAGAGGAAGTACTGTCCTGATGATGGCCAGAGACAGAAACGCATTGGCAGTTGCTTCCCACTACTTCTGCTAGTATCTGCTAGACGCCACCAGACAGCGCTAGCTGTTGGAAGGCTTTCCAAATGCTTATTTGTTAACATACCAAGAGACAAAAGCCAGTCTGGAGAAGGAATACTTGGAAGCTGAGAGAACCCTCTGTAGGTAACAAATTTAGAGAAATCCTTCTTGATGCTCATGACAATAAGGAAGAAGAGCTGGTGACATATGACAGAGAGAAAAATTAGTAATTTCTATGGGACAACCTGCTGGAAGCCACAAAGCAAGGTACCAAGGTGGAGGGTGAAAGCAAGGTACCTATGGTTGGAGAAAAGTAAGTATGAAATGATAGCAGAGCACTTGCCCTGTCTGAAGACGAAAAGAATGAGGCCTGGAAGACATACTATGAGAGACTGCTGAACAAGGAAAATGAATGGGACAGCGTGGGCTACCCCTTGCAGACCCTATTGAGGGACAAGCCATAAAAGTTGACAGCAGTACAATAGATAAAGCAATTAAGAAAGTGAAAGCAGGGAAAGCAGCTGGACTGACTGATATAGTCACTGAGATGCTAAAAGCATCTGGCATGGTAGGATACGAGCCAGTCAGACGCATGGTTAAACAAGTAGTACAGGATGGTGTCATACTCAACAACTGGCCTAGCAGTGTCATTGTAAATTGCTACAAGGGCAAAGCTGATTCACTAGAGAGAGGTAACTACAGAGGTATCAAGCTGATGGACCAGGTGACAGAATTTGCGGAAAGAGATATAATACAACTAATCAGGGACAAAATCAAGTTAGATTAGATGGAGTTCGGATTTATGTCAAGTAGGGTTACTACTGATGCCATCTTTCTGACATGACAACTAAATGAGAGGTATTTAGCTAAGAGTAAGCCACTGCACCTAGCATTTGTAGATCGAGAGAAAGCCTCTGACAAGGTCCCACGTTCTATAATTAGGAAGCTAGATGTAGACAAATGGCTTGTGAGGGCTATGCACACTATGTAGAGATGAACAACAAACAGAGTGAGAGTTGGAAATGAATACAGTGATGAATTTGAAGTGCATATGGGAGTCCACCAAGGATCAGTCCTCAGTCCATTTCTATTTATCCTTGTACTTCAGGCCATCATTGAAGAGTTCAAAACTGGCGCTCCATGGGAGATCCTTTTTGCTGACAACCTAGTCCTCATAGGGTTAGGAGAACCATCAGTTGTGTCAAAGGTATGGCAACCTCTCCTGAGCACTTAATGGTACATGAGACCATACAAAAGTGTTCAGGTCACTGGCTTGCCTGTGAGACCAGTGGCACCGCTTCAGTACGGACTTGGTCTATATGGACCTGTCCAACTTTTGCTAGCAGAGAAAGCAAACATTGAAACGACAATGATGATGATGTTGATACTGATGATTTCATATAGATGAAACAGTTCTAGTCCTGTAGAAGGCATTTCTATATATAATAAAGAATCCTATATTCTACTAATGTATTGAGTACTTTTTTTAAACTGTGGTTACTCCCCAACACAACTCAGGAATCTACATATATATATATATAGAGAGAGAGAGGCAGGATGGATAAATAGATAGATATAGGTATATATGTGCATATATATACATATATATATGTACATTCACAGACATATAAACATATACACACATACACACACTCATACATACATATACACACATATATATATGCATACATATATATACATACACATATATATACATATATATACATATATATTCGTACATATATATATAGATAGATATATATATACATAAATATTTATACACACACATGTACACGCACACACGCACACACACACACACACACACACACACACACACACACACACACACACACACACACACACACACACACACACACACACACACACGCACACGCACATACATAGTGGAATCTCGCAAGTTAAATTGGTCATACAGAGGTTAGCATCAGCTGCAATAGTAGTATTAACAGTCACTGTAGCACTCACAATAGCAGCAGCAGCAGAAGCAGTAGTAGTAGTAGTAGTAGTAGTAGTAGTAGTAGTAGTAAATTAGCAAGAAAGATCTGTTCAGAACATAAAAAGAACATTTCAAGATGACATAAGTTGCTACCACATTTGCAAATAAATAAATTTAACCATCTCTCTTTGTATGTGTGCACATGTGTGTGCTTGATATATCACTCACTATTTAGTTTTTTGTATTCTTGAATTCTTGCTCCAGCGTGTTGCTTCATAGAGATAAAAAAAAAAGCAGCGATTGATTAACTTGTGCAGAACATCTAACACATTTCCTAATCATCATCATCGCTGCCATCATCCTTATTATCACCATCACTCTTATAACAATCACCATCATCATTATCACCATCATCATTATCATCATCATATAATAATCGCCATCACCTTCCCAGTAACCACTATTAACATCACTATCACCACCATCATTATCAAAATCACCACATTATGATCATAACCATTATTACATTCCTTACAATCATCACTACTACCATTATCACAATCACTATCTTCATCACAATCACCATTTTGAATTTTTTTATACACAGAAATTATCTCAAATTATTTTTCTTTTACCTTACAGAAGATGGAAAGTAATGATGATAACAGCCATTGTGATGATGATGATAAGGAAGAGGAGCAGGCTGTTGACAAAAGATACTGTAAAAATAATAATAGCAGCAGCAACAACAGCACATCACTTTTTTCTCCTGAGTATCTTTCAGAAATAAAGGACATCAGCAGTTCTTGTTTTGAAGAAGATATCAATCTATAAACATCACGCTACAGATCTACGCAAAGATGTCAAATATTACAGATGAAAAAAAATATATATCAAGAAAGGTAATATGTCCTCCTTTACAGAGTTTTCTAAATAATAATTCATAGCATTGATTATATTAAAAATAAACAACGAGAGCCAGTGTTACCATTAAGGCCAACTAGGCAGCTGCCTAAGGCATAGACCTCAGAGAGGCACATTACTGAACTTTTATACATATTTTAAACATCATAGTTTTATACATAATTTCCTGTGATCAATAAATAAATCACTAAGCATCTTTGCTGCAGAGAAACGTTGTGGACATATACAAATCAGTAGAGTAGGTTGTATGGTGTTATGATTTATCACATGATTTGGTCTGGGCAAGTGTGTACTATGTAGTGGAAAAGGTTGGTTTAATAATTTTCTTAGTTTGATTAAAGCAAGAAGTGTCAAAACTAAGTTCATTGGCTTACCAAACTGTAAATTCAAATTATTTTATTTGAGAGAATGAGATGCTAACTGGAAGACTGCAGACATTGTAGAACTAAACTAGGGCACTAAATACATCAGATATATATGCATGTGTTTCCCCACCCCCATACACATGCACAAGCAGAAAATATAACAGTTTATAGTGACTTCAAAGTAAGAGCTAGCCAAATACATAGATATATGACAACCTGGAGAAGAAAGGTGTATAAATTGAAAGAGCCCTCTGCTAAATATAGGATCAGAGAGGTTCAAGGTGATGAATATGACAGGAAGGAGAAAGAGACAGACACTTTTACAGACGGCCAATGGAAGTTTTTCTACTATGGGCCACAGATGACATTTGTGGTTCCAGCTAGATGGTAGGCAACTTTGTGGTGGAATAATTTTGTGAATAGAGCTCTACAAGCTGAATGACAGGCTTGAAAAGATTAAAAGTAAAGGAGCTATAAAGTACAATATCAAGAAGCTAGAAGAAAAGCTAGGAACAAGGTTTACCTAGCTCAAGGAGAAGCTGGAGGTAAGAAATTTACCATTGTTCTGTCAAGAGAATCAGAAGCATGAGGTTTTCTGGACTGCAGGGACAATCAAGACATTGTTGGAGAAAAGTGTGTTCAGAATGACAGTGGCACACTTACTCACACAAACATAATGAAGAAGAAAACTTGGAAAATTTATGAAAAGTTACTGAATATGAAGAATACATGGGAGGAAGAGGAACTACCCCAAGTAGGTCCAACAGAGGGACTAGCTATTAAGTTTGATAGTTATATAGTTGAAATACCAACCACCCTGCTGAGTGTATCTGGTTTACAGTAGGTACACTGTATCTCTGCATGTTGTAGGTGGTTAAAAGTGTTGGCATCAGGAAGGGAACCTGGCTGTAAAACCTTGTTTCAAAATAGACCCTGAGATGAATATGAAGCTTGTCATGAGGCCTGCAAGGACAACTTCTGCTTTAGCAGAGAAAATGGCCTTAAAATGCTTATTGTAGTTATATGTTTGATAATAAAGGTGCATGGCCAAGTGGTTAGGATGTTGGACTCACAATAATAAAGTCATGGATTTGATTCCTGGACCAAGCAACAATTTGCATTCTTGAGCAAGACACTTCATTTCATGATGCTTTTCATTATAGGACTGTGGCCCCAATCATTAAAATGCCAAAACATCATCCAATGGTCACCTCATATGAAGCCAACTAAACCTCCATATGTGTAAGCTGTAAATTTCCTTTTATTTTTAATGGTTGAAATAGCTATTAACTCTTAACATTATGTAAGGATTTAGCAGAAAATATCAAAAAATTAGTTTGTTAATTTAAACGTTTATAATACCTTTACTAACAGACAAATCATTATGAAAATTTGTAGTAAACTAAAGTAAAAACTTTAATTTTTAATGTGACGCAGTGATAGTGCTGTTTTGTTCTTTTCAAGAAGTCTTGCTAATGTGGTTTCATGTGGGACAGGATGTTAAGAATTAAGGATACAAAGGCAGAGAAAGTGGGCAGCCTTTCAGGGAGGATTACTGCTGAGGTACTCAGTCCTAAATTCAATTCACCAAGAAACTAATTACTGTTCTCCAGTATCCATAACAAACTGCACAGAGCTTTTACAACCTAACATCTGAACTATCAAGATTATAACACACAAAAAAAATTCTTTTATAAAGGAATCTTCTTATAATGCTACATTGTTAACATATAAAGAAGGGACGTGGGTGAATGGGTGAAAGGGCCAAATAAAAAGCAAAGAATCCAAATATTTTCAATCCAATTCATTACAAAGAACGAAATCATACAAAAGATTTGTATCTTGTTGCAACAATTGGCTGGAAACATGTTTCATATTCCTTCTCATTCAGCATTGCATTTAGATTTGTTTTATCTCTTTTCCTTCAACCATTAATACTAATAATAATGATGATTATGATGATGATGATGATGATGATGATGATCGTGGTGGTGGTGGTGGTGGTGGTGGTGGTGGTGGTGGTGGTGGTGGTGGTGGTGGTGGTGGTGGCGGCGGCGATGGCAGTGATGATGATGATGATGATGATAGTTATGATGATGAGGATATTAATAGTAGTTATAATAATAATGTTGATTATAATATAACTTCCACAATAAGTACAAAAAATGAAAACAAGAATTACTCTGTCTTAGTAAAATGAAGCATAATCTCCTCTTATACCACCATTACTGAAATTGTAACCATTACCGCCACTACCACCATTACCATTACCACTACTGGCACAGACAATGCCACCATTACCATCAGCATTATCATTACCAACACCAACACCCCACTGTTGCTGTCACTACCCCCACTGTTGCCATTACCACCGTCACCATTGCTGCTGTCACCACCTCCACCACTGCTGCCACTACCTTGATACATTTGCATTTTTACATTCAATTCCATGCTACATGCAACTTTATCACTGACTGTTGTTCTACAATACACAGCTGCCATTGACAAAAGGAGAAATCCAAAAATTGTCATGGCACCAGATATAGACACAGTAAAAATCACTTGAGTGTTATTTCTGAACTGGAAGAAGCAACCTTTGATGAATAGTAACAATAACTTGTCGATTTACAGGGGTTTTTCATATATTAATAAACAGAGAAAAGAAAAACATAGACATACAGACAGACAGATATCTATCTATTTATCTATCTATCTATTTATCTCTCTCTATATATATATATCCATCTTTCTATGTTTTCTCTTCAATATATTTACATTCAATAAGAGAGCGGTGGATTGGCAGTATTGGTAGAGGGTCGGACGCCATGCTTTGCAGCATAGAGTTACGTCCCTTTATGATCTGAGTTCAAATCCCACCGAGGTTAACTTTGCCTTTCATCCTTACGGGGTCGATAAAATAAAGTACCAGTCACGCACTGGGGTCGATTTAATCAACTTTCCCCTCCCCCAAAATTGCTGGCCTTGTGCCTATATAAGAAACCAATATATTTACATTCAATAAACAATGTGTAACAGTTAGGCTTTTTAAGAAACAAAAATAAATATAAAATTGTTAGGAAAAGCTATACTTTTAAATAAGAAAGAACATGGTAATAATAATTACTATTACAACTTTAGCACAAGTCTACACATTTGGGGAGAAAATGCAAACCAACATGAAATCTTGCCCAGTCTAGAAATTGAACCCACAACTATATGGTTGTGAGTTCAACATCTTAATCAATCAGCCATGCACCTTCACTTGGCTCCATAGGAAGCAAAAAAATATATATATAATGATAAAAAAAATATATTTAAAAAAAACTAATAATTGCTTAGTGAGGGTTAAAATAATTATTACTCATATTATTTCTAATTTCAGCACAAGGATACATATTTGTGAAGGTTAATAGTTAATCATATTGACACCCCCAAAAAATCTTAACTTATTAAGTTATTTACGTGATTCTAGAAAGAAAACCAATCCCAGCAAGGTTTGAATTAAGAACATAACTGAATATTATACAGCAGAACTTAGTATCCTAAAGCTAATTCACACACACAGACTCACATACACACAGACACAGACACACACACACACAAACACACACACAAACACACACACACACACTTATATATAAATATACATATACAGTATATGCAAAAGGCAAACAGAAATAACAAAGCAAACGACACAGTACAATGGAGAAATATATTAGTTTTATGCTTAATACAATAGGAAAAACGTTTTGTACACTAATCTTTCATCAGAAAATAAAATGAGAAATTAATGAGAAATAGTAGAGATAGAGGAGATTGGGCATTAGCAGAAATGAAAAATCTTATATATATATATATATATATATGTAGGAGGTGAGTTTTATTGTAGTACAATAAAGCAATGCAGATATCGGATAAGAAGCACTCTACAGTTTGTGGGACTGGAGTATGCATAATATAAGATCAATATTCTGACATCACCACAGATGAACTTCACATCATCCTCACCGCACGTAAAACCATCCTAGAGTTCAACAACGAATATTGGACCAGAGCCGATACCTCTAACAACTTCGACATCACAATGGGAGCATCCGATTCATCCCAATTGACTGATTTAATTGGTATCTTCATTTTGAACTCTTTGAGTCGGAAAATTCCTCAACTTCGCGGTGGAATTTATCGTGACGATGGACTCTTTACTATCCTAAATTGCAATATAGTTAAACTTAATATTATTAAGAACAATATACGTAATCTCTTTAACCAACATAACCTAAAAATTGAATTTGATAATAGTACCAAACTAGCTAATTTCTTGGATGTATCTCTTAATCTTGACACTGGCCTATATTACCCTTACCATAAAAACAATGAGAATCTTAATTATGTTAACTTTAAATCTAACCATCCTACCAATATCAAGAATGCTATAGTTAATAATATTGGAAATAGAATATCTAACATATCTTCTAATAAAAACATCTTTGATGCTAACGCCAATTACTATAATAACGCACTTTCTAAAGCCGGCTATCCAGATAAAATCAAATATAATAAAGAAACAAATTCTAGGAAAACTTACAGTAGAATATTTAATCATAACCATTCCAATAATTTTAATAAAAGACCTAGATACAAAAACATAATCTGGTATAATGCTCCTTTCTCCATCTCTATTAATAACAATATTCCTAAATTATTTTTTAGTGCCTTAAATAAATGCTTCCCTCCCTCACATATCTATAGTAAAATATTTAACAAACACACCATCAAATTTTCGTATTCTACATCCTCCAATATTTCCAACATCATCTCTAAACACAACAACAAAATATTAAATACTAAATCTCTTCCTTCCAATATTGAATCTCATAATAACAATAATAGTACTCCTGACGTCATTGTAAACCCTAGGCTAACTTCTGTAAACCCAAATGCAACGTCAAACACAACTTCGCTAAATGTTCATAATCCAACTCTAAATCAAGAAACTATTATTCCTATTATTCCTATCGCAAACAACTTCTCCAATCCAATTCCTTCTATAGATAACACTAGATCACTCATTAATAATCTCTCTAACTGCAACTGCCGCATTAAAAATAAATGTCCTCTCAACAACCATTGCCTCGATAAAAACTTAATTTATGAATGTAAAATTATAACTAGCACCAATTCCTTCACCTATTTTGGCTCCACTTCCACCTCTTTTAAAGCTCGTCTCTATAATCATCATTCATCTTTCAAATACAAACTTAAAAGAACTAACACTGCTCTCTCAGAACTCATATGGTCCTTAAAAGACAAAAACATTAAATATAACATCTTTTGGAAAAAGATTTCTTCTGCATCCTCGTACTTGAACAGCTCTCTATCTAAAATCTGTAATCTCTGCCTAAATGAAAAATTTACCATTATCTCTAACCTAGAATCCATAATAAATAGACGCTCGGATTTGTTTTCCATCTGCCTGCATAAATTCCATAGAACTTTTCACAAAGTATACAGTTAATATTCAATTCTTTATCAATTTAGAATCTTTTCTCAAAGGCACATATACATACACCTCTTTAAAATATACCCATCTACCTTACTTTAAAGGGCATTATACACTCTATAATACTCGTTTACTCTTTTCCCTCATCCTATCTTCTCGTAAAACAATAACATTTGTTTTTGACATTTTGAATATTCATCCGCAATCATTATTATTTTTTCCCTCTATCATAAATCTTTTTAATCTCAATTTCATCCTTAATTTATTATTATATATTTTTTTTAATATATACTCATATATTCTTTAAAATATACCCATCTACCTTACTTTAAAGGGCATTATACACTCTATAATACCCGTTTACTCATCACCCTCATTATATCTCCTCGTAAAACAATAACATTTGTTTTTGACATTTTGAGTATTCATCCGCAATCATTATTATTTTTTCTCTCTATCATAAATCTTTTTAATCTCAATTTCATCCTTAATTTATTATTATTTTTTTCTCCCCATCAACGAACTCATTATTAATACATATGAATTCAATATAAAAACTTTAACTTCACATTATTTTTCTCAAATCCTTCTACACATAAACTTTTTCTCTTTGCTAATTTTAAAATTCCTACATTTCTCCTTTTGACGTTAGAATATTCACCCACAATTATTATTTTTTTCTCTCTATCTCCATACATAATTTCCCTTCGTTATTTTTTTTTCTCTCTATCTCCATACATAATTTCCCTTCGTTAATTTTCAAATTCCTTTAATTTATACATTATCTTCCAACGGTTCCCAACCTCTCTATATTAAAACATTATATCTTTTTCTCAGTTATAAAAACTATCTCTTTCTCTCTATCACCCATCTCTCCCTTTCCACCTTCACTCTCATCTCCTCCCCTTTTTTTCATCCTTTCCACCCCCACCCCTCCCTAAATATAATATATTTTTTCCTCGCACATATCCTCCCTTCGTTAATTTTCAAAATTTTTAATTTATACAGTATCTTCCAACGGTTTTCAACCCCTCTATATAAAATATATCTCCTCTCAGTTATAAAAACTATCTCTTTCTCTCTATCACCCATCTCTCCCTCTCATCTCCTTCCCTTTTCATCCTTTTCTCTCCCCCCCCTCTCTAAATAAAATATTTTTCCCAATATCACACATCAATCTAAAACCACTTTTCATATGTTTATTTAAAACTGCACTATCAACAAGTGTTTTTTTAGCCTTCATATCATGTTCTCCTGTTTTATCTGATGAAAACACAAATATTATTGTTTGATGATGTTTGTTTTTGAAATGCGCATAATAAAATATATTGAACTCCTTTAACCATCTTTTGATCTTATATTATATATATATATATATATATATTATAAGAATAGATTAAAGTTTAAGAATCACTGCTTTCACTCTTAACAGGCTCTTCTAAAACTGAAAAAAAATCAAACTGTGGACGCAGAAGTAAATATTTCAACAAATGTTACAACCTAAGGAGAACAAGAAGACAATATTCTTTTGAGCCTTCCTTCCTGCCTTGATCCAACACCACACACACAATGAGACAGTTGGAAAGAAAGATGATTGCACCAGTGCTGAGCTGAGATCCCTAAAAGACAAAGTAGATCTCAACAGGATTTGAACTCAAAAGTGCACAGAGTTAGAACAAATGCCCAACACTTTAACAACTTTGCCAAATCTGTGTCATATACTGAAAAGTTAAGCCAATTAACCCATCCCCCTTTCCTATACCCTTTTGACCTTGTGCCAAAGAAGGTAAGAAATATCGCAACAAAAATAATATCCATAAATCCCTTGTTTGTGATCAGGATGAAAATATTTACAAAAAAAAACCATTTAAGCTGTGAAACATGGAATCCTGGAATTCATGAAACATTCATTCCCAGAAAACTTGTTCTATCATTAGCATACAAAAACAAGAAATAAAAAATAGAGGATGAGGAAGGGGGTTATTTTAAGGTTGGAGGAAGGGAGATCAGATTTGCATGTGTTATGCCATGAGAAAAGAGAAACTGTCCATTTTCTCTCCGAATATAAAGTATTTCTTGATGATTCTGACGGTAGTTTGGGTAAAGTAAGAAACTAAAATAAAATAAAAGACAGTACAGAAATAGATGAACCATATTGGAAAAAGAGGTGAAAAAACTGAGCTGAAACAAGTTTTAGGTTTAGAAAATATTTCGCAAAAGGCACCTGGATTATTAATGAGGCTTATTCTAGTAACGAAAAAAATATTTAAAAAAAACATTGCTGAAGATAAAAAGAAACTAAAAACTAAAAATGACGAAATGAGAAGTTATCCTCCTTTGAGATGTGTGAAAGGGACAGAAGATATATTTTAAAGATTAACGAAGGATGTGCCAATTCTGACTAGTAGCTTAGGTGGAGCTATGGCTGAAGTCAAAAGGCAAGCAAAGCAAGCTATTTATATCTAAATCAAAAATAGTAAGCAGATGGATGAAAAATGTTGAGATTTCAACTGTTCAGAATAGAGCAAACAGACAAACTTCTCAATATATAAAGCGAGAGATATACAGAGGAAGGAAACAAAAACAGTGATAGTTGTGCCATATCAAACATTAGGTGTGTATACATATATATGTACAGACATATATACATACATATATGTATATACACACACACATACATATATATATATATATATATATACACACTTATACATATACACACACACACTTATATATATATAAATAATTAGGTAGTAACATGTGCTTATGCCATATAAAATTAGTCTGTTAGTTGAAATTTGAAAAAAACCCTCTAAACGGAAAAAAGGATGAGTATTGATGTACATGGGACGGGAACCCACATCTTTGATTTTCTGGACCAATGTGCTACCATTACACCAACACATACCTCCTTCCATTCAATTAGAAGCTATATAACCATAGCAGGTATATATATGTATATAAATAGGGAGAAACAAAGAAGGTGTGTTGGTGTAATGGTAACACATTGGTCCAGCAAACCAAAGATGTAGGTTCATGTCCCATGTATGTCAATACTCATCCTGTTTTTCCATTAAGAGGGTTTTTTTAAAATTTCAACTAACAGACTAATTCTATTTAATCAAATACGGTGTAAACACATGTTACTGCCTAATTTTCAAATTCGTTAGCCGTTTGTAAACAAAGCCTGCTTTGTGTCTCCCTATTTATATATATATATAAATATATATACATATACATAATTGCGACATGATAAAAGGCACCCAGTCCACACTGTAAAGTGGTCATGATGGCAACATGACAAAAATTACCCAGTCCACACTATAAAGTGGCCATGTAAGTGTCATAACAAAAAGCACCTAGCCCACAGTGCAGAGTGGTCGTGTAGGTGTCATCACAAAAAGCACCCAGTCCACACTGTAAATGTGGTTGGCGTTAGTAAGGGCATCCAGCTGTAGAAACCATGCCAAAATCAGTTCTATATGAGTAAGACATGGTCACCTGACCTGGCATTTCTTACAACAGGACAACTCATCTAACCCATGCTAGCATGGATAAAATGGACCTTAAACGGTGATGATGATGATATATATATATGTATATGCACAGATATAGCCTTTGGTTGACTGCTTAACCAATGCCTTGTGAATGAAATTTTCATTTTATTTTTGTTGTCACTCAGAGAAACACCAAAAGTATGTATGATCTTATAATTATTTCTACTTTTGGCACAAGGCCAGCAATTATCCCATGCATTACTGGTACTTTATTTTATCGACCCCGTAAGCCTGAAATGCAAAGTTAACCTCGGCGGGATTTGAACTCAGACCATAAAGGGCTGTAACTCTATGCTGCAAAGCATGGCGATAATGAAGGATTTGCAGTAGTTTTTCTAATACCACAGCACAACTCAGAGTTTATTGTAGTGAGACGCAGAAGTTGTAATAACACCTCAGTAGTTTTTCAAAAACACAAATATTTTTTCTTTACATTTCCACCATGAAAGTATTTACTATTTTAGATATATCTCATATATGTAGATATGTCTTGATTGAATCATAAAGGTTGGGTTCTTTAAACCTGGCAGAGCCTATCCCCTCTCCAAATCTGAACACAGCCGATTTATTTCAGAGAAGGAGAAAGTGTGTGATAGAGTGTAAGTGAGAAAGAGATATAGAAGAAGAATTGACTTTAATACTGGACTGGACTAGTACTTTATCAATCTCAAGAGGATGAGAGACAAAGTTGACATTGATAGGATTTGAACTCAGAAAGCCAAAACAAATACCACAAAAGCATTCTATCTGGTGTTCTAACAACTCTACCAATTAACTGCCTATCTCTCATATACTTTCGTGCAGCTGTTTCATGACTGTTAATTCCCATGGCCAGTGTTTTTCAGTAGTGTTGAAGTTTCTTACTATTAAAAAAATCGAAGGAGGGACAAAAAAAAAATGCTAAAAGGGAACTTTTTCGTTTCAGTAATTCAAGAAAGGCAAATTGTTTTTTACATTCCCATTATCGTTAGTTTCCTTTTTAGTCATGCATAAAATCTCGAGATTTACTGAAATAACTGTACTGCCAAAATGAATAACTTTCGTTTTTGCATAGTATAGTGTTGTTTATTCTCTCTCTCTCTCTCTCTCTCTCTCTCTCTCTCTCTCTCTCTCTCTCTCTCTCTCCCTCTCTCTCTCTCTCTCAAAACTAGTTTCATGCCCCAACTAATTTCGTTTCTTCATAAACTCCTTAATAATGCATGTTTTTTCCAATAAAAGTTTGCAGAGATACATTTTCGAAGGTGTAGATTGGTAATATTCTAAAGGGTTATTACATTTTTTTGCAATTCGCAATTTCTAGAAACGACCTTACATACTTGTATGAAGTCTATAACATTATCTTTGTAGTTAATATTCATTATCAACAGGAAATTCAAGGTATAAAAGAATTTAACGTATAAAAGAAAAGTTCCAAGTTTATGTTTAGCCTACTGCAAACACAGATCGAAAGTATTCAGTAAAAGAAAGCATAGAACTATATAAAAATGAAATCTATAATATGTGTATTTTTTTTCTTTTTGAACATTTCATTAACATAATCGGAAACTACCACATGGAAAACGTATGGCTGAAAATGTCGATTTAAAAATAAGCACTGAACATTTTTACTTGTCAAATTTGGGATTTTCCAGATCTTTCCATGGGCGAAAGGTTAAAGATTTATGAATTTTTTTCAAACATTTACACGGATGTAATCCATTATTAATTATGAACTTACATGGCTCTGATATCTTTCTTTTGAAATACCTTTTTTGTACAGCTCCATTGAAATAATGGAAGTCTTTGTTTCATGTCCTCACCAGAAGCAAGACAAAGTTGTGATAAAGAAGGCTATAATTTGGTGCTACTTTTATGAGCAGTCCATTGCAGTATCCATAGTTTACACAGTATAATGACTTGATATGTATTCAGGTCAGGGTTAAAGTTAGATTTTATAATTAAGGTAGGCTGTATGCTGAACAATAAATGGCCAGGTAGACTGCACACTGAACTGTAAATAACCAGGCACTGCATGCTGAACCTCTCCAATAAACACCAATCTTTACTTTGGGTTGATATTTTTCGATTCCTTTATGTACATCATGAATTCTTTGAAGAACATTGTTTTGCATATTTTTGGTATGAGCATGCATTTACCTTTAATCGCTAACCCATCCTGCACTTTTAGGCATTCTTTCAATGACCAGTAGTTTCTTATAAGTTTTGGTATATCTTTCACAGTCTCTGGCCATCCACTTATCATTTGTTTTAATATTTTCAATTCTCCATCTTCTGTAGCTTCTTGTAGCTCTATTTGCTTCTGTACTGATATATCAACAGCCTGTATTGTAAGATCTAGTTCAATTTATTTGACTTGGGTTGGCTGTACTCTTGATAAATAATCTGGAATTCTTATTTCTCTACCTGGTTTCTATATGATTTGAGCATCATATGGTTGTAGCTTTATCAACATTCTTGCAGTCTTAGGGGTGCTTGTGCAATGTTTTTGCTCTGTATATTTTCCAATGGTTTGTAATTTGGTTCAGTTTGGAACTCTTTACATTACACATATGTATGAAATGTTTCACAACCAAACACCACTGCAAGTAGCTCTCTTTCTATGTTTGCATATCTTAATTCCTTAATTCAGCATCAGTCAGTCTTTTGCTAGAAAATGCAACAATTTTGCAATTATTGATTAGTGTTGCACCGAGGCCTAACATGCTTGAATCTACTTTTATCACTGTCTTTGCATTAGGTTTAAAATAAGTTAGGAAGAAGTTTTCATGAAGACAGTCTTTCAAGTTTTGAAAAAGCTTTTCATGTGTATTATTCTATTGTCATTCAGTGTTTTCCTCAGTGGGACTGTTTTTTAACTAAGTTCTGGTATGAAAGGGCTTATGTATTGGATCATACCTAGATATTGCTTAAGTTCTTCACAGTTTATATGTTTGGGCTTTGGTTTGTTTTGTCACATTTTTCAGGATCTGGGTGAGAGCCATTTTCATCCCAGATAAGACCATAAAATTTTATCTGTTTTTGTCTTAATTTGTATTTGGATATTGGTTGGACCACTGGTATTGCATTTTCAACAATGTATATTATTTGCTTTCCTGGAAATATGCCAGGGTATTCACTTTCAAGGTCTTTTATGCTTTGCAGTTGTTTGATTGTATTTCATGATACCACAGTATTAGGTCCTGACCTAATATTGTTGTATCATTTTCAGGCACAAAACATTTGGCTAGAATTGTGTCAGAAATTTTGTCTAATGCTGAGGACTATATTATGGTATTTTGGTGCCACTCACTGGCTATAGGATAATTTGTTCTTTTTTGTGACTTATTTGTTTGCCAGTATTTTTATTAATATTTTTGGGGTCCATCTGATTATATAGCCTTGGCATTGGCTCACTTTTATTTTGTATGTTCTTCCATAGGAATCTTTATAATCTATGATAACAAATATTTTCTTACTGTTACTGTTTGTTTCTTCTTTGTTTTATATTGTGTGTAGATACAAGTCTTCTTCTTGATCTGAATTATATTCTTATTTGTAAGTGGCATCCATATTTTTCTTCTCATTATTTTGTTTTCTGGTCTTGTGTAGGTTTTGTTTTTTGGACCTATATAGGATTTCTGCTTTGGTATGTGGTTGATTTTGTAAGGCAATATTTTTCTAAATAGTGTAGTCAATGACATTTTCTGTATTTTCTGTTAAATACATAACAGTCTTCTTTTTTTTCTGTAAGCTTTCTCACATCTTCCACACTGTCTGGTATTTTTTTTATTGTTACTTCATGACATGTACCTGTTTTTCTTTCACCAGAATCATTATAATGTGCACAGTTTTTACCATAGCTTCAAATGTTCTTATGCTTTCCATAGTTAACTCTAGTTAGATTTGGGTTATTTATAAGATTTCTGTTTTTATCTGTCCACTTCAGACCTTTTATTATTTGTTCAAGGATTCTTTCCTTCTTGTTTGTGTCAAAGTCAGATATTTCTGCTTTCGATTTAAGTCTAACAAAATATTCGTCAATGGACTCTTCGGTTTGTTTTATTGTTGGGAAATCTAATAGTTCAACCAATTTGTTTAGTTTGGGCTTCAAAAATTCTGAATACATTTGCTAATATTTCTTTCTGTCCACATTTTACATTTTGTATTAATTATTGGCCCTTTGGTCCTTTGCTAAGTAAAATATAGTTGTGTTTCAGTTTTTCATCTATTTTGTTGATAGTGAAGTAAGAGCTTATAAAATCAATCCATTTGTTTTAAGCTTCGTACTTATTTTGGTTTGACCAGTCAAGATTTGGTCATGGGGTTGTTGACATCCCAATCTTTATGGAATTTTTATTGCCTTTGTGATTGTTTGACTTTTAATTTTTTTTTAGTCTTTGTGTGACTGCCACCATGACATGCTGCTTTACACAAACAAAGCAAACATATTTTTAAACATGTTATTTCTCCATCTTAATATTGTTTTAATATTAAATCACATAATATTTTGTTTAAGGCACTCATTCAAAGGAAGAAATTTATGAAATATTTAATCAAAACATAGTTGTCATGTTACAGGTAAAAACGTTTGAAAAAAGATGTTAAAAATTCAAATCCCTTTATTTGACATGAAGCCAGGGCTGGATTTATTGGGGATGATGGGAGTACTTACACAGCTACATCATAACTAAAACAAACACATAGGTAATGCACCACACTTGAGCAAAACACACATGCACATAGAGCTATCACC
>OZ024741.1:147263504-147341004 GCA_964016885.1 Eledone cirrhosa
TATATATATATATATATATATATATATATATATATATATATATATATATATATATACAGTATATATATATATATATATATATATATATATATATATATATATATATATATATATATACAGTATATATATATATATATATATATATATATATATATATATATATATATATATATATATATATTATCATCATCATCATCATCATCATCATCTTCATCATTTTACGTCCGCTTTTCCCTGGTTGCAAGGGTGGGACGGGAACTGGTTCTGGCTTGATTTCTACAGCTGGATGCCCTTCCTAACACCAACCTCATTTACAGTGAGTGCTGGGTGCTTTTTTGCCGACCACTTTTTTGCCGACCAGGTGCTTTTTGCACCTCCACGACCACTTTGCAGTGGAATGATAGGGACCCCAGTCCTATCATCGCATTTCTACGGCTGAGTAAACTGGAGCAATGTGAAATATATATATATAATATATATATATATAGTGAAGGCATGTAGCTGAGTGGTAAGAGAATTGGATTTACAATCGTGAGGTTGTAAGTTCGATTCCTGGACCAGGCGATGCGTTGTCCTTGAGCAAGACACTTTATTTCATGTTGCTCCTTCTACTTTGAGTTGTAACCGATAGAGGATATTAGCAATTGGAAAGACTAACGTAAACATTGTTTCCTGCGTCCGATCTGACAAAAGTCAATCGACTGCGATATATATATATATATATATGTTATGATAATAATATGAGATAAAAAAATATATATAACATATACATATATATAAATATATTTTCAACCTTTGTTGAAAATGATGATGATGATGATGATGATAATTGTTTCTACTTTAGGCACAAGGTCTGTAATTACCCCAGTGCATTACTGGTGCTTTATTTTATCGACCCCATAGGTATGGAAGGAAAAGTTAACCTCTGCGGGATTTGAACTCAGACCGCAAAGGAATGTAACACTATACTGCAAAGCATGATGTCCAACCCTCTACCGATACTGCCAATCCACCGCCCTTGATGATGATAACAATAACGATTTCTTATATAGGCACAAAGCCAGTAATTTGGGGGAGGGGGAAGTCGATTAAATCGACCCCAGTACATTACTGGTGCTTTCTTTTATCGACCCCGTAAAGATGAAAGGCAAAGTTAACCTCGGCGGGATTTGAACTCAGACCGTAGAGGGCCGTAACTCTATGCTGCAAAGCATGGTGTCCGACCCTCTACCGATACTGCCAATCCACCACCCCTTGATGATGATAATAATAATAATAAAATCACCAACTTAACAGCAGTGCAAATTATAAAATAATAACAACAACAATAATAAACAATGATGATAACACACAAAATACAAAAAAAACATATAATCTGACAATTTTATCAGCTTAATTATTCGAAAATAAGAAAGGGGGAAATGTCAAAATCAGAAAAAAGAATCTCAGACAATGAGTAACAAGGAAAAAAATTATAAAAGATACCAATGATGAATTGTCACTGAAAGACAATTTATCACTGGTAAATAGAGGGAATCGGGATTTCAAATGATGTGTTTGGTTCAGCTCTTTCCTTTTGCTTTAATTTACTTTTTATTGTTTTTTACATTTTGTTTCTTCTTATTATTTATCTTTTTCTTTTTCTTTTTCTTTTTCTTTTTCTTTTTCTTTTTATTATTGTTCTTTGAGTCTCAGTCATTGATGTTATTTAACTGGAAAGTTTGTTGAAATGAATATCAAGCCGCTACCTGCAGCCTCAGATATTCAGGACGTATCGGAGGGTTCTTGCTGTTCCCAGCAAGCATGCCTTTTGAAGTGTTCCAAAAAGTGGGACTGCACTAATCTTCTTTAACCATCCTTGGAAACTCTTTGAGATAGTACCTAGTGCACCTATGACAATCGGGACGACCTTGATTTCAGGGCAGTTCCAAATCCTTTTTAACTCCCACTTTTAATCCTGGTATCGGATAATTTTCTCCCTCTCCTTTTCTTGCACTCTCACGTCAAATAGGCAGGCTACAATCATATCATGTCTCCAGCCTTTATAGTGAGTCTGGGCTAGGTGTTTACACTCGGATACAATGTGAGCCACAGTCTCCTTTCTCTCTCCGCACATCTACAATCAGGCACAATCTTTTTTCCTTGTCCAAAACCACCAGGTCAGGCCTATTGTTTTCCAGTTTCTTATCCGTATGTTTCCTAAAATCCCATAGCACCTTCACCTGATCGTTTTCTATCACCGACTCTGGCTTATGCTCATACCACTTCTCAGAATGTGGTAAATTGTTTACTTTGCATAGATGCCAGTGGATCACTCTGCCAATCATATCATGTCTCCAGCCTTTATAGTGAGTCTGGGTTAGGTGTTTACACTCGGATACAATGTGAGCCACAGTCTCCTTTCTCTCTCCACACATCCTACACAGTGAGCTAGCCTCCTCCTTGTCAGTATGGTGTTTCACCCACTTCGTTCTGAGGGCTTGCTCTTGCACAGCCATTAGCATTCTTTCTGTAGCTTTTTTAGGGTCTCCTCTTTTTAACCAGTTCCATGTCTGTCGATCTCTAAATTCAGTTTTCTTAAAGAAGGTGCTATGAAGGGATTTTTCATGAAGGTTGCTCTTCCTCCTTGTTGTTATTTCCTCCTTGGCCATCCCCTGGTCTATTTTCCTCTCCTTCAGTATTCTGAGCATTGGCTCCCTACTGTCAGTCACATATTTGTGCAGGTTTGTTTTTCTCCATCTGAACACAGTCCTCTATGCTGATAAGACCTCTTCCACCTTCAGATCTCTTTAAGTAGAGTCTATCGACATCACTCCTCTTGTAGAACATGTTGTAGATAGTCATTAGCTTCCTAGTCTTCCTATCCATTTCTTTTTGTTCAGCAACATTCCATTTCAGAATTCCCGCACTGTACCTAATAATAGACACAGCTCGGGAATTTACTGCACTTATGGCATTCCTACTGTTCACACGTGACTTTAATACGCTCCTTACTCTCCGAATGTATTCAGATCTTATGAATTCCTTCATTTTTTTGTTCTTGATGTCATCTGCCTCCAGAACACCTAAATATTTCTATCCCTCTTCAGTGTCAATTTCCTTTATCATCTCCCCTGTTGGTACCTGGATTCCGTTGCTTCTGCTCAATTTACACTTCTTCATCACTAGGACTCCACACTTATTAATACCAAATTCCATATATATATCATTGCTGAAAATATGAACAGTGTCAACAAGTACATCCAACTCCTTCTCACTCTTCCTAAAGAGTTTAAAATCGTCCATGGAGAGGAAGTGGTTGATGGTAAGCTCTCCTCTTCCCAACTTGTGTCCTGCTCTCACTTTTCGCAATATAACGGACAGGAGAATCAGGGCAAGGACAAACAGCAGAGGGGACAAACTATCTACCTGGAAGATACCTCTCTTGATCTTCACGCCTCCCAAGGATTCTCCACCTGATGTTAACTCTGTTTCCCAGGACATCATACTTTTGCTCAACAACTGTCTGATGTTATCTGCCACCTTCAAGATCTCTAGGCTTTTGGTTATCCAAGAATGAAGTACCATGTCAAATGCTTTTTGTAATCTATCCATCCCATGGCAAGACCAGTGTGCCTCCGCTTGCAATTCTTCACTACCATCTTATCAATAAGTAACTGGTCTTTTGTACCACGGGATTTCTTTCGGCATCCTTTTTATTATTATTATTATTATTGGTCTAAGCGGACGTATTTTGCTCGCTCCCAGTAAGTCGCTTTATTTGCCTGTTTAAATTATTTGTTGTTAAATATTTATTGTTGTATAAGGGATATAAGCCCATAGACTTTGCCCCTTGAAGGGCAGAGTATAATATTTGGGCCTTTTGGCCCAAATATTTGAACTTTTTTTACATGTTAAAAAATTTACGAAGAAAAAAAAAACATGGCTAAGCCACGCCCCCCAGCGATATGTCTGCTGTCGTACGACAACGACGTAGAAGTTGAGAGGAGCGCTACAGCGAAATTAACACACATTGATAACACAAACACCACCACAAACAAGGTAAACAAAGACACCAATGATACCAATAAGAACTCTAATTTGAAAAAGAATGACAGTAACAGCGACAACGAAAATACAGATAATAAAAAAAAAAAATAACAAATACAACAACAATATCAACACCACTAACATGAAAACAAATAGCGACAACACCAACAGCAACAATACCAATTGCACCGAGAACAACGGTGGCAGCAAAGACAACAATGATAACAACGACAGTGCTAACAACAACACCAACAAGAACAACGTCAACAACACCCCCAACGAAAACAAGACCACTTTCGCTGCGGCAGCAGCAAAAAAAAGGCCATGTTTCAACATGAACCTCTCAAACAAAGATGAAAAGTTGACCCAGGCATGGAAGCTCATCAAGCAAGAGCAAACTTGGGCGAACTTAACTGTCCCGGTAGAAGCTATTGAGGCAGTGGAGCGCAAAACGGTACATTATAGATGCATCTCAGCACAGACCAAAAGAGCAGCGTTAATCCCACAAGAAGATATCGAAGTCGCGCTGAGGTGCATCAGAGAAGACACCCAGTACATAGAGAGGGGCAGACAGTACGGCACCATTTCGGTGTTGTTCAAGTCAGAAGCCCTCGCGATGAAACACGCCATGACTCCTTGCAAAACCAGCAAGGTCATAATGTAACCCTCCAGAATCCCACCAGGACTTGACATGTGGTGGCTTCTGGGATGTGTAATTGTGGAGGGGACGGATACAGTCCCTATAGAAGTTACCAGAATGGCCAGAGAGGACTGGTCCGGGGCTGACCTGGAGATACTTCTCCAGATCAGGCCCGAGAATGTGAAGACAATCCCAGACCACATCCGACTTCAGAATGGGACTGTCATTCACATTATGACCGAAGGCAAAAGGCCGCAGTGTTTGGTTTGTGGGGAAAAAACCCATTTGCGAGCCTTCTGCCCTCAACTGCTGAAAGAGGCAAGGAGTCGAAATGCTCCACTACTGCCGACACCGGGGCGAGGACCACAACCAACACCGGCACCGGCAAAACCACCAACAACAACACCAATAGAAAGACCACCACCAACATTGACCACCCAGGGGGGAAACGAGGAAAGCTGTCAAATTCCCCCTCTCCCCCAAAATACACACACCAATAAAACCTTAAACATACATACAGACACACTTACAGACACAGACCCCTCATCTACCAGTAGTGAAGATGAAGGAAATCCAAAATCCCCCAAAATACAAAAAAGGAAACACAAAAAGAAAAAAAAACTCAACAAAGCACAAAAGCACCCACAATAAAAAAACGCAGACACCACCCGCGCAAACATCTCTCCAATAACATCAACATCAAAACCACCATCACCATCACCAGAATCCCCCAAACGCAAACAACCGATACAGACGCAAGAACAAATATACACACAAACATCTGAAACCACAGACACCGCACTCACAACAAACACAGATACAACCGAAACAACACCACCAAAACCATCACCACCACAGTCACGCAAACAAATAAAATCGCACCAACAAAACATACAAAACTTCGTGCTCGTCAGGAGGGCCAACAAGGAACTGATGGCCCTCGTATACGAAGTGAAAATATACAAAAAGCGGGGGAAATTTTTAAATCGAGCACATTTCGCGTGCCGGAAGATTTGGTGCTGGTGCGAATGTCGCTCGACATATTCAAAGAAATACGAGACAGCTTTCCTCGGGACGTGGGAACCCCGAACGTAAAACCCACTTCAAGACTTTTAAAGGGGTTCCCAAAAGAAACCCCACTAACTATGGAGGTCGAACAACCCAACCTTCAAAAGAGCCCGGAAGGTAAGTAAACCTTCTTCTCTCTCTCTGTTTAACCTGCCAACATGGCCGTATTTAGAGTAAGATGTTTAAATGTTCTAGGCCTGGGATCGTCCTGGAAGCAGGGTCACCTGCTCAACGACCTCAGGTCTATAGAAATGGATGTAATTGCAGTCAGCGAGACCAGGATTTCCGACACGCGCGCACTAGCCCCCATTTTCGACGACTATCAGATCTTTGCATCTGTTAGCCGGCCGGGAATGGGAGGCGGGGTGGCAGTGCTGTTTAAGAAAGGCCTGGATCTCGAGGTAAGGTCCATCTTCCGGGATCCGGACGGGAAGTTGGTGGTCCTGGACGTGAACAATAATGAAGGTGGTGCCTTTAGACTGGTGGCCGTCTATGCTCCTATGCAGGACGGCCGGACTTCTTTAGACGCCTGGAAGCCTTTCTGGGTACATCTCGCCCTTTACTGTTAGCGGGGGACTGCAACGGCATCTTAGACGCACGCTGGGACTGTGTGGGAGTATCCGATAGGAGCGGGGGGTGCAAAAGCCTCAAGAACCTGATCAGCCAGTTCCAACTGTCTGACAGGTACCGACTAGATTTCCCTAGTGCGCCAGTGTGGACCTGGGCTAACCGCATAGGGTCATCTAGATCGTATATAGACAGGGTATTCATTAGGGAAATAGACAGAAATAGTGTAAGCTGTCCACGTTTTGAAACGGTCGCCTATTCAGATCACAAGTTTGTGATCTGTATGGTCGACCTAGATAATACGCGTAGGTTAGGACCTGGTTACTGGAAGCTAAACATGTCATTTCCGGCACGTAAGGCTTACAGGGACCAGGTCAACAATTTAGTTAAGAAAAAGTTGACAGGGTGAGTCGTCAACAATAGATGGTGGGGGGCTCTCAAAAGAGAGATTAGAGTAATGTCGATAGAGTTTAGCAAAGAAGTAGCATTAGAGAAAAATAGAAAGGAGGGGGAGTTGGTAGATAAGTTAGACGAGGCTATTGGTAGTGGCATGGCAACTGATGTGCTAGCGGCGAGAATGGCATTAGACCATTTCTTCAATGCTAAACACGAAGGTTGCATTGTCAGAGCTAAGGCGCGTGCTCTGAGAAACGAGGGAACCAAAGCTGTTCGATGGGCCCGCGTGGCATAGGCGCAGCGTGGTAATAAAACCACGATTCGGTCTTTGACGGACCGAGACGGGCACGAGCTGAGCGAGTCCAAGAGGATGTGTGAGGCCTTTCGCCAACATTTTGCTCGGTTGCTCGGGGGAAGTGGCGGGTCAGAGATGGTGGCGGACTTCAGTCCCTACCTCGATGGCTTACCGCAACTCTCGACGGCTGACGCTGCGAAAGGCCAATTACTTCAGCCGAGATTCAGGATGCCCTTGTAGGCTGCATGAGGCGCAAGTCACCCGGTTTGGATGGTCTGCCCTACGAGCTTAACGTAAATATGCCAGACTTGTTCTCCAATCTCCTCGAAGTCCTCTACTGCAACTGGCAGCAAAACGGGATTATTCCCAGTTCTGTGAACCGGGGCGTATTGACGCTCATAAGGAAAGACGAGAACAAGAGGGACACATTAGACAATTTCAGGTCCATAACTCTGCTCAACACAGAGTTTAAGATTTTTGCCAGGGTGTTAGCGAAGAGGTTGGCGCTTGTCGTCGGGGATTTGGTTGGGGAGGCGCAAACTTGCGCAATCCCAACCAGGTCCATACACGACAACCTCCACCTAATGCGATACATCATAGAGAGGGTAGGGTGTAAACTTGGCTTCGGTGGGGCTCTGATCAATTTAGATCAATCGAAAGCATTCGATAGGTCGACCATCGGTACCTGGAGGCTGTCCTCAAGGCGGCTGGCTTCGGCCCCGTCTTGAGAGGCTGGATCGCTGCAATGCACAGTGGCACCTGCTCGATGGTCAAAATTAATGGCCACCTCTCGGCACCGTTTCAGTCTCCCGATCGGTCCGTCAAGGGTGCCCTCTCTCCTCCCTTCTGTACGTATTGACTCTCGAGCCTTTACTGCGGAAGCTGGAGCTGTTGCAGGGCATCCCGCTCGAACCGGGACGCGGAAAGGCTGTGTCGGCTCATGCGGACGACATCACCGTGATGGTGTCGGACACCTCAGAAATCGAGGTGGTCGGCAACTTATTGGAGGAATATGAAACGTTGACGGGAGCAAAACTTAAACCGGAAAAGTCAGTAGGCTTGCAACTCGGCATCTGGAGAGGCAAGTCCATGCCGTCCAACAGCGTCTTTAGGCGCTGGACGGACGGACCGGTAAAGTTGCTAGTGGTTTGGTTCGGGCCAGACCTCCAGGTGGATAAGAATTGGGACGAGGTGACGGGCAGGGTAGTCAGTCTCACGCAGAAATGGGCTGGAATGAAGCTATCACTGAAAGGTCGGGCGGAGGTGGCGAACGCGTACGTCGCGTCCGTCATCTACTACCGTCTGACTGTCGTCCCTTTCCCCCGTTCGCGCCTCGCCATCTAGGAGCAGCTCCTCTTCAAATTCTTGTGGAGGGGTCAGGTTCCGCTGACAGCACCCTCTACGTGGAGGGCCGAGCATGCCGTGGCTAATGATGCGTAGGCACGCGCTGAGGCTGCGGCATCTCCAGATATTCTGCCTAAACGGTGAACAGGTGTGGTCGCCGTTTTTCAGACGGGCCTTTCCGCAGCTCGTATCTTTGACTGAGTTGCAGTCCTGGGTCAAGAAGAGACCAAGACTGGGTGACTGGCATCTGGAATGTTGCCAGGCACTCTCTGCCCTCTACCAGGCGGGCAATGCGGTCAATGGAACTTCCACTCTCGAGTTCTATAGAGGATTAGTGGTGGGCAAGTGCGACGACGCACTCGGAGAGGCTCTGGGAGTCAACGAAGTCGAACTAACCAGTCTGTACCGGAGGACTTTCAAGCCGGGGACGATGGATAATTTCCAAAAATCCCTCGCTTGGCAGTGCTACCGGGGGGCACTGCCGGTTCGAGATAAACTCTACAGGCACGGAAGTGCTGTCAGACGGACCTGCCCGAGATGCGCGCAGAGCGACGAGACCGTTCTGTACGCTCTTGTCCAGTGTCCGTGCATTACTGACTTGTGGAGTTATGTTGAACAGCTATTGTCGCGTGTAGAACGGATCCGGCTATCGGCCGAGTCCATAGTCAAGATCGACCCGCCGCCATCTTTTGGCCAGGAAGGGCAGGCAATTTTCCTCTGTCTGGTGGCAGTAGCCAAAGAGGTTGTATGGTGGACGAGGTTGAAAGGACTGAAGACAGACACTTTTCTCTTCGGCCAATCCCTAATCAACTTTTTCAAGTTTCACTTGGAAAGGAAGGTGAGGGTGGAGAGAGAAGTGCTGTCCCCCAGTACATTTGCTGAAAGGTGGGTGAATGTGTCGAGAATGGCCCGTGTGAGTGGGCCTACTCTGGTCATGCGGCTGTAGGTAGGTACATTTGAAGAGGAGAGGGGTGCCCTTCGAGGGTGCTCTCGAAGCGTCGGGTCATTCAGGACTGATGGGGTACCTGAGCGAACCCTAGGTGGTCATCCCCCCCCCCCTATCGGGGAATTTTTTCTTGTTGTAATTTTCTTGTTACTTTATTGTTACTTTGTTATTGTTACTTTGTTTATTCATATTGTTTACTCGATTTTTCTGTAAAACCCCACTGTCCCAGTCTTTTGTATTGTCCCCTATATGTCGGCCCTTGTGGCCAATAAATGAAATCATTATTATTATTATTATTGGCGACCTACGTAGTAAATCGTATCATCGTGAGCTCCGCAAAGGTTTGTTATTTCCGTTTGTTAAAAATTGCCATTTATGGAAAATTTTTATTGTTAACCATATATAAGCGCACATACATTGTTTTCCGAAAAGGACACCCAAAAAGATTGGGGCCTTGTGCCCAAAATTTAAACCTTTATTATTATCAAAAAATTTCTTTGAAAAAAAATGGCTAATTCACCTCTGCACCAAGCAGCTGAAAGCCTTCCTCACAAATTAACACCTCACACCGACACCACCATTGTAAATGTTACTACGTTTGCCAACACGACAAAAAATATAAGCAGTAGCAATATTTTAAATTTGTCTCAGGCAGACATTCATTTCCCGCCATTACCAATGACTGCAGGTGTTAAAGCCTCCACCACCACCGCGACAACCACCACCACCACCGCAACGACAACCACCCCCACCACCACCGCGACAACAGAAACAAAAGAAGAAAAAAATAAATTAACTCGTGATGTCGAAATGAAATCAAGCAAAATGGACTCTTCCCCACCAAAGACGACTGACGTCACCACCACCACAACTGAAACTAAAATTAATATTAACACAAATAACGATAGCAACAACAAACACAATGACATTATAAAAACCACCCTCAGTTTCGCCAGAGTAGCAAAAGAGTTCGAAGCATTTACGGTAACTCAGGAGGATTTAGAAAATGCCAAACAAATGGTAAAGAAAGATGGGTACAGGGTCAGCCTCACCCCCCCACCTAATAAAATGGAGCATCGGCGCCTATGCACCGTGTCGTATCGAACAATAAATGTAAAATAGCGCCGAGTGGAACGGGCATCCGAGTCCCAAATCCAAAAAGCTTTGGGACATGTGTGGGCAAAAAAAACTCACATCAGACGTGGGCAAAAGTATGGAACCGTGGACGTGTTCTTTGAAACACCAGAGGAGGCTAGAGAACACTCCATGGCCCCATTAAGAAGTGACGACTTCACACTCGTCCCTAGCTATTGTGGCCAGAGACTCGTAAAGATCAGGGTGACCCACGTTCCACCGGCCATCGAAATTCCCTGGCTAATAGCGGCCGTACTCGCCGGCATCGAAGCCAACACAAAAATAATAGCAATAGCAAAAGAAAAGCAGGAGAACTGGTCCGGATCTGGGATGGAGCTCCTGATCCAAGCGAACCAAAAAAAGCATTGAGGAGATCCCAGAGGTAATAGACCTCACTGACGGCAGCCACCTCACGGTAATGGTCGAGGGCAGAAGACCTAGGTGTGTCGTTTGTGGTGAAGGAACCCACCTAAGGGCTTTCTGCCCTCAGGCTAAAAGGTTGAGGTCACCTCTCCTACCCACCCCAGTGACACAACCATCAACACCACCAGTAGCAGAGATGGCAGCAACAACTGTAGCAGCAACAACAGAAGCAACTATAACAGCAACAACCCCAGCAACAGTAGCAAAACCAACACCACCACCAGCAAAACCAACACCACCACCACCCAACACTTCAGAACTAGCACCAGCGCCTACACCATCCACCACGCCACAACCAAAACTAACGCCTGTGGAGGATTTTCCACTCCCCGGCCTATCACAACTGGAGACAGATTGTGACGACGAGGAGTGGGAAACGATATCCGGAAAAAAAAAAGAAACCAAAAAAGTAAAAATTCTCTTCCTTCCCCCTCCAAAAACAAAATACAGAGGGAAACAAATAAATTAAGAAACAAAAAAGTTAGGACAGATATACCACCATCCACACCAGCATCACCAACCCCATCAACCCAAACACCAACACTATCACCATCATTAACCCCAACACCACCATCACCTACACTACAAAAGTCACCAAAATGCGAAACAGAAACAAACCCACAACAAACGCAAACAAAACAAAACAACCAAAACGATACACACTACACAGCATTAAATTTGAACAACAAGCAATTATTACCCTACATCCAACACAACACCAGCATCACAGAAAAAGACTACACAACAACCCAAAAATTCACACCACCTCCACACATACAAATCACTCGCATCACACAGAAAGCGTACATGACACTAAAAAAAAAAATTCCCCAAAGACATCGGAGACTTCCGACAAGCACTCTCCAGGAGGATTTATAAGGACATCCTTCCTGAGGAGGCCACAAGCAGTGAAAAGGATGGAAAAACCGTCCTTCCCCTACGAGAAGTAAGGTAAGTGGTCTTTCCCATCTTTTCCACTCCTTTTCAACATGACCTCACTCAGAATAGGCAGCATAAATGCGCGTGGCTTGGGGTCGTCATGGAAGCAGGGCCACCTGCTCAACGACCTCAGGTCACTAAACATAGATGTAGTGGCCATCAGCGAGACCAGAATCTCCGAGGCACAGGCTTTCGCACCGATCTTCGGCGGCTACGATGTGTACGCATCTCCCAGCCGTCCGGGATCGGGGGGAGGAGTTGCTGTGCTTTTTCGGAGAGGTTTGGATCTTGCCATACGGGCCATCTTCCTGGACCCAGAAGGTAAGTTGGTGGAGCTGGACGTGACCAGCGGAGACGGGCAAGCTTTCAGGTTAGTGGCCGTCTATGCCCCGACAGGAGCAGGGCGGCCTGATTTCTTCCGGCGTCTGGAGACCTTTCTTGGAACGTCCCTCTCTTTAGTGTTAGTGGGCGACTGGAACGGGATCTTAGATGCACGCTGGGATTGTGTGAGATTAGTGGATAGGGAAGGAGGGTGCAAGAGTCTCACCAACCTGCTCAGACGTTTTGAACTGTCTGACAGGTACCGAATGGATTTCCCGAATGTACCAATGTGGACTTGGACAAATCGCATAGGGTCATCCAGATCATATCTAGATAGAGTATTTTGTAGGGAAATAGATAGGTCTAGCATAGGCTGTCCACAATTCAAGATAGTCAGCTACACGGACCACAAATTCGTGATCTGTGTGCTTGACTTAGATAGGCTTCATAGACGAGGACCCGGCTACTGGAAGCTAAACGCATCCTTACCAGCGCGCGAGGCCTACAGAGACCGGATTAGCGAACTAGTTAAGCGGGCGTTGACGGGGGCCATCGTCAACAACAAGTGGTGGTTTGCTCTGAAAAGAGCAATTAGAATAGAGTCCATTAGGTTTAGTAAGACTTTAGCAATAGAGAAAAATAGAGCAGAGGGAGAATTAGTTAGAAAATTGGATGAGGCGCTTAGCAAAGGCATCGCGACCGACGTACTTGCGGCGAAATTGCCCCTTGACCAATTCTTCAATGCAAAGCACGAAGGCTGCGTTGTCAGAGCTAGGGTGCGTGCTCTCAGACACGAGGGGACGAAAGCCGTTCAATGGGCCCGAGTGGCGGAGGCGCGTCGTGGCAACAAAGCCACGATCCGGTCTTTGGTGGACCACGACGGGCGCATGCTACTCGATCCCGGGCAATGTGTGAAGCTTTTCAGCGACACTTCGCTCAACTGTTCGGGGGCAGTGGCGGGCCGGATCGAGGGATGGACTTTAGTGTCTACCTCGACGGACTGCCGCGGCTTTCGGCCACTGAGGCGGAGTGTTGCGAAAAGCCGATAACAACCGCTGAAGTACGGGGTGCAATGAGTAGTTGCACAAGGGGTAAATCGCCTGGTTTGGATGGTCTGCCCTATGAACTTTACGTACAAATGCCAAACTTGTTCGGAGGCCTCTTGGCGGACGTCTACTGCAACTGGCAACAGAACGGGAGAATTCCCAGCTCTGTGAGCCGAGGAGCGGTGGCGCTGCTGAGAAAGGATCCGAACAAGGGGGATAACATAGATAATTTTAGGCCCATAACTCTGCTAAACACAGAGTTCAAGATTTTGGCCAAGGTGCTAGCAAAGAGGTTGGCGCTTGTCGTTAGTGGGAGAGGCACAGACATGCGCCATTCCCGACAGATCCATCCACGACAACCTCCACCTCATGCGATACATCGTAGAGAGGGTAGCTAGGGAACCTGGCACGGGTGGGTCTTTGATCAATTTAGATCAGTCGAAAGCCTTCGATAGGGTCGACCATCGTTACCTAGCGGCAGTCCTGGGGGCGGCTGGCTTTGGGCCCGTCTTCAGAGGCTGGATCGCTGCCATTCACAGCGACATCTGCTCTGTAGTGAGAGTGAACGGTCACCTTTCGGAACCGTTCAACATCATGCGCTCGGTCCGCCAAGGATGTCCCCTCTCGTCCCTATTGTACGTATTGACTCTCGAGCCATTACTGCACAAACTGGAGACGTTGAGGGGGGTCCCGCGCGAACTAGGATGCGGAAGATCCGTGTCAGCATATGCCGACGATGTCACCGTAGTGGTGTCGAACGCCAAACACATCGAGGCGATCGGCACTACACTAAGAGAATACGAAACGGTGACAGGAGCAATGATCAACCAGGAAAAGTCAGTGGGCCTGCAGCTCGGCACCTGGAGAGGCAGGTCCATGCCGTCCAACAGCGTCGTCGGGCGCTGGACGGACGGACCGGTTAAATTGCTAGGGGTCTGGTTCGGTCCAGACCTCCAGACGGACAAAAACTGGGACGAGGTGACGAGCAGGGTGGCTTCTCTCACCCAGAAATGGGCCGAGAGGAAGCTATCCCTGAAAGGTCGAGCGGAGGTGGCGAATGCGTACATCGCATCCGTCATCTACTACCGCCTGACCGTTGTACCTTGTCCTAAGCCCCGCTTGACTGCGCTGGAGCGTTTGCTCTTTCGCTTCTTGTGGAAGGGACGCGCTCCGATGGTCAGGCGGTCCATCTGCTGTCAACACCCGCTACGTGGAGGGCTGGGCATGCCGTGGCTGATGATGCGCAGACACGCGCTCAGGCTACGACATCTCCACCTCTTCCTCGACGGTGATCAGGTGTGGTCGCCGTTTGCTAGACACGTTTTTCCCCACCTCGTCTCCTTGACGGAGCTGCAGTCCTGGGTCAAGCGAAGACCGAGAGGGAGCGCTTGGAGACTGGAATGTCTTCAGGCGCTCACAGCCCTCGACCAATCGGGCAATGTGATCGGTGGAAACTCCACCTTGGCTTTCTATAGGAGATTAGTGGAGGGGAAGAGCGACGACGTACTTGGAGAAACTCTAGGCGTCGACGAAAATCAACTAGCCAATCTCTTCGGAAGGACTTTCGGGTCGGGGCCTATGGACAACTTCCAGAAATCCCTGGCCTGGCAGTGCTACCGAGGAGCTTTGCCAGTTCGGGATAAACTCTACAGGCATGGAGGTGCCGTAAGCCGGGCATGTCCGAGATGCGCGCAGGGCGACGAAACCGTCCTGCACGCACTCGTCCAGTGTCCGAGCATTGCTGACTTGTGGGTTTATGTCGAACACCTGCTGTCACGTGTAGGACGGATCCAGCTATCAGCTGAGTCCATCGTGAGGATTGCCCCGCCCCCTTCCTCTGGCCGGGAAGGGCAGGCAGTTTTTATCTGTCTGGTGGCCATGGCGAAAGAGATAGTATGGTGGACACGTTTGAAAGGGCTGAAGACGAGCACTTACCTCTTCGGTGATGCCCTGATTAACTTTTTCAAATTTCATTTGAAAAGGAAAATCAGGGTAGAGAGGGAAGTTCTCTCTTCCCAGCATTTTGTTGAAAGATGGGTGAGAGAAGCAAGTATGGCCCGAATGAATGGGCCTTCTCTGAGTATGTGTCTGTAAATTAAAGGTGGAAAACTGGGAGAGGGCACTTGCCCTGGTGGTCAGGGCCACTGTGGTCTTTTTAATGGGCTTTCTCCACAAATGTCCCTCGGAAGTCTCCCCCCCTATTGGGGAATTTTTCTTTGTTATTTTATTTCAACCTCTGTTTTTTTTTACACGCAGAAATGCCCATTTGTACCGTCCTGTACTGTCCTTAATGTCTACTTTATGTAAACCCTTGTGGTTAATAAAGAAAACATTATTATTATTATAATTATTATTATTATTTTTATTTATTTCTCCCCCTCATGAACATCATAACAACTGTGAAATGTGAATTTACTCAGTGGAGAAAGTATTTTCTGAAAGACCCTAAGAGTCATGAGTTCAAATCTAGAGCAAATATTGTTATTGTTGAAATTTGTGCCTTTCTATGCAACTGACCATAAAAATAGTCAATCACTATAAATAATTGTTTACACTTTTGGCACAAGGCCAGCAATTATCCCAGTTCATTAGGTGCTTTATTTTATCGACCCCATAGGGATGAAAGGCCAAGTTAACCTCGGCTGGATTTGAACTCGGACCGTAAAGGGCCGTAACTCTATGCTGCAGAGCATAGCGTCCGACCCTCTACCAATACTGCCAATCCAAATAATAGTGGAGAAAATCAGGTAAAGTACCTTACCCACCATTATTGTTGTTTATTTTACTTTATTTTATTTTATTTTTTTATTACTATCAATCAGCCCTGCAGATCAATGATCAAAGATATTCCAGTCAATTAATCATGGTTTCAATTACAATGCTCAGTTCAACACTTTATTAAAGGTTCCTTTTACATTTTGTTTTGTTTTTGTTTTTGTTGTTTTTGTTTTTTTGGCGGGGGGGGGGGCCCTTTTGTATTCGTTTTTCTCATTCTTCCATTCTTTTTTTTATTCATGGCCGAGTGGTTAGAGTTCTGGGCTCAAGATTATAAGGCCATGGGTTCAAATACCTGCCCAGGCAGTACATTGTGTCCTTGAGCAAGACACTCCAATTCATGTTACTCCAGTTCACTCAGCTGAAAATGAATACCAACAGCTGGGAATTAATACCGTAATGGATTGACACCCATTCAGCAAGGAGTCTTGTATTCTCAGTTGCTTAAAACCAAATGAAAATAGGCTAAGCTCTGGCCTGATGAATGAACCTCAGGGCTTGCCTTAGATTTTAACCCTTTCAATACCAACCCTGACAAAACTGCCTGTGATACAAAACCACCCATTTTAAACAGTTCCTATTTTAGTTAAAATATAATTTAATATAAAAACACTTTGTTAAGTTATGTGACAAATGTTATCGTTATAATTGTTTCTGCTATAGGCCCAACGTCAGAAAATTGGAGGGAGGAGAACGTTGATTAAATCGACCTCTGTGTTTGACAGGTACTTTATTTTATCGACCCTGTAAGGATGAAAGGCAAAGCTAACCTCGGTGGTATTTGAACTCAGAATGTAAAGGGCTGTAACTCTATGCCATGAAGCATGGTGTCTGAGGCTTTAACGATACTGCCAATACTCCACCCTTATCTTAATGATAATATTATCTCTATATATATAAAACAGAGGATATATGTCTGTTTGTGTAAATCCCTAAAACTCGAGAAGTACCTGACCGATTTTTTTCAAACTTTACACTATATTTCTTGAAGTGCAATGGGCTAAAAAAAATTTACTTTTTCTGCCCTAGGCGAAAAACCACATGTTTTAGGCATTTTTAGGCTTTTTTGAGGCGTAACTTAAAGATAATCCAGCTGATTTCCTCGAAATGTGCACCACACGTTAGATAGTCCCCTCGCATTGTTGTGGACAAAAAAATTTCCGATTCGATTAATTGTTTCTAGGAAATTTACGAATTAGCATTGGGCATTACATGCCATTTTCATTTTCAATATAAACGCTACTTAAACATCGTAAGTAGCGTATAATATTTTGTTAAAAATTTGGTTTATTTAACAGAGGACACAACACTTACTTTTAAGCAGGACCATTTTTGGGGATTGAGGAAATGAGGGGGATCTTAAAATTTTGTCGGCGCCCTGTTGATGTTTCGTGCTTTCATCACGCGCAAATCCGGGCCCTGTGTATGTTGCCGTGTTATTGACACCGTAAAACTCACGTCTGTACTACTTCTACTAAGACCCCTTTTGTTGCACCTACACTGCAGTATGAATGCTCTGCGCATGTACTCAAAATAGTGGTTGTGCTAATTCTGCAGTGACCCCTTTTGTTGCACCTTTGTTGCTGTGTAAACGCAGTGCAGCCAGTGCCACCCAGTGTTTGTGCTAATTGCACTATGATCCCCTTCTGCTGCAGCTGCGTTGCCACGCTGATTTCGTCATCTCAATATCCCTACTTAAATGTACATCCCTACTTGGTTTTCACACAATTGACTACATCGCTCCTCAATCATTCCCTGAGAATAAGGGAATTCAAAAAGTACACAGCTACATTCCTCAATCTTTGCATATGTGTGTTGCTATTTCACGTTTCCTACCCCGTGCAACGCTGGGTCCAGCTAGCTTTAATAATAAAACAATTAATAATTTTAGTAAATCCCTTCAAATTTTTCATTAATTAATTAAAATACAATGTAAATCATTAGAAATATGGTAACAAAAGGGTTACATTTTTAACTGTCAAATGGAATCTTGTGTGAAATGTGAATTAACTGAGTCACAGTATAAAAAAGTATTTTCTTAAACTCATGAGTTGTGAGTTTAAATTTAGAAGAAATGTTGTTTTTTGTTCAGCAATCAGCCCTGCAGACCCATGATAAAAAAATATTCCAGCCATGAGCATTCCAATCCTGTTCTATTTTATTGTTATGTAAAAGTTATTTGTGAATTTTTAAAGAAATATTACCATGATTTGGTTAGGTTAATATATAGAGTAAGATGACATTTACTAATTTATTATTTTAATAGGGTTTACATTCTGAGTTCAAATCCCACCAAGGTCAACTTTACCTTTTCATTATTTTAAAGGTCAATAAAATAAAGTGTCAATTAGGAACTGAGGTTGATTTAATCAACTTTCCCTTCCTCCAAATCACTACAAGCTTTGTGACTAAATTAGAAATTAGTGGGATGAGGAATATTTTTCACTGGTTAGAAAAAGTTACCTATGTTTGAGGGAAATATGTTTCCTTTCACTGGTTAATGGTGTAGTTGTCAGTGTTGGTGTTAATGTTTCTGGGGCAGATATTCTCTCTTTTGCTGATTACTGATGCAGATGGTGGTGTTGTTTGTGGTGCTGTTGGTAGTGTAGTTGGTAGTGTAGTTGGTGGTGTAGTTTGTGGTGGTGTTGGTAGTGTAGTTGGTGGTGTAGTTGGTAGTGTAGTTGGTGTTATGGTTTGTGGTGCTGTTGGTAGTGTAGTTGGTAGTGTAGTTGGTGGTGTAGTTGGTGGTGGTGTTGGTAGTGTAGTTGGTGGTGTAGCTTGAGGTGCTGTTGGTAGTGTAGTTGGTGCTATGGTTTGTGGTGCTGTTGGTATTGTAATTGGTAGTGTAGTTGGTGGTGTAATTTGTGGTGGTGTTGGTAGTGTAGTTGGTGGTGTAGTTGGTAGTGTAGTTGGTGTTATGGTTTGTGGTGCTGTTGGTAGTGTAGTTGGTAGTGTAGTTGGTGGTGTAGTTTGTGGTGGTGTTGATAGTGTAGTTGGTGGTGTAGTTGGTAGTGTAGTTGGTGTTATGGTTTGTGGTGCTGTTGGTAGTGTAGTTGGTAGTGTAGTTGGTGGTGTAGCTTGAGGTGCTGTTGGTAGTGTAGTTGGTGCTATGGTTTGTGGTGCTGTTGGTATTGTAATTGGTAGTGTAGTTGGTGGTGTAATTTGTGGTGGTGTTGGTAGTGTAGTTGGTGGTGTAGCTTGTGGTGCTGTTGGTAGTGTAGTTGGTGCTATGGTTTGTGGTGCTGTTGGTAGTGTAATTGGTAGTGTAGTTGGTAGTGTAGTTGGTGGTGAAGGTATAAGTGTTGGTGTTAGTGATATTCCTTCTTTGGCTAGTTGATGGTGTAGGTTTCTGGTGTTGCTTATTGCAATGTTGGATAAATAAGTATGTGAGAACACTCGTCAACCTTTATTCTAGTTGAAGACCCCCCCCCCCAAAAAAAAAATATATATATATATTATATATATATATATATATGCAACTTAAAAGTGAAATTTCTCTGCAAGAAACTTCTGTTTATTTATTCATTTATTTAATTGTTTTATTTTTGTCATTTTTTTGTACCAATCTCAGTTTTTCATGAAATTACTTCATGATATCTGTAAGAAAATAAACTTCTATTCAGAAATCTTTTTATAGCTTTATTTGTCATTGCATTTCTATGAAATCTCAACAAATCTTCCATTGTCCATTTGTGCTAAATTTATTGCAAAATCTTGGTTCTATGTTGCTTCATCAGGTGGAAGCAGTTATAATGGAGGAAGTTTTGATAGATATGATGAAATAACCTCACAACCGCTAACATTATTCAGTGTGTAGATTTTATTCCTACACTAGATTTTATAGGTGGGTTATTATTAGTCCACAATTCTAAACTGGTAGTGCTGGTACCAATACAAAAAGCGTACAGTCCATCCTGTGAAGTGGTAGTGCTGGAATCATGATAAAAAGCATCCAGTCCACCCTGTAAGGTGGTATTACTGGAGTCTTGAAAAATGCTCTCAGTACATGCTGTAAAAGTATTGACATTAGGAAAGCCATAGAATCCAAGTTAAAAATGGAGCATACAAACAAGACTAGTCTATCTTTAGTATGTGGCAACCTGTTTAACCCATGCAAACATGAAAAATAAACATTAAATAGTGATGATGAATTCAGCCGTATATTCTATTTAGTCTCTTTTGTTTGTACAACCTCAGGCATATGCTGCTTCATGGTTTCATTAGACAGAATACAGAAAGGATTACCCTGGAGGATAGTGAGGAAGAAGCATTGAAATAGCCATTCTAACTCCCAGAGCTCATTCCTACAGTTAGCCAACACCCTCACAAGAGCAACAAATAGGGAGGTGGTTTGGGGAGCAAGAATGCTAGAAATCTCCATTACTATAGATTCAACAAAAAACCTATCTGAAAGTGGTTCATACTTCAGCAGCTTGTAATCTTCAGCTTTTTGGGTAATAAAACCTAGATTTGTTGCAGAATACATCAGGTTGCTGCTGGAGAAAGTGTTGCCACATACTGGATCTAAATGAGGGGCTTACCACTATGGAATGGGAAGATTGTGATGCTATCTGACTCTTTGATATCCCCTTGGTCTAACCCCACCAGCTCATGCTGTAATGATAAGCCAGCAGCATCCATGCTAAATGATTCTAGTTACTGGTACCTGACCATTGAATTTTATGTGCATTAATTTTAGACAGAAAAGCAACACAGTGTAAGTAAACACATGAAATTCTAGCATCTTGGCAGATTGTCTTGTATTCTATCAATTTTGCAATCTTTAAAAAAAAAGTTTAGCCAATGATAAACATTACCATTATGCATACTATCTCACAACTAGGGGTATATATATATCTTCGTTATACAAAAGAAAATAATAGTTACTAATTAGCCTATAAACAAATTAGATAATGATGTTAGTATTATGCCAATATATTGTATTAATAAATGCTGCTTATATCAAATTGCTATGGAGACCGAATACCATGTCTAGGGGCTAGCCAAACATGTCAACATGCTATTAGCTTCTAATGAAATAAGTTGTCACAGCAGGAATTTTATTTTATTTTATGCCATTACTCTTTGCATCAGTTACATAAACAGAAATCTACTAACAGGTTAATGAAGCTAGATGTATCTATAACTTTATAAATAATAAAATATTTGAGAGGAAGATTTCTGCTAAATCTATTATATGTAGTTATAACATAGCAGAGACTGTTCAGATGCAATGGGGAGAAAAATCTATGTAGTCTTTCATGCATTTTTAAATGTCAACGAAAAGTAATATTTTATGCTGCAACAAGTTGATTACCATGTTAGATTATTATATGTACCATTAACTTTAGGTTTATTTAAATTAAGTATAATAAGTTTATGAAATATAGCCATAAGGTTAAAATAAATATTTCATATACCTTGACGAAAAGAGCTTGGTGTATGCCAATAATAGTTGGCTCTCTTATATAGCTATGTAGCAAGCTTCTTTGAATATTTAGAAAATAATGCTATTTCAGTATATTTCAATAAGAAACACAATTAAAATGTGGTAAGCTTGCAAAATTTCAACGAGGGGGAGAAAGAGAGAGAGATGTTTATGTGAGACAGTGGAATGATTTTGTAGGCAATAATATACTAATAAAGACAATAGTTCATAACAATGCCAATAATTAGTAGCTTAACTTTTTTATTACGATATTTCTAATGAAATACACTATTGATGTTTTCAAATAATTTTGAAAATTATCAAGAATTTAGAAAGATTTAGTAAAATTATTAACTTTCTCATTAATAAGCTGATGAAAGGTTTTTAAATAAATATAAACACTTTAAAACAAACAGGTTTGTATAGAATTGAGAGTAGGGTTAGTTATTTTGGTATAAAAAGGGTTAAATTAATTTTGTTTGAACCCTCTTTCTCTTTCTCTAACTTCATAGGAAAGAGGTAATGAGATGTGATGTTGTCACAAGTTAAACATAAACACATGCATATTTATAGGAACATACACACAAATGCATGTACACACAGACATACACCACACACATCACACTACACAAATTGAAATGTATTTTAAAACAAATAAAGTGATTACTTCAAAGGATTTAAAAGAAACCAAAAATACAAACAACAAAAATAAAATACTCAAAGAGATATAAAAGAAAAAAATGATGTTAACCAGGTGAGTGAAAAATCTTGCCGTTTCTTTATTTGGTCTTAAGTCCTTTTGGAGATTTCCAGTGGCTGGAAGTTGAAATAAATTATCGATTTCACAAATTGCCTGCTGACTATTTTAAAAGCAGAGTTTGCTTCAATAAGTTATCAATGCTGATAGAAATTTTCAAAGAGGAAGTTTTGGCAACGATCCAACACGTTTGGGAGTGAGAAGGATAGCATACTGATATTTGTTAGTGCAATGAATGGTTTATTGTAAAGGAAATGAGAACTTTACACCAAAATGTGAAATTAGCAGAAGAGTTTTTTTTTTCTCACTCAGGCTGAAGATGTTCTCATTGTGAAGAATAAAATAAGTAGAGCCATAATAGGTTGTTAGATATGAGTCCTGTCACTGTGAAGTGTGTTGAGTTTATGTGCCAGAGTGTTTCAACTACAGTAGCAAATAACCAGAATCTTTCTTCACCCATTGCAGCACTCATAATCATCATTGGGTGAATAACTCTGTATCACCCTTCTCCTCCTCCTTCCCCTCCTTCTTTTCCTCCTCCTTCTCCTCCACTCCATCCCTGTCGATCAACTACAGTAACAAATAGCCACAATCACATTCTAAGTTGTGGTTCCATGGTCAGTCCTTTAGCCATACCCTACTCATTTTTCAACTGCAATAGCAGATGGCTACACTCTTCCTCCATCCATTGCAGCGTTTATAATCAGTTGTGCTTCCATAGTCAGGTGATTAGCTGTGGACATCAGTGAGATTTGAATCTCTAGGTGGAATTTGAACTCAGAACAGATATCGTTAGGCATCTCATCTGACACTTTCACAATTCCATCAATCAACAGCCCTGAACTGCTAGTTTATTTTATCAACCCAGAAAGGATGAAAGGAAAAGTTTACTTCAGCAGAATTGAAAGCCAAAGTACAGAGAGCCAGAACAAATATGATGAGGTATTTTATCTGATGTTCTAATAACTCTACTATTTTGCTAAACTGTATGAAGATACAATGTTTAGGTACAATATAAGAAAGAGGTGTACTATATACTTAATAAGTGGTTCAATAATGGCTTAAGGGACAGATTAAGTCATTTTGAGGCCCAGAGTACTTAAAAGATTATTGTGGCCCACATATATAAAGTCTGCAAATTGTTTTTCTTTAGAATGACCAAGACAATTTGAATAAAATGGTGTCCCTTTTAAAATGAGGCTCTAAGCATGTGGTTATTTTATTCAATGGTTAATCAAACCCTCGTTCAAGTCATCTCATTCACTACAAAGTAGACAACAAAATATTTTTCAAGGACTAAATCTAGTTTTGCACCTCTCCACCCACATCCTCACTAACATTAATTGAGGCTTGTGTAAAAGGAATGGTGTGTACTCTTTATTGTAGTCAACATGCACATACACTCATATGTTACATACAATCTCTCAGCCAGTATGTTTTACTTGACTACAAACCAGACAGGGTGATAGAGTGAAGAAGAAGAAGAAGAATTTCAATGTGTATGATATTAAATGATTTCCACTGTATTCTTTAATATTTGAAAGAAAAATGTCATACATTATATATACATTATCGTCATTATTCTCTACTCCTATGGAAATAAAACTATTTGAAAACAGGGAAACAATCAATAAAGGGGCAATATAACCCAAAATATTATCTTCTGAGAAACAATTCTCATCCAATAATCTTTACTATGTACATAACTTCAGGCAAATTTCAGTTGAATTGATAATTTTAGTTGTAAATTATTACATCTGTTCATACTCTTCAACTACTGATTTTCATATTCCATCTTGTGAAGTGTTTCTCAAGGTGGAACATTCAACTTCAGAATGGTGCATATGTACTATTCTATATACTATGCTATATACTATGATATATACTATACACTATGCTATATACTATGTTATATACTATGTACAATGCTATACTTATTACTATATATTATATATATACTATACTATATATTATGTATATACTATACTATATACCATGCTATATACTATACTATACTATATACCATGCTATATACTATACTATATACTCTGCTATGTACTATGATATATATAGTATACGAAATTCTATACTATATACTATGCTATATGCTGTAGTATATACTATTTTATATACTATGCTATATACTGTGCCATGTACTATGATATATACTATACTATACTATATACTATACTATATATTATACTATACTATATACTATACTATATACAGTACTGTATGCTATTCTAGAGACTATGCTATATACTGTACTATATACTATGCTATGTGGACACACTATGTCCAAATCATTAAAGAGACCGTTTCACAATCATTAGGACCCAGGCTTAATCCCACAGCATGGCATCTTGGGCAAGTGTCATTTACCATAGCTTTGAGTTGATCTATGAATTGTGAGTGGAATTAGGTAGACAGAACCTGTCTCGAAGAGTGTCGGATGGACTGTACCTATATTATTTTTAGTAGTTGAAATCATTATTATCCTTATTATCCGAGGTGCACGCAAGGCAATGAAACCATTCTGTATGCACTCGTCGAGTGTTCGAATATTGCTGACCCATGGGTTTATGTTGAGCACCTGCTGTCATGTGTAGGATGGATCTGACTATCAACTGAGTCCATTGTGAAGATCGCCCCTCTTTCCTCTTTAAGAAGGGAAGGACAGGCAGTTTTTACCTGCTTGGTGGCCATGGGGAAAGAGGTTGTGTGGTGGACACATTTGAAAGGGTTGAAGACAGTCATCTTCCTCTTTGGTGAAGCCCTGATTAACTTTTTCAGATTTCACTTGAAGAGGAAAATCAGAGTGGAAAATCAGATGTGTTGCCTTCCAGCCAGTTTGTTGAAAGGTGGGTGAGAGTGGTGAACATGGTCCATGTGAATGGGCTTGCCTTGAGCATATGCCTGTAGATTGGAGTAGAAAGGCTGGGAGAGGGCACTTTGCCCTAGCGGACTGTGGCTTTTGTGGGATTTCTAGACAAGTGACCATTAGAGTCTCCTCAACTTTGGGAGAATTATTATGTTTGTTTTAAATGTTTATTTTCTTGGTCTCTTTTATAATTTTTATTTTACACAAAGAAAAACCTGCACTGTATCATCCTGTATCGTCTTTAATGTCTCCTTAATGTGAGCCCTGTATGGCTAATAAAGAAATCATTATTATTATTATTATTATTATAATTATTATTATTTAATTTATCTTGCTTTATGTTCATACGAGTTATCACCATGTCACAGCCAGTGACCTCAAGAGACAACAAGGTCCGCCATATTCAAGAAAGAACACACATACACACAGATGCATCTTTAGATGTTTAAACTTGTGATGTACTTATATTGACAGAATCTTCCTTAGTATATGGGCAGTTCCCATTAGTACTATCTTTTGTATTTCTTCTATACGTGGGTTTCCTGGGATTAGGGATAAGTAATCATTGGACCCCTTAGGTATCATTCCTAGAGCGCCTACAACCACTGGTATTGTATTAGTTCTCAACTTCCACATTTTTCCAATCTCTATCTCCAGGTCTTTATACTTGCTCAATTTTTCAAATGTTTTTATAGATATATTCTTGTCTATTGGAACGGACATATCAATTAGCAGGCATACCCTCTTTTTAAAGTCCTTCAGTATAATATCAGGTCTTTTGCATCTATTTTTCAGTCTGTTTGGATGCAAAAGTTCCACAAGATTGAGATGTGATCTTTTTCAAGTACGGGAGGTGGTTGATGCTCCCACCAATTTTTTTGATGGGGCTGGTCAAAATGCTTACACGTTACCCAATGTATGCTTTGTGCAGCTCTGTCGTGCCTGTTTAGGTATTTGGTTGGAACTATAGGACTACACATTGAAATTATATGATCAATGGGCTCTGGTTGTTTTTTACATACACAGAATAATGGGTTGCATCCATTTTTTATGATGTTAGTTATATAATTTTTTGTTAGCAGACACTGATCTTCTGCTGATATAATCAGTCCTTCAGTCTCCGATTTCAGTCCAGAGGATGCCAATCACTGATGGGTTAAAGTTTTGTCAACATCAAGATTGTTAGCTCTTTCTGGGTATTTTCCATACAGTTTTTTCTTGCCATTTCTTAGTCAGTTTCTGTAGCAGTTCTTTCTTTGCAGTTACTTTTACTGGCTTTGCTTTTTCTGTGTTTTTCATTTCAGCAGTAAAGGGAATTTGTGAAATGTGTAGTTCATTACTGAATCTTTGTGCATCGTTTGTAATGGAGTATGATCTTTTGATGTTTTCAAGTTTCAAAACGAGTTTGATCATCCAATCATGTGCCTCCCTTAGATATGTAGATAATCCAATTGTTGCAGTTTTCAAAGCAATATCTAACTGGATTAATCCACATCCTCCTTCTTTCCTAGGGAGATATATTCTATCTGTATCTGCCTTAGGGTGATGCATTCTGTGCATGGTTAAGAATTTTCTAATTTTTGTATCGAGCCTACGGATCTCTGTGCTTGACCAGTTGATGACATTGAAACTAAGTTACTACTGGTATGGCAAGCATGTTTATGGCATCGATGCTTTTCCTTGCATTCAACTCCATTCTTAAGATTGCTCTTACTCTGCAGTAACATTCCTTCCTTATCCTTTCCCTCATCGTCAGGTGCTTGATTACGTCTCCTTCACAAATGCCTAGATATTTGTAAGTTTCCTCTTGATCAAGTTCTCTTATCACATCCCCCGATCAAGATTAATGTCTGAACTTCTCAGCAGCTTTCCTCTGGTGAACGTGGTTTTGGCACATTTATCTAGTCCAAACTCCATTTTAATATCATCACTCAACTGCTTCACAGTGGATAATACCCATTGCAGTTGCACATAATGTTTTGCAAATAGTTTCAGGTCATCCATGTAGAACTAGTGATTAATGGTTTTGTGATAGACTTTATAGCCATGTTTTCATTGAGCATTTTACTTTATAGTATAAGTGCAATGCAGAATAAAAGTGGTAATAAAGAGTCACCCTGAAAAATTCCACAATTAATTTTAACTTCTCCAGCTTCCAGTGATTTTTTTTCACTATTCAAAAGGATGTTTTCATACTGAATGACAGGAACCTCCTGACAACAGGAGATATTTTGAAAATCCCTCAACACTTTTCAATCCAACTGTGTGGCAAACTATCGAATGCTTTTTTTATTATTGGTGGATTGGCAGTATCGGTAGAGGGTCGAATGCCATGCTTTGCAGCAAAGAGTTATGGTCTGAGTTCAAATCCCACCGAGGTTAACTTTGCCTTTCATTCTTACGGGGTCAATAAAATAAAGTACCAGTAATACACTGGGATAATTGCTGGCCTTGTGCCAAAAGTAGAAATAATAATAATAATAATTATTATTATTATTATAGTAACAGCCTCAGTAGCAGCAGCAGCAGTAGAAGTAGTAGTAGTAGTAGTATGTGAAACCTCTTTAAATTCTGCTTCTTTCCTATATCATGCCAAGTGTCAACCTAACACCCGAGGCAAAATTTGGTAATAACACATTTAACAATCAATTTGCGTGAGCAAAACAGTAAATGTCTTTGCAGGGTATTTAAATTGATAATGCCCTTCTCAGGGGATGAACAGTGCCAGTTAGCATTATTTTTCTGTATTTCTAATAGAGATTGTTTTCCAGGTCCAATTCAAAATAGCAGCACTATATATAATAACTGGCACAGCCCAGATACTGATAGTGGTAATTAAGTTCTTCCCATTCAGTTTTGTTTTCAGTAGCAGTCCTATCCTATCCTATTTAGAGAGACTTCCTTTATATTTCCTTTAATTTTCTCATTTAGAACATTGTCAAACTCCAAAATACCCAGATATTTCTACCTACTATCCTCAGGGTCACCAATCGATTCTCCATCAGGTAGCTCAATCCCACTGCTATGTATATGCTTACCTCGCTTCATAGTCAGGGTGGCATACATTTTGACACCAAACTCAACCTGCAATACCAGTGGATAGTTTTGACCAGCAAGTCAACCTGAGATTCATTCCAGCCAAAGAGGTTCATGAAAAGTAGGTGATTGACCTTCGATCCTCTGTTGTCCATCTGATAACTAATATCTGTACCCTGTAAGTGGAATCATGGCAACCACAAAGAACAATATCATGAAGGAATCTCCTTGAAATATTCCTCTTCTTATATTGACTACACCTTAGATTTATTTCCTGCATACTTGTTTATCTTCGACAAAGGTATGTTAGACTCTATTACATTAATAACACAGTCTGATATCCCAAACATTTTAGAACCCATGAATGTGGGACCAAAGGCTTTCTTAAAATTTGTCCAAGCCATGCATAAATTCTTTAAATGTCTTTTGCAGTTATTAATGATCGCCTTGTTAACAGCAAGATGGTCTTTGGTTCGCTGGAAATTTTTCCTACACCCCCTTCTGCTCAACAGGTAGCATCTTATTCTGAAGCAAGTGATCATACACTTTTGCAGCAAAGATTCCAGTTAAGAGCTTCCAAAACAAATTCAAGCAAGCAATCAGCCTGTAATTTCAACTAACGGATCTTTCCTTTTATCCTTTATTATAAAAGTTATCTTTTCTTCAACCACCCAACTTGGAACTTCTCCTTGTACAACACAATCATTTAGGTGCTTCCTTAGCTTTGAATTAACACTTTTAAATCTTCTCATCTAGAATCTTTGAATCTAATCCAGTCCAGGAGATTCTCAGTTTTGCATTCTTTTAACTTGAACATCTTCCTTTGAAATTCTTTCCCCATCTCTGTTTTGGTTGATTAGATAAATTATACTCATCTACATTTATCCTTTTTACATCCTTGTTATGCTTTTTTGAAATTCCCCATAAATTTGACCAACATTGTGTGGATTCTTCAACTTTAAGTGCAACATCATCACCATTTTCCCCTAACAGTGTTCTAAAGAACATTTTCTGATTTGCAGAGAACAATTTGTTCTGTTCATATTGTTTTTGTCTATTTGTATAGCATTTACATTACTCTATATATATTAGTGTATTTTCATGGTAAACACTTTATCTCACATAATATCGAATCTATAAGATTTTGATATTATATATTTTGAGAACAATACCTTAACATTAATATGCGCAACCAGTTACAGCCAGTTTAAACAGAAAGAGGTGAGAGAATTCTGGCCGGATATGGCCAGTTTAAATGCTAAAGGGTTAATTTGTTGATTCACTTCATCCATCACTATATTTAAATCTTTCAACTTTATTTTATACCTTATGTCCATATATCATTTCTCCCCTACTTTGGCCTTTTTCTATTTTCTTCTATGCCATACATCCATTTTATCTAGACCTTTTCTGAGCTGAGTTATATCACCTTCCAAACTTATCTTCCACCAGGGTTGCTTTATGTCTTCCTTTCAGTTTGCTTAATACCTAATTGCTCACCCACCAGAAGCCCTGCAGTGCTAAATAACTTTCTCAAGTTGGTGATATCTTTGGTTTCTATATACATCATTGCATGGTTTAGTTTGGCTGTTTCACATGCTAAACGACTTGTTTCTTCCTATTCTTCATTTTCATTAGCAGCGGAGGTGGATGTTTGGAAAGTACAATAACTAGGGTAAGAACGGGATGGAAGAAGTTCAGGGAGCTACTGTCACTGCTAGCTGCAAAAGGCTTTTCCCTCAAAATGAAAGGCAGACTGTATGATGCGTGTAAACAAACAGCAATGTTACATGGTAGTGAGACCTGGGAGTGGTGTGTAGAAGACTTGTGTAGATTAGAAAGAAACGAAGCCTGCATGCTCCGATGGATGTGTAATAGTAATATACGCGAACGGCAAAGTATAAACGAATTGAGAATGAGACTGAGCATAAGAGGAATCAAATGCTGTGTGCAGGAGAGGCGGTTGTGTTGGTATGGACATGTGATGCATATGAAGGATGACAGCTGCATAAAAAGGTGCAGAGCATTAGAATTTGATGGAAACCGCGGAGTGGGGAGACCCAAGAAGACCTGGGATGAGGTGATAAAAGCTGACCTTACCCAATTGCCCTTCTCAAGGGCGATAATACATGATCATGACCTCTGGCGTCACACAGTATTACAGAAGACACGACTTCCCACGGGTACAAGCCGAAACTGAAGCATATAGACAATATGCCCCCACCCCCTCCCACTGCAGAGTGGTCATGGAGGTGCCACGGCAAAAAAGCACCCAGCCCACACTGTAAAGTGGACGTGTAGGCACCATGGAAAAAAAGCTCCCAGCACTCACTGTAAATGAGGTTGGTGTTAGGAAGGGCAGCCAGAATCAGTTCCTGTATGAGCAAGACAAGGTGAGCCGACTGTACATTGCCTACAACAGGACAACCTGTCTAACCCATGCTAGCGTGGAAGAACGGACGTGAAACGGTGATGCTGATGACTTTCAATGTCCACACCATCAGTCACTTGATTTTCCTTCTTTTGAAATTTTTTAAAATATCTTAAAAGGCAAATTGCAATTAGCAGGTACTGCCATGTCTATGATGAAGCATATTTTGTTCTTTTATCTATTACTAGCAGTGGTACCCGGTGTTGCATGGGATAAGGTATTTTGGAACGCGGGCCGCCTACAGACCTAATCGTGGAAAAACTGCACACCTGGACAATATGTAAAGAAAATAAACTGAATACTCTGATGGCTGGATAATCTTTAAGATTTTCCTCGATGAATCAGGAAAAATGCAGGTTTTCACCTAATGCGGGCCCTAGGGGATCAAGAAAATGAATTTGTTTTATGTGCATAATATGCCTTGAAATTTCGGGGAAATCAGCTAGGCGTAACGCCTCAAAAAAGCCCTGAAAAGCTGAAAAATGAAGTTTTTCACCTAATGCGGGCCCTAGGGGATCAAAAAGTTGAAATTGTTATGTGCATAACACTCCCTAAAACATAAGTAATACACATGTAAAGTTTGAAAAAAATCGGTTGGGTACTTCTCGAGTTTTAGGGATTCAAACTCACAGACACACACACACAGCGACAGACATCCTCAGTTTTATATATATAGATTATGATATCTGGTCTATTGGCTTTGATTTTCCTGTCAATGTGAATTGTGAAATCCCACAGTATTATGACAATACCAATTTCTGCTACCAGATCTGGATGTGTTGATATCAATTTTCCATTGTTTCTGTTCCATAGAATTTACATATTTTCCAGTAGATGAACTGCCCCACACAGTCATATCTGTTTTTGTTTTCAGACAGTGTTAAGGTGGTGCAGGCAGATATTAGGGGATCTACTGTTTCAGTATTTCTGCCGCAGAACCTACATTCTGAATCCCAATACATTTGCTTGATAATATTTCTGAGAAGGCATACTTGTGCAGTCAGTATGAAACTTTCTGTTTCGGCTTTCAGTTCTGAACTGTGCAGCCACTGATGGGTCTGCATTTCGTTTACACCAGCTTGCATTTTTTTAGTTAAGTTCTGGCCATGTTGAGGTATATTTTGCCATTTATAATAATAACTAGCAGAAGAACCGCGGTGTTCTGCTAGCATTTATAGTGTCTATATTGATATACGCAAATATATATGCACATAGATATAATACGTAAATTGACAATATGCACATAAACTGAACAAAGACTGTGATACACTTACTTCTGTAATCAGTAAAGTAATCCATGATACATTTCTAAAAAAGGCGATAATGGAGATGGAAAAGCGATGAAACTGTTGACGGAAAATGTTCATGAATCTTCACTTGAGAATGTCGATGGGAAGCTTCAAGCAGTGAACTTGAAAATAGATGCTGTTGGTATGAATGAATGAATTACATTTACCAATATGAAGAGTTGACCTTCGCTATATTGTTGTTTTACTGTATTCACATATAGACTTCTTAAGTTTTTGTAGTGTCCCTTTTCTAGTAATCAAAAAGAAACTGAAATGTACTTCAACTTAAAGAGAGTGATAGCTGTGTCACATCACTGTAGAATTTCTTTGTAGACACTTTTTTGTAACTTGTGATCATGCAATATACATCTGACCATGTGAGAAGAATTGTGTTGGTAGATATACACCTATCTTTTCAAATGTCTGCCCGTATGCCTTGTTGCATGTAAGGGCAAAGGCTGGTTTGACAGAAAATTGCTTGCAAGTAAAGGTCGAACTCTTGAGATACATGTGGTATCCTTGGGATTAGCAATCTTGTTCCAACATTGGGGCCCAATGCCACTTCAGCTTCAATTACATGATTATGTAAACTGATGATGATGTAGCGTGTACCATTGCAATGCCTGTTTAGAGGATCCAGATTTCTCAGAAGCATGATGCAACTGCCTTTCTTCAGTTTAAGTATGTGTTGGGAAGCCTGATGGTGTAAGTTTGTTGATGAACTCAATTGGATATTGCAGTTCATTATCTACTGTATAAGAGCTTCTGTAGATTATTTCATGACCAGGGAACTGGTTGACCATGAACTCATTCACCAATCTTGCTGCATCATTTGTTGGAGTGATAATGGCTCTATTTGCAAGCCATAGTGGGTTTGTTTAGTTTCCTGGAAGATTTGTATATACAAAATCACACAGTCCAGACACATTACCATATTCCAGACAAAGTTCATTTGGCAGAAGAATTGTGAATGCACCTACAGTTGGAACAGTTGGAATGTTATCATTTCCCACATCAAGAAGGTAGTTTGCAAACAGTCTTTCATCAGCTTGCTGCATAAGTTTACTTGTGTCATCTCTCTTTGTGAAGAAGCAAGTTGATTCAGCAGTCACATTGAGAGGAATCTTGCACTTGGAATGAAGAGTTCTACCTTTGTGAAGCAAGTGGCTGCTATTCCAGATATGGCAGTGGCAAGTGCAATTTTCTCTTTTAAATCTGAGGTAATCCAGTAGGATGTTTATGACATTGGTCTTTCCTGTACCTGCACTTGCATTCAAGCAGAAAGTTCTGCCTTCATTTTCATTTACAGAGGTGATTACAGATGTGATTACTTTGTGAAAAATAACTAGTAATGTTGGCAGAAGTTCATTTATGTTTGCTTATAGTTGGTGTATATTGAAATCAGTTTCTGCCATAAGAACCCCGTTGATTTCTGGTATGGCAACAATAGTTGGATCTGGCCGAGGAAGTCCATAGTTGACATGAATGTCCAAGCCATCATGTTGAAGTCTTTGTTGGATCTTCTGTAGAACAATCTGCACAGTTTGCTTGGACATGACTTGCTCATGACGTTCATGCATGATATCCTCTGCAAGACAATTCTTCCATTTCTCCCAGAACTGCAGAGGGTCATTTGGCATGCTGTAGTACAATAAAATGGTGCAGAAGATCTCTCGCAGCTGAGGACCAAGCGTAATGGATGAGGCCTCTTCCATAGCTTTGTCATTTTCTCCATCTTCATCTAACAGACCTAGTTTCCTGCATGCTTCTTGGAATGTTGGAAATTCAACTCCTTCAATTGTCCTAAAATTTTTGTATGAAGTTGACCTAGCCTTGTGATGTAGGATCATCCTGAGGTAATATAATTCAGATTGATGTCTACTGAGTGATATTGTAGGAATGTGTCCGAGAGATTCACTCATAAATTGTTGATCGCCATCCAGATGTCACTTTTTTCTTCTTTGCCACTTTTTGTTTGTCCAAGGGAAATATTTAGGAATATCAATACACAATGTTTTATGCCAGTCAATCTCTAATATTCAGTTGAAAATATTCCGTCAACTTAGTCATTGGCTGTCCCCTAGAAACAATACTTTCTTCCTGCCCTCACTCATACATGACCATTTGTTTCCCAGGTAAATGGCATGGCAACTTTTCAACTGGCGGTTTTCAATGATGTAATGGAAATTTATAGATTCTCCAGAATGCTTCACTGGCTGAGATGTACCGTGCAATGATATAGGTCTCAATCTCATTTTGGGCATGGACACAATTTCCTTGATCATCCTTAATAGTGAAAGTGATCTTGTCTGATCCTTTTGTGATGTACTTATATAAGTACTTAACAGCCTTGACACTGTGCACAACCTCACAATTGATGTGGCACTGATATCTCAATGAGAGGAAAGGGTTGTATGGAACAATCCAACGATTATCAACAGTAAATTCTTGACCTTTAAGTTGGGTTGTATGTGTGTGACCACCATGCTGTCTATCACTTCTTCTATACTCAGGAAAGGAATTTTCGGCAACAAATGTGGTTTGTCTGAATGCCTTGGGATAACTTTTTGAGCAATGGCGTTGTTGTCCTAGCTCTTCCATACATGAGCTCATCATATTAGCTTGTGCACATGGGCCATGAATGTTGCAGGATGTGATGATCTTATGCAGAATTGGATTGGTTTCTTTATCAGGAATCTCACAGTACACTACCTGATCAATGGCATCTGCAGTTTTGGGCTTGCTATCTTCAGCCGTTATCAGCAGAATATGAACATGAGTGACGCCTCGTTTTCTGTCACCACTCTATTGTAGCAGAATGAGCCACAACTTTTCCTAGGACATTTTTTTTCAGTATGTCATCCATGAGGCTGTCATACTTGATCTTGAAGACTCTTGCACAAATATCAGGATGGTCTCTAGGTTCTTCACCAGGGTGCAAACTATTTTTTATTTCATCCCAGTTAGGGTTAGTTGTTACCGTGATGAAATAAGATGGCTTTCCCATGTGTTGAACCACAGTCATTGAATTCTGAAAGCACTCACTGTAGAAGCGAGAGGAACCATAAATTGAAGGAGGAATAACAATTCTCTGGCCTGCACTTGTTTCAGACGTTAGACTGTGACCATGCTGGGGTACCACGATTAAAGGATTTTCTTGACCTCAATTCCAGTACATATATTTTAAAATCTAGTACTTATTTTATTGATCTCTTCTATTCTCTTTGAAACGTGTGTCTATGCATTCATATGTATGATGGTACCCTATCGCTTGCGATGAAGATTCTTACAGCTAGGTTTCTCAAATGGAACTGCCTGAAATTAAGGTGAGAGTGTCTGAGCATTTGATAGGCACGTATAACAGAGGGTTTCAGGGTGGGACTACATTGGTTTTTCGTCTTACTGGCAGATTACACTTTTTTTTTTTACTTCAGTGGAGAGAAGAAAGGCGAAATAAAGTGTCTTGAGCTTCACTAACCTCGGAAGACGATTTGTGTGCGATATGTGTGTGTGTCTCTATATATATATATATATAATTGAATATAAAAGAAAGGTAAACACAGATATATACATACATGTGTTCAAATCGTAAGGGACCAGATTCGCTAAGGTGATTGGTAGTTACCACAATTCCGGTTTGTATTTATTTCCTTGATTTATTCTTAAATTGAGTCTGGCAAACCCTATTGTCCATAGTTAGTATTCTTTTCACCTTAGCGAATCTGGTCCCTTACGATTTGAACACATATATGTATATGTCTGTGTTTACCTTTCTTTTATATTCTATTATAATATACGGCTCGAAAAAATCTCTTTCCTAGAGCTATTTTATTGTAAGAGACTATTTTGAGTTTCTAACTCAATATATACCTTTGATATATATATATATATATATATAAGAGAGTATTGAACACCTTGCTTGAAGCATTGTGGAATAAAAAGGTATATTTCTTTAGGTTGTTTTATATATATATATTAATGCATGCACAGTATGGACCGGCCTTCGCGCATGCGAAATACGGACCAGCCTTCGCGCATGCGCAGTATGGACCAGCCTTCGCATATGCATTTTTTGGACCAGCCTTCGCACATGTGCACTTTGGACCAGCCTTCGCACATGCGCACATCGGCCAGTCTTTGCACATGCGCCCTTCGGACCAGACTACCCACATGCGCACTTCGGACCAGACTTCGCACATGCACACTTCCAACCAGCCTTTACGCATGTGCACTTCCGAGCAGACCTCGTGCATGCACACTTCGGACCAGCCTTCGCGCATGTGCACTTCATACCAGCCTTCACGCATGTGCAGTACGGACCAGCCTTCGCGCATGCGCACTTCTGACCAGACTTCGCGCATGTGCACTTTGGACCAGTCCTGTGCATGCGCACTTCAGACCAGCCTTCGCACATGCACACTTCCGACCAGACTTCGCGCATACGCACTTCCGACCAGACTTCACGCATGCGCACTTCCGACCAGACTTCGCACATGCGCACTTCCGACTAGGCTTCGTGCTTGCACCATTCAAACCAGACTTCGCGCATGCGCACTTTGGACCAGACTTCATGCATGCACACTTCGGACCAGACTTCGCCTATATATATGTCTATGTATGAATAGATATATTTGTGTGTGTGTGTCCGTTTGATGTATTATTGCATTTCATGAATTACAAAGAATTTGCAAGTTACTTCACCTGAGGAGGATTTATAATAGCTTCACTAACCTCGGAAGACGATTTGTGTGTGGTCTGGTATGTATGTGTGTGTGTATATATATATAAATATATATATATATATGTGTGTGTGTGTCTGCATCAGACATAATTTATATGCTATTACATTTATATATATCTAATCAATGGGCGGACAACAGTGCTTTATCTAAACTATAATAAAGTAAGAAGCGCGGGACTGCATACGGTTTATAATTTTTTATCCCCTTAGTAAAATAAGTTGGATTACTTTGAATAAATAATTGTTTCTACTATTGGCACAAGGCCAGCAATTACCCAGTGCATTACTGGTACTTTATTTTATCGACCCCGTAAGGATGAAAGGCAAAGTTAACCTCGGCGGGATTTGAACTCAGAATGGCAAGGGCCGTAACTCCATGCGTCAAAGCATGGCGTCCGACCCTCTACCGATACTGCGAATCAATGAATGAATATTACATAATTTATCTATTAAATTTTGTGGCGGTTCATTAAATATATTTTATTATTTATTTAAAGATTCACTTCTTTCAAATTTTCAAATGTCAACACTTCCGGTTAGCGATCGCTTAAATAAATATTCATATATTTCTGTCACTAATTTTCTCCTAATGCAGTTTATATATAATATCGTCTTTTTTAATATATCATGGATTACGTTACTGATTACAGAAGACAGTATAACACAGTCTTCATTCAATTTCTGTGTATATTGTCCATTTTGGTTTTATTTGATGTATCATATCTACATGTATATATACTAGCGTATAATATCAATATACACACTACACATGCTAGTAGAAAACCAACCGAAGGGTGGTTTTTCTGCTAGTTATATTAAATGAGTTTTAAAAAAAAGAGTTAATAAATAAATAAAACGTTATACTTGTTTTACTCTCCCATTTCCAATTACACTGAATGCTATAATGACTGTATGTGTGTGTTTGTGTAAATGTATGTGTGAATTTATGTATGTTTGTGTGAGAGTATGTGTATTTGTGTGAATTATGTCCGTGAGTGTATATTTTTATAAGTTTGTGTTTGCGTGATTATAGTTATATACTCATAATAGTTATATACTCATACATATAGATGTATGTATGTGCATACTCATACGCGTCAGTGTGTAGAAAATCATAATCTCTCTATCTCTCTAATCACACACTCTCTCTTTCTATATATATGGTAGTTGAAGTGGTGGTGGTGGCGACGATATACCGGAAGTGCAACTTTGAAAAGAAGTCAATTTTAGATTATTTATTTTTACAAAATTATTTGTTTACGAAATTTAGTACTTAAATTATGTAATATTCATTCATTATTTATTCACTATTTGCCTTTCATCCTTACGGGGTCGATAAAATAAAGTACCAGTAATGCACTGGGATAATTGCTGGCCTTGTGCCAAAAGTAGAAATAATTATTTATTCAAAGTAATCCAACTTATTTTACTAACTGGATTAAAAGAAATATACTGTACGCAGTCCCGCAGCCCTTGCTTTATTATAGTTTAGATTTACTATAATAATTATAATTGTTTCTACTTTTGGCACAAGGCCAACAATTACTGGTACTTTATTTTATCGACCCCATAAGGATGAACAGCAAATAATAATTGTTTCTACATTTGTCACAAGTCCAGCAATTTGAAGGGAAGGGGAAAGTTGACTAAATCATCCCTTGTGCATTACTGGTATTTTATTTTATTCACCCTGTAATGATGAAAGGCAAAGCTAACATCGGCAGGATTTAAACTCAGAACATTAAGGGCCGTAATTCTATGCTGTGAAGCATGTTGTCCAATAGAGTGTCAGAGTAGACTAAAGTAGAAACGATTATTCATCTTCATCATCATCATCTTCCATGCTAGCATGGTTAGATGGTTTTGATCCATTTGATGCAGGATTGATCGGGAGGCTGTGTCTCGTTCATACAGAAGTGTCTCTGGCAGGTTTTCTACAGCTGGATGCCCTTCCTAACACCAACCACATTTGCAGTGTGGACTGGGAGCCTTTTTACCATGTCTCCTACATGACCACTTTACAGTGTGGACTGGGTGCTTTTTGTTGTGTCACCAACACAGTGGACAGAAATTATATAACAAAATTATTATTATCATTATTAGGTTGGTCGATGGAAGAATTCCTGGATAAAACAGTTTACAGTAGTTAGTTTACTTACATCCCTTTAATTTCTGTGTTAAAATACTATCACACAGTCTACATTTTTTTATCCTAATGTGATCAATAAAATAAAGTGCAAGTCATGTACTGGAGTTAATTTAATCTATAGCTCAACCATACAAATGTTCGCAACCTCATCCCTAACTTAGAAATATCATCATCAGAATCATCATCGCCATCAGCATCACCATCATCCTCACAATCATCATCATCTTCACCATCACCACCAGCATCAGCATCATCATCATTGCTGTCACCATCATTTTTGTTGTTGTAATAACTGTTGATATTTTTTTTTTTTTTGTTCTCTCTCTGAATTTAAATCAATAAGCTGAATGAAGACAGAAGGCTGGCAACAATGAACTATTAAGTGCTGCTATGGAATTATTCCTAAAAAGATTTTGAATTTTGATTAATAAACTATGAAATGTGATTGCCTGATGAATTTTAATAAGTCTTTTTCATTAAAACAAAAAACACAATTACCCCTGTAAAGAAACAAGCAGCATCCTCAATTAGATTTGTATAAATAATTTGAGTAATTTTTTTTTTTTTTTTTTGCTATAAAGAAAAAAAGTAAGAAAAAAACCATCTGAGAATTTAAATCTACATTGAAATCTTGTGGTGGTTATTTGTTCTACTAATCACCGTTTCCATAGTCTTCTTCTTTTCCTCTCTTTCAGATAAATATTCTTCATTGGTGTCTATAAACTGTCTATTGTGGTTTACTTATAGACATACCAAAATGTAGCACTATGTAAATCACCAACATGTTGGGTCAACAAGACTTCACTATCAAATCATGTTTCAAAGTAAAAATCTAAGAAAGTGACTTGACTTTCTGATTTTATTCTCCAGGGCCACTTTAGAACTTGTCATTGGAAGCAACAAAAATCCAACATACACACACTACTATAACAATAAATAGTGGATGTAGCCACAGTCATTGACCAGTACTACTACTGTAACAATATGGATATAGTTATGGCATCTTGGGCAAGTGTTTTACCTTATAAATGGAATTGGATAGTCAGAAACTGTGTGACAGATTGTATCTATAAAACAATCTCCAGTCTTGTCATACACAGTGTCTTACTGATTCTACCTGACAATTACTTTAACCCTTTCTTTATCATATTTCTAATGAAACACACCACCTATATTTATCAATTAATTTTGTAAATAATCAACAATTTGAAGGAATTTAGTAAAATAACTAACCATATTATTAAAATATTCTTCCTTAGATTACATTTCATCTAAATATGAATACTTTAAAACTAGAGGTTTGGCATCATAGAATTGGATGGTTTGGGGTGGGTTGATACCAAAAGTGTTAGGGGTACATGTGTCTATGGAATACTCAACCACTTACACATTAACTTGAGTGCTATGTTGATAAAATGAGTGAATCGTCATTGTCGAAAGTGATGGAGTATCTAACATTAACTATGTATTACTCTACACCCTTCCTACATATTGGAGTGAACTATGTATGTATTTACAGATATGTAACTCATGATGGAGTCATAAGAGTACCATGATGACATAAGATATGTTTTGGGTACTTCAAACCTGATGAAATCCATCCAATTTCCAGGTCTGAACACAGCTGATTGGGGTTGATAAAAAGTGCCACTGAAATTCTAGAGTTGATTTAACCAAATTTTCCATCTCTGAAAAATTGCTGGCCTTATGTTTAAATTAAAACCCATTAGAAAGCTATTGTTTAAAAAAGGTTCCTACATAAAATAATGATGGAAGATATTTAGATAAATATAAACAAATCATTTTGTGTCATAGAAACAGGGGCAGTTTCAGACAAGATACAAAACAGTGACCACAAAACACATTATTTACTTTATATTTGTATTCATTGACTCAATCAAAATAAAGGAAGTTAATCGATTTTTTTTCAAAACTTAAAATTGATTTCTCTTGTATTTACATTGCTTTGTCTAGTAACGGGAAGTTCCCCATCCCTACACAAATAGATACAATTGCTGCTACATTATTACAACTGCAAATAGGTTGCTTTTTCACATTAACCATTGATTGTTTTTATGTCTTTTAGAAAAGTTATTTCGATAGGAGAGATAAATATCTTGTTATCTTCTTGACCTTACTTCAACTGATTGCTTAAGCTGCATTCAATTGCTTGTTCTCTTGTGGTTGCGTAGCTTCAATATATATGATACACTGCCCTTGTCCAATCCATGTAAAGTTGGACACAACCATCCCCCATACACACACAATGCTGCTGAAATGGCTAAAAGCTCCCAATCCACTCTGTAAGATGGTCATGCTGGTGACACAACAAAAGCTTAGTCCACCATGTAAGGTTCTCATGCTGGTGATGTGACAAAAGAGCACCCAGTACATCCTGAAGGGTGATCATGCCAGTGACATGACAAATAAATACCCAGATCACCCTGTAAAATAGTCATATTGGTGACATAACAAAAAATGCACAGCCCACCCTGGAAAGTAGTCACATTGGTGTCATGACAAAAAGCACCCAGTTCAACCTGTCATTTGGTCATTTTGATGCCATGATAAAAAGCACCCAGTCCACATCGTAAATGTGTCCGGTCAGCTGACCTTGTCTTGCTCATACGGGAACTGATTCTGGCTTGATTTCTACAGCTGGATGCCCTTCCTAACACCAACCTCATTTACAGTGAGTGCTGGGTGCTTTTTTCCGTGGCACCTACACGTCCACTTTACAGTGTGGGCTGGGTGCTTTTATGCTGTGGCACCCATATATATATATATATATATATATATATATATATATATATATATATATTTATATATATATATATTTATATATATATATATATATATATATATATATTTATATTTATATATATATATATATAAAGTGGTCATGGAGGTGCCACAGAAAAAAAGCACCCACCACTCACTGTAAATGAGGTTGGTGTTAGGAAGGCATCCAGCTGTAGAAATCAAGCCTGAATCAGTTCCCGTCCCACCCTTGCAAGCAGGGAAAAGCGGACGTAAAATTAATATATATATATATATATATATAAGTAAAGAGATATTTAATTTGTTGGTAATTCAACAAATTTATTTATAACAGATTCGAAGCACTCAACAGAATTTCCTGGAGTATAATATCAATGATATTAATAAATGGAAAACTATATTTATAAAACCATATTTATTTTATTATATATATTTCAAGGGTACCAAAAACTTTGGTACGCTCTCATCAGATAAAATACAAAATTTGTTTTATAAATAGTGACATACCCCAGAAACCAGACCTTATCGATTCAGGTTCCGATTGAATATATAGATATCTAAATACATATATAAAAGAAATTCTCATCTTTGAAAACAAGTAATATAAAATACCTTATAATCATACACAAAATAATATATAAAATTTTCTCTACATACATTCCGCTTTTTTAAAGTAAATTCTAAAATATATGACAAATCTAATGTAAATAGTGTAACTAAGAAACATTGGAGTTATCTTTTCCTTTATAATGTAGCACGCATAAACATCCTCTCTTCTTAACAATAATTTCGATAATTTTGTTAACTTAATAATTTTCGGTAACTGTTTTCTATCTCTAATAAAATTTGAACTACGTCTTTTTCTTAAATTTGAAATGTAAACACAATATCTTTCATAACCTTCAAATTATATAGTTATATTAGAATTATTTATCTATTTAAAATAACAACATATATAATCACCAATAATATTTATATTTTTATTTATTTATATAACTATTTATATAAATGACCTGTTGTAATATAATAAGCTTAAGTGTACTTACAACCTTAATTCTTCATAAAATCTAATTATAAGGGTTATCTATATAATATTATAACTCATGATTTGGTTATATAGTTTAAATTTTTGGATTAGTATTCTACCACATCAACACATTTTTAATTTTTAATTTTTAAATTTACTTACACCATAATATTAATATTAGCCTCTCTTTCTTCTTTCTTCTTTCTTCTTCCTTTATAAAGTATCCTAATACTTATTTTAATTTACCAAGCGTCTAAATATAACAACTTTTTTCAGTCTACGCTTCTACTTCATTTACATATCCATCCTAAAGATTTGAAATCTTATTTTTTTTCCTTTCACTATCCAAACAGAACCTGAACCGATAAGGTCTGGTTTCTGGGGTATGTCACTATTTATAAAACAAATTTTGTATTTTATCTGATGAGAGCGTACCAAATTTTTGGTACCCTTGAAATCATCATCATCATCATCATCATCGTTTAACGTCCATCTTCCACGCTTGCATGGGTTTGGACGGGAGTTTTCCCACTTGAGGCAAGATTGGTTGTCTTGCTCAGGACAGTAAGGTGGGTTTTCTAAGGCTGGATGCCCTTCCTAACACCAACCACGTTTACAGTGTGTACTGGGAGGTTTTTACTGTGTTACCTACACGGCCACATTCCAGCGTGGACTGTGTGTTTTTTTGTCGTGACACCTACACAACCTCATTTGTTTCGGACTGGATGTTGTGGTACCAACATAACTTCACATTTAAGGGGGTGGTGTGGATGAGGTGGGGGTAGTGGGACGGGGTGTATTTTGTTAGAGGTGCCTACTGACTGTAGGTTTCGCTTTGTACTTAGGTAAGGCGAGTCTTCTGTATAACTGTGTAGCGCGAAAGATCTCAGTCCAGTGACATTGTCTTGGAGAGGTGAAAGTGTGTGAGGTCGGAATTTATCAAGTCATCCCAGGTTTTTCTGGGTCTACCTACTCCGTGGCTACCGTCTATTTTTATCGCCCTGCACTTTTTTATACAGCTGTCATCTTTCATGCGCATCACGTGACCGTACCAACGTAGTCTTCTCTCGAGTAAACAACATCTGATCCCTCTTAGTTCGTTTATGCTTTGCCGTTCACGTATATTACTATTACACATCCAGCGGAGCATGCAAGCTTCGTTTCTCTCCAGTCTGCGTATATCCTCTGCACACAATGCTCAGGTCTCACTGCCATGTAACATTGCTGTTCGTATGCAGGCATCATACATCCTGCCTTTCATTTTTAGAGAGAACCCTTTAGCGGCCAATAGTGGTATAAGCTCTCTGAACTTTTCCCATCCCGTTCTGACTCTAGCTACTGTACTTTCAGAGCACCCTCCCCCACTGCTGATTTTGTTACCCAGGTAACGGAAGCTGTCCACTATTTCTATAGAACCATCTGTGCAATGGAATGAGCTAGTATTCTGTGGGCACTAGCTGCTACTTATTGCACCAGAGCACCGGCCACATATAAAATCTATATTCTTAGTTAGCTTACCTGTGATCCCACTACATCTTTTATGCACCCATACTTTGCATTTGGGACATAGAATGGAGTTTCTGCCTACTTCTTTCCTACACACTGAGCATGGCCATTTCCCAGATGGGACCGGTGCCCTATTTTCCTTCCTACAAACTAGAACTTTAGTCTTAGACAAGTTAACTTTAAGGCCTTTTGATTCTAGGCCATGCTTCCATGTTTGGAATTTCTTCTCTAGTTCCGCTATTGATTCAGCTATGAGCGTTAGATCATCTGCATATAGGAGTTCCCATGGGCAGCTGGTCTTGACCTCCTCTGTTATAGCCTGAAGGGCAATAATAAATAGTAGGGGGCTAAGGACGGAGCCCTGATGAACACCAACTTTTACGCTAAACTCTTCACTATATTCGTTGTTGCTGACTGTTTCTTTATACATGGCTTGTATAGCTCTCACAAGCCATTCATCAACACCTAGTTTTCTAAGGGCCCACCAGATAATCGAGCGGGGTACTCTGTCAAAGGCTTTCTCCAAGTCAACAAAGGCTAAGTATAGGGGTTTACTTTTAGCTAGGTACTTCTCCTGTAGTTGTCGTACAATGAAGAGAGCGTCTGCTGTACTTTTACCTGACACAAACCCAAACTGCATTTTGTCTAGATCAATTCACTCTCTGATTAGTTGCGCTATTACTTTTTCTGTGACCTTCATGACCTGGTCAATTAATTTAATGCCTCTATAGTTTCCCCTATCTAGGGCATCACCTTTACCCTTGTAGCAGTTAATGATGATGCTGCTGCGCCAGTCCTTCGGAACAACCACATTCTGTATGACTTGGTTTACTAACCGGGTGACCATAGTGTGTCCCACCGTTCCAGATGCTTTCAGCATTTCAGCAACTATTTCCGAAGGCCCGGCCGCCTTGCTCGTCTTCATGTCTTTGATCGCCTTACTTATTATACTACCTTCAATTTGCACTGCTGGTCCCTTTATTGGGTCGACGTGGGGGAGACTGTCTTTCTCCCAATTATTCTCCTCATTTAGTAGCCTTTCGTAGTGACACTTCCAAGCTACCTTCTTATCAGCGTCAGTGATGGCAAGTACACCATCATCATTAAGGACATACTTCTCCCCGACAATATCACTGTTTTCCTTGACACATTGCCTAGCAATTCTGAACACCTCACGTTTTTATGCTCGGATTTATTACTTGGAAGTTTTGAGCTTCTACAGGAGGTATGGTGCATGTTTCTAATCTTCTCAGACATGACATTTATAATTTTGTTAGTATATATATATATATATGCTTGGCTTGGACATCATAGGCTTCGCTCAAGCCAGTGAGTCCAAAGGATGTCAGAAGGCCAGGTGGCATTACAACCTTCCTGTTTCAAAGTGGTGATCCCCTCATTTGTGATGCAACATGCAACGACACTTTCCCCAGTTGCAATCTGGTGCAATCAGTGACTGGCCCAGGATTTGTTACCTAACAAATTGAAAAATCGCAAGTTGTAGAATTATTGGCCACTCTCAAATAGGTTTGTTATTGAAACTGTAGTAATGGAGACTTCCACTATTCTTGGTCTCTAGAGCATCTCCTTACTCACTGCTATCAGGGTGAAACTGGCCACCCAAATGTGTGAGCCCTGCAAGTTGGAATGGTTATTTCAACATGTCTCCCTTGCCATCTTCCAGAGCAGATCTTTCTCTATTATGCCTTGGGTTCTGCATCCCAGAAAGTATGTTCTCACACAATGAAGGCACATGGCTTAGTGGTTAGAGCATTGGGCTTGCAATCGAAAGGTTGTGAGTTCAATTCTTGGACCGTGTGATGTGTTGTTTCCTTGAGCAAGACACTTTATTTTCACATTGCTCCAGTTTACTCAGCTGTAGAAATGAGATGATAGGATTGGGGTCCCTATCATTCCACTGCAAAGTGGTCGTCGTGGAGGTGCCACAGCAAAAGAGAACCCAGCCCACACTGTAAAGTGGACGTGTAGGTGCCACGGAAAAAAAAGCACCCAGCACCCACTGTAAATGAGGTTAGTGTTAGGAAGGGAATCCAGCTGTAGAAATCAAGCCAGAATCAGTTCCTGTATGAGCAAGACAAGGTCAGGCGACTGGACACTGACCACAACAGGACAACCCATCTAACCCATGCTAGCATGGAAGAATGGATGTAAACTGACAACGATGATGATGATGATAATGAATCTATAGCAACATTTGAGTGTTCTTTTGCATATTTTTGTTGTATTTCTAATCTGTTATACTTATGATTGAACCAGTTTTGTAAGTATTAATAATTGTAAGTTGTCACCATGAAAATTTAACAAAAAAAGAAAACTCAACACCTCTTACTAGAACCCTAACTTGTTTACACACCCACTGACCAGATGAATGGATCAAATAACAGACAATTCACTATTGCTATGATTGTCAATAATACATCTAATCTTCAGTTGCTGTAGTCCCCTTTCATCTGCTCACCTCCACCTGGCCCTCCCAACTATATACATGAGAGTCTTGAATAACACACAGTACTTCTATGAAGAAGCTCAGTGAATAACCAGTTGCTTTGCTGAAATATTATAGCTATGTTGTAAGAAAATAAATAAAGTTATTTATATACTCTAATATCAATATTAAGTTCTGCCCCTCTTTATGGACTACCAAGATCACTAGATCCGAATCCACACACATACAGATACGCGCGTGTGTGTGTGTGTGTGTGTGTGTGTGTGTGCATGCATGGTGTGTGTGCATGTATAAACATATATTTTAATAGCTCTTAAGATATTACAGACATGTTTTGGAAATATTTCAATATTACAAATAATGCAAAATAGACAGCTCAACTTGTGTATTCACATTAACTATCTAATGTACCATTAGATTCTAACTTGCGAAAGTTTATTTTCACAGATTGGTATTTCTTTATCCCAACAACCTTATTAAATGCCATTAGTTATAGCATTCTTTCAGAATAACCTAACGCTTACTTAATGGAAAATAACAAATTTGTATATCCATTAGTAAGCCTGAATGTTCTGATATAACACAAAATAATATTCTGAGAGTGAACTATTCAAAACAGTGTTCAAATTCACTAATGCTTTCCTCCAGTCACATTTCACATGATTTTGCTATCGTAAGGAGGAGATTTAAAAGTTACCTTCTTATTTCATTTCTTCATAGAAATGTTGAGCATCAGAGCTTACAAATTGAATCCCATACATCAGTTTTTCCATGATTGCATGAGTTAAATAAAGCCTAGTGCTTATCCTAGTTTCATTGGCATTAAGTAACTGAGAACTACACTTCAGGGCAGGATGCCAGTCCATCACAGGGCTAATCCTAATGAAAGTTATTTTGAGCCGAGTGGACTGGAACAACATGAAATGAAGAGCCTTGCTTAAGGACACAATGCATCACCAGGTCTGTGAATCAAATCCACAACTTTATAATCATGACCCCATCACCCTAACCACTAGGCCATGTACCTTTGATGGAACAGAATTTGAAAATTCAAAATTTACAATTGAAGCAATAGGACTTGAGTGATTATGTTCAAATATATTAACTTCTGGTTCTTTACTAAATTGACCACCAATCATCATGATGTCGTCTTCTGAATAAAAGCATATATACGTTCAATATTTTTGTATTCCAAAAACATTGATTACTGATCAATGATTCCATCACCCTTACTGGAGTTGTAAGAGTACTATTATGAAACACAGTGTGTGTTGGGCATTTTAAACCTTATGGTGCCATCTCTCTCCAGGTGTAACTACAGCCAATTTCTTCCAAAGAGAGAAAGAAAACAAGATAGAATTGATTCTTGTCCTGATCTGGTACATCATTTATCAACCGTAAAAGGATGAAAGGCCTTGGTGGAGTTTGAACTCAGAACACAGAGAACTGGAATAAATACCACAAAACATTCTACCCAAAGCACTAATGATTCTGCCAATTTATTGCCTTCCAAAATAGGGAAGAATAATGTAAACGTTTCTGATTTAAGGGTATTGCCTATTGATTTATAATATAAATAGATTCAAATACTCCCAGCAGCTTTGAAGTCCATTCCTGGAAAACATATCTTCTGTCATAGCCATTATTTCAATTTTACTTGAATGCTTTATTTCTGTTCATTTGTTTTTGCCACATGAGCTGTGTAAAGATGAAAGAATAACAATGCACTAGCTTCTTATCTGTAATACTTCTGTTATATAAAAATAACTCTTTAAGATGTAAGGTGAACTGTGAAATGATCATTTTTTTCATCTTAAAGTTTCATTGTTGATTCTGTCATTAAATCTGCTAATAATGTTCCCTTTAGAAAAGATTTGGTTTCTAACGTGGTATTAAATTCTTCTGCCTCTTCAATTATGTTTTTTTACAATGTTTTTATCCTTTTTGTTTTGTTTTTTTTTAGAAGCTGCTTTGATAACTCAGCACTTGGATTAAGAAGCTGACATTGATAACAGCGAATTTGTAGGTTCAACACAGAATTCTATAAAGGTTTTATTTTTAAATGAACATAATAGGGTAATGCTTTCTCTATCCTATCAGCTGGGACCATGAGGCAGCATATAACTGAGATTCTGCACGTCAGAGACACTGAGCAGATGAATAGTGAGGAGGAAGCATGATAAGGTTTCATTGATTAATTCATACTGTAACTGTTGGCCACTACATACACAGATACATGCATACACAAGACTATACTATATTAAATTTTCCACTCAGAAAGTGTGTATACAATTGTCTATAATGCATTTGTATGATAAAAAATTATACTCAACCAATAAAAGGTTTTCCAAAATACAGTTCAATCTCCAAACAACTATTAATATATAAAAATACATGTCGCCATTAAGCAGCAGCCATACATATTAGGCATGTGAACCAGTCAACATACAAGTGATAAAGCAATATACAATAACTATGAAAATACACTCTTAACAGATGCAATGTGTCTGAACACAGAAGAGCCGAACTCCCACCGTCATCGCCCCCATCTCTCTGTATAGTGAGCAAATGGGGTCTCACATGCTGGCCACACCACAGCCCAGGCGGACACAATGGAGAAGGCGTTTCCCCGGAGGATAGTAATGGAGATGCACTGGAAGAGCCATTCCATCTCGCAGGCTCATACTTGTGGCTGGCCAGCTCAGCACCTATGGTGGCGAGTAAGGACACCAGAAGTCTCCACTGCCAAGGGCACAACTGCAAACCTGTCGGAGAGTGACCAGTACATATCTACTATTTTGAGAAGTTTGCTGAAGAACAACATCTTTAACTTTTAACATCCTGTAACGATTCAGTAGAAAATTATTGTGATGCAGTCAGTGCCGTTTTGTACCTTTCAAAAATGTCTGACTATTGTGGTTTTATGCAGTACAAAATGTTAAGAGTTAAAACATGTGTCTATACCTGTAAGTAGAGCATTTTATACATAAATTCTGTGCTATGTGGATTTTTTCTGATATTCAATTCAGTCATAAATATGGTTACTTTGAATAGCTAATGAATCATTAAGTCTTTCACACGAGATATTTCTAAGCTACAAACTTGTGGGATTGTTTTGATACCAACCCACTATCTTTAACATCCTATAATGATTTAGCAGAAAATTATTGTGATGCAGTAATATTAAGTTACTATTTTAGTAATGAGATAATTAAGAATTTTGGTAAATCCCTCCAAAATTATTCATGAATTAATCGAAATAGAGTTTATTTCATTACGGTAAGGAAAAGATTAAGTATTATATAATCACGCATACACACACACACCAACAGACATATATATATTTCTATATATTTATTTACATAACTCCATAGCAAACATCATAAAAAGAAAAAGTAGTGAGGAGGGGGGAAGAAAGAGGAAAAAACTGGTAAACAGACCGAATGGGGGGGGGGGGGGCACAGAGCAATAGAACATGCAAGTGAGTAACTGAGGAAAAAATAGAATAGAATAAGTTATAACGAACCGATTAGATTTAAGTTTGGTGGTGCAATAACTAGGAGCGTGGTAGTACCGTGAGATCTCAATCAAAGTGAGGGGGAGAGAGAGAGAGAGGAGGAGAGAGAGAGAGAACAAGGGAGAGGAAAAAGGGAAGAGAGAGAAGGAGAGAGTCGATATGAAAGCGTGGTGGGACCATATATATAATACTAAAAGTCTGTGATTGCTTGCTTGCTTGTCTGTAATGTAATACAACCAAACGGGCGCATAATGGGAAAATACTTTGAGAGGAAGTTGACCTGAAATGGGAATACAAAATGGAATAAACCAAGTTTCACGTAAATCAAAGCAAGAGTTCCCGAGATATGGGGTTTTCTAGGTACCTTCATAAACAGAGAGAGAGAAGGATAGAGAGGACGAGATAGTGGTTGTGAGAGAATAGATTGAAAGAGAGACATAAAGAGAGGGAGAGGAGACTGAGAAGGAGAATGGAAGAGAGGGAGAGAGCTGGTGGTGTTGCTGTGTATGTATATATGTGAGTGTGTGTGTGTATATGTGTGTCTATGATCAGTGTATATAGATCACAGACACCCACATATATATATATATATATGTATACACACACATTTATATATATACATACACACACGTATATATATGGGCCTTCTAGTTTCATTTACATTATATACATGGCTGTGTATATTTTAATTATTTAAAAATTATTTTTAAGTTAACATGATTTGTTTTTAATATTTTGAAGTGAACGTGACCCAACGGGTCACGGGTGGTCTAGTGAGGAGAGAGTGATGGTTCAGGAGTGTTCTAAGCAATCATTAGGTCCTGGGCTCGATCCTACTGTGTATCATCTTGGGCAAGTGTCATTTACAGTAGTCTCAGGTCAGCCCATGCCTTGGGAATAGATGGAAACTGTTTGGAAACCTGCCGGATTGACTGTACCTGTAATTCAAAAGTCCAGCCTTATCATACTTAGTATCATACTGAATCTCACTGAGAAATATATTAATGTTACACAAGTCTGTAGAATGCTCAGCTAATTACACGTTAATTTCATGAGTAGACTGTTCTGTTGATCAAATAGCTGGAGCATCCACCGTTGAAACCCGCAATACAAAGTGCAATTCAACATTATGGTCTAAAAACAATGTAATCTATTTGTTGCTCTGAGGGCAGGAATCTTTACATTGGATATGAAGTATTTTCAAAACAGTAAATTGCTGTTTCTTCCCCTACTACCACCACTGAAACCGACCAATGAATGAAAATGGTTTGAAAGAATGTTTAGAAGAGAAGTTTGCTGCTCAAGGCTTGTTTATATTTTAAAGAAAGAAACAACTTTACACTTTTTTCTTTTTCATTGCAACAAGAAAATGAATTTGATCATTGGAAAGTGCCAGAAAGGCTTAGCATTGATGAGAAAAAACTCAAAATAATCATCGACACTGCTTCACCCAATGGAAGGAAATGGAAAGTATTCTTTCAGAAAATAGAGAAATTATTGACATAGAGCTTTAGTCTGAAATTGTACCATGAAAATGTAAATGGCAGGAAGCTTTCAGCAGAATTCTCCTTTACGTAACATTTTTACCAATTCAAAATCTTGTTCTGAGTAATTACAAGGAATCCATGGATATGAAAAAAAGGAAAAAGCAATTTTGGATGCTTATTAAAATTGATAACAAACTGTGGATGTATAACAAAAGAACATCTGCGTAATATAGAAAAGCTTACTGCAAGAATATTACATTTATCTTTGCATAATGAATGGCCTCAACTGATGGTTTCTACATTTCCCCAGAAATTACTACTTAGCACTCACAAGACCAAATATATTGGTGTCATGTTTGATACTACTCCAAATCAAGTACATCAACAGCAAATAGAATAGTTAGTTAGTTATACTGATAAAACTAATGAAAAACAATATGGTTTTCAAATAATTTTTATAATAATCAAGAAGGAGGAATTTAGTAATGTAACTATCTTTCTCATTAGTTAGCTAGTGTTTATAACATAACCTAACAAGGTTGCTCACATACACTTATGATGGAAGGTTTTTAAAATAAATATAAACACTTAAAAACAAGTCGTTTTGTATCGTAGAATTAGAGATGGTTTCTGGCATTTTGGTATCAAAAGGGTTAAGGAGAAAATAAGTTCTTGAAAAGAATATAATTTAAAATATATTGAATAAAAATGGTAAAACACGTTGCTCCAGTCCACTCAGCTTGAAAACATGAGTTGCAATGACACTGATGACAAGCTGTATCAGCTTTTGCCTTTCCTTGAGATACATGTTAAGAATTAACAATACTTCCCCCTAATAAAATTGTCATAATGCAAAAGGAATAAATAAATACTTGAAGTGTGCATAAATGGGAAGGTTTCCAGCTTTTGCTAAAATGTCTCTCTGTGGATGAATAGGTTGTAGTAAAACTATCAGAAATCTTGATAATAAAATGACTCTAAAATCGATGGTAACAATTAAAATTTTACTTTATCAAATTTCATGAAATATGCTGTTTGAAAACAACAAAGTGTAATAGAATTCAAATGAAAGACCTAACTTAAGATTTGTAGTTGTAGTTCTCATTTAGATTGTTAGGCAGTTGTCAAGAAGAGAAGGATAAAGAGACTCTTAATTATAGTCTTCTGAAATTCTTTTTTTTTTTTTACGCTTATTACATAGAATATACTTCTATCTGTTTTGACGATGGGTGCTCCAGTTGTTAAAACAACAGAACAGTTTACTCGTGAAATTAACGTACAAGTGGCTGATCATTTCACTGATACGTGTATGCTTAATGTAATTCACAAGTAGATTCAGCATGATACAGTGTGTGATAAGGGTGGCCGTTTGAATTACAGATACAGACCATCCAACACGCCCCCAAACAATTTCCGTGTATCCAATTTCATTCACAATGATTGGGTCAATCCAAAGTTATGGTAAAGGGCATTGCCTAAGACACCATGCAGGGAGATCGAACCCATGGAAGTGGGGTAGAAAATTGAGAGAAGGGGGAAGAGAAAGAGAATGTGGTAGAGCGCGAGAAAAAAAAAGAGTAATAATGATTAATGTCTCAAGCCCGAGGGTTCATCAGGCCGGTGCTTATCTCAGTTTCCTTGGCGTTAAACTCCCAGTTATTGCTGGTATTCCTTTTCAGTTGAGTATATTGAAGCAACATGAAATGAAGTGTTTTAGTGATTAATGACAATCCTTAAAATATTTCTTCATTCCTTACTTCTATTTTGGCATGCTATGAAAAATCTTGAAGAATTTAATCCCTAATTATAAATCTTTCTGGTTTCAGTTTCCTGCCATTTCCCGAATGGTTCTCTTCATTATAGGAGGCCATGAGATTTCGTGTTTTCACAGAGATTAACACTGAGTATTTAACTTCGACTTCATGGATCTATTAGTGACAGTTTAAAGAATTTTCAAAGTATTACGGCATTTTAGTTTGGAATCATGTCAAATCAAGTTTAGAGATTTTCTATCATCACTTAATAATTCTATAGATCTAAATAGCCAGAGTGGTAATTTCAGTGATGATGTTAATCTTTTCGTTGCCACATTTCTAATGAAAGATACTGCTTATGTATTTCAATAATTATGAAAATAATCAAAACTTCCGAGGAATTTAGTAATATAACTAACTTTCTCATTATCAAGAGCATAACTTTACAAAAGTTCTTGTATAAAATTATGATGCAAGGTTTTCGGACAAATATAATCACTTTAAAAGATACAATTTTGAATCGAAGAATAAAGGGCAGTTTTAGTCGTTTTGGTATTGAAAGGGTTAAAAAGTCGAAACGATTGGACTATAATTGATAATTTCTTCGTGGATGTGATACAACAGACAAGAATTTTGAGTGGTTAAGGTACTGAACAACTGACTGCAAAATTATATGTTTAAGTTATACCACATAACACTATTGTAATCTTACGAAGATCACCTTACTTTTCTAAACTTTCCTCGGAATCACTGAAAGTATAGGTATAAGACTACACTTGTAATGATTACACAATCCATTTAATTCTTTCGTTATCACATTTCTTATGAAAAACACTGCCTAAGATTTTCAAAAAAAGTTTGAAGATAATCATATTGAAGGGATTTAGTAATGTAACTAATTTTCTCGTTATTAATTTGGTGTTTGGAGCGTAACTTATATAAAATTATGGTGGAGGGTTTTTAGATATACATAAACACTGTAAGACAGTTTCAGGCGGTTTGATATCAAAAGGGTTACATGATTTGACACCAAATCCTATCAAAGGAACGTCTTTCCTTTATGTAATTCCATTTCTTGGTCTTGAGAAATATATATTATTTTGGATTCAAATTATTATTACCCCTTTTATGTTACTGGAACATGGGTCTTTGGAGTCGCTTCTATCACATTTTTTTTGCAATAACATTTAATGATCCTTCTTCAAGCCTTTTTCTTTTCTTTTTTGGTATTAGTCAGGTCGTACAGAGATTTTTTAAATGTCAGAACATGAATATACATCAAAAGTGAGAGATGTCAACCATCCCAACTTACTCTTCAAAGGAAAAAAGCCTAAGTGAGAGCACAATATTAGTATTTTGACTACCGCAATTTCCACCCGCTTATCCAGGTGTATTTGAAGAAGTTAATGAGGACTTAGCCGAAGAGGGAAGGGTCTCTTAGTCCTTTCAACGATATCCACTCCTTTGCGTTTTTCACCATAGCCATTAAATACAGGGAAACTTCCTGATCTTTCCGGAAGCCGGTGGGACAATTTTTATGAAGGACTCGGCTGACAGTCGGATCTATTCTATATGGGGAAATAGTTGTTTGACATAGCTCTACAGGTCGGCAATATTCTGGACTGATCTAGTGCATGCAGAAGATCAATTGAACTTATCAAACTTTTTATGAGCTCTCTTATATAACAATCAGAACAAACACTGCTTAGAAGTGAGAAACGGTAGACGGAGATATTCGGTGAGCATATATCTGGTTAAGCAGATGTCAGAAGCCACGATAAAATGTTTTCATATTGGAAAGAAAGACGTGTTTATAACTCTTCCTATTACAAGTAACTCAGAATACTTCGAAACCTTTCCATTCCACTACTCTCAATTTTAATTCTTTTCATTTATTATGTTTGATTAAGTTAAAAGGAAATATATGTTTAATAACTTTAATGAAATATGTGAGAGATCATACGTCATCTACGAAATATCGACAGTGTATGTATAGAGAAAAGTATATATATGTATAGGAACTAGGAGAAAAGTAGTAGAGAACAATTAATCAACGGGCAAACAAAGTTTGCAACGTAGCTTAAATTGCCTGCTGCTAACATTTCACTAACTTTAGATCACATATACCCTCTAAGGATGATCGTCAAATTGCATCTTCTTATTCCTTATTTACGAAAATATGAACGAAACTGACGACAGGATCAAACGTAAGGTAAACATCCAAACTGTAAAACTGTACACGTGTAAATCGAGAATTTTACGCAATATTAATCTCATTTTTCAAGTGTATATGAAGGTACGTAGCTTAGTGATTGGTGATCGTGATTGTAAGGTTGGGCATTAGACTCTTGGACCAGGTGACACGATATGTCCTTTAACAAGACACTTCATTTCACTCAGCTGAAAACAAATGAGTACCAACAGTAGGTAATGGTTAACTCTGCAACGTATTACCGTTCTGTCCAGAGTGGGGTGGCATGTAATCTCAGTCATTTAACGGCGATAAGCTTCTAGGCATGGAACAGACATTTTCAAACCTACAAATGTATATTTTCATCTGTACTGTTTCGATCATCTCGATCTCTGATCCTCCTCAAGTTAAATTTATTTGTAACGAACGTTCCCTCTCATTTTTCTCAACCCCTCAGTGGAATGTTTGATAATTTGAGCAAAATTATTTTAAATTCCAAGCTACTGAACAGCAACATTTCAAAACGGTAACATTTCAAAGCTACCGAGCAACAGCGTTTCAAAACTACTGCCCGACATTTCAAAGCTACTGAGTGACAACATTTCAAAGCTACTGCACAGAAAAATTTCAAAGCTACTGAACAACAATATTTGAATGTACGCAGCAACGATAAAGCGCAGGGTAGGCGCGTATTCGTGCAGTTTACAGGAAATGTTCTGCGTAACTATTAATTATTGCATTTTTGTATTTATTTAAATTTACTTATCAGTCACGGCAGCTATATTGATTACAGTTACTCTGGAAGTATATGAGGGGGAAATAATGACTATCTTAGAAAAGAAACAACACATTGTACAATGTCAAACAAATATATACATATATATTAGGTCTGAACATAATGGAATCAAATTCCCATTGTCACTGCCTTCATCTCTCTCTCTCTCCCCATATCTCACTATTATAAGCAAATGGGGGCCCACGCGCTGGCCGCCCCACGATCCCGGTCGACATTGTACATGTACGAATAATTAAAAGAGCCGGCTTTATCACACACAGTGTCATTTTAATTCCCCCTGTAGACTACATTAAGGATACACATGTTTTAGGGATACTCAGCTACTTGAAATACGGTTTTAGGAAGCCGTAGCTATGTAAACACCGGGGGGGGGGGGGCTAACGCCCTCTGGTGGTGTCCAGCAGAAGCAAGGGGGCAACCGTCTATGCATTTCAGGCTTGACTGGCCATTGTCAAGCCTGAAGTTCATAGACGGTTGCCCCCCTTGCTTCTGCTGGACACCACCAGAGGGCGTTAGCCTCCCCCCCCCGGTGTTTACATAGATACGGCTTCCTAAAACCGTATTTCTTTAGAAATACGAAATTTCTATTATAATGAATGTTTTGTTTTTATGATCTGTTTCATAAATGCCTTGTTAGAAGTGCATAGCAACAGATCACAAATGACTCGTTCTTACCACACACACGTACACTTTTTATGTCTCTGTCACATTCTCAGGTATATTCCTCTGAATATATACTTAGCTGTATGGTTGTACCCTCGTTAAACATCTCCTGGTTCAATATATGTTACATTAGTGACTATGATGAGCTCAAGCGTTTAGTCGAATTCTGTCCATATCTAACATGCAACATTCACATCTATCTTTTTCATTTTGTGTTTCTTTAATAGTTAGATGTAGAAGTATTGATCGCAAATAGAAAGTATAATTCTTTCAGACCCAGACTTACATTGGAAGTTGGTCAGCAGCTAGTAAATGCTTTTAATATCACAGACAACTAATATACAGGATGGAGGGTTGGCAGAATTGGCAGAGCGTCGGTTAAAATGCTATTATGGTATTTGTTCTGGCTCTTTACATTTTGAATTCAAATCTCACCGAAGTCAGCTTCGCTTTTCATCCTTCCTGGCTCGATAAAATAAAGTACCGGTCAAGTTGACTTAATTTGTGTTTCCTTACAATTTGTTGGCCTTGTGCCTAAATTAGAAACCAATATAACAGTGAGCACATTGAAGTGTATTGTCTCTTTTAAGGGTATTTGCTACACAGAGGCTTATTTCCTCCAAACAGTTTAATTTTATGTAGATATTTCATTTTATGTTTATAATTTAACTATGCATTTCAGGCTTGACAATGGCTTGACAATGGCCTTTATCCTCCGGTGTTTATTTAAGCACAAAACCAGCAATTTTTTTTTTTAATACCTATATGTATAAGTTTTCAATTCCAATTACTTGCGCCAAGCTAACTTTGATATGTAAAATTGGATGGGTTTGTTGTATATTTTAATTTTTTGTGTATGAAGTGCCACGAGCCCCCAAGGTCTAAATCCAGCCCTGAGCACACGTGCAGAGCTGAATTAAATATTAATCATAACAAGCACATGCTTAGAGCATCAAGTGGGGAGTGGCACCATTTTATTCAAATTAATTGTATTTGTCATTACAAAAAGAAAACAATTGAAGCCTTTTTATAGATGGACGAGGGACACCATAATCTTTTAATTGCTTAGGGTCAAAAGGACACATGTCTGTGGAATACTCAACCACTTACACGATGATTCGTGAATCGGGTATGATTGAACAACTAAATATCATCGTCGAAAACGACGGAGAATCCATCACCCCATATTAATGGGAGTAATAAAAAAAACCATACCATGAAATAAACAACCCAAACACTTTGGTCAATAACCGCAAAATATTTGTGTTTGTACTTTTTTGTTTATGTCTGTTTGTGTTGTGTGTGTGTGTGTGTGTAAGAGAGAGAGTGGGTGTGTGTGTGAGGGAGAGAGCGTGTGTGTGGGGGGGGAGAGAGCGTGTGTGTGTGGGGGAGAGAGAGAGTGAGTGTGTGTGTGAGAGAGAGATTGTGTGTGTATGTGTGTGAGAGAGAGAGTGTGTGGGTTTTCAGTGAGTAAGAGTAAACTGCATACGTTAAAAAAAACATTCTTAGTGTGGCTTCATACATCAATATAAAAATAAAAACACCATTAGATAGATAAAAATGAGTGTCTATGTGTGAGTGACTATTTGATTGTCTGTGTGTTTATTTGACTGTCTGTGAGTCATGTGTGCGTGTGTATGTCTATTTTATTATGTGTCTGTGACTTTAGTTGCGTGTGTGAGTGTGTCTATTTGATTGTATGTATGTGTGTGTCGATTTAATCGTTTATATGTGTGTGTGTCAATTTGACTGTGTTTCTGTATGTATTTGATTGTGTATGGGTGTGTGGGTGGGTGTCTATTTGACTGGGGGTGAGTGGGTGCCTATTCCATTGTGTGTGTTTGGGTAAATGTAAATCTGTTGTTGTTGGTGGTGTTGGTGGTGGGGATGATGATGATATTCCTCATGGTGGGTGAGGCGGCATTTCTGCAATAGCAAATTCTATTGTTAATTAAACTTTTATTTTTCTGAATAAAATCAGACGAAACACACACTGAAACATGTTTGTATGTGTGTCTATATATATATATATATATATAGAGAGAGAGAGAGAGAGATAGGGAGGGGGGTAATAAAACGCGGAAAGAAATGAATAAGAAAAGCGTAATCATAGTCGATATCAAAAGCTGAAAAATCTTAAAACAGTTTTTGATGAGAGACGTTAAAAGTAGATTGTCGTGTAGTTATTCACTGACAGCAGACGACAAGCTGAAGAAATGTAACAGCTTGGAATTTGAACAGCTACCTTCAATACTGGATATTTTCTTTGATATCTAATCGAACTCTTACTGATCAACAAATAGGAAAAAGTAGCATATGCAACACTTTAACAAAAGCTGTGGAAGACAGCGAAGTCAGTAGAACATTGAACTAAATGTATTACATTATGTGACTGGGTAATGGCGGAGGTTTAGAGCGTCGACAAATTCCTTTACACTATTTAATTACGGCTCTTAATGTTTTGAATTCAAATCCAGCCAAAGTACCAGTCATGTAGTGGGCCCGATAGTTTTGTGCCTAAATTAGAAATAATTATTTGTTCGGTGTATCGGTAGAGGGTTGGACGCCATGCTTTCTATCATAGTTACGTCCCTTTATGATCTGAGTTCAAATCCCGCCGAGGTTCACTTTGCCTTTCATCCTTACGGGGTCGATAAAATAAAGTACCAGTAATGCACTGGGTATTTGCTGGCCTTGTGCCAAAAGTAGAAACAATTATTTGTTAAGAAGCTCGTTTCGCAATCATGAGGTATCGTGTGGCATCATGGGTATCATTAACCACTTACACATGAATTCAAGTGTCAGACGTTCAGTCACTTGAATGACTGAATTTTGATCGTCGAAACCGACGGAGGGCCCGTCATTACATTATTTAGTTACTTTACTGCAAATGCTATGAACATTACCCCATTTCCTAAACAATATATTTTAAATAAATAAACTCCACACACAAATGAACTTCCCCTGAGATGTCTACTTTGCCTGCTCTACATATAACATTATGCCTTTCATCCTTATGGGGTCCATAAAATAAAGTACCAGTAATGTACTGGGTAATTGCTGACCTTGTGCCAGTAGAAACAATTATTTAATCTTAAAGAATCTGGTATTTATTTTATCGATCCCGTGAGGGTGAAAGGCAAAGCTAACCCCAGCGGAATTTGAACTCAGAACGTAAAGGTGACGTAACTCTATGCCGCAAAGCATGTTGTCCGACGCTCTACCGATAGTGCCAATCAACCGTCCTCTGGGTAGAGTATATAATATGACGGCGAATTGGCAGAGTTGTTAGAGTGTCGGATTATAAATGTCTCGGCATTTATTCCAGCTCACTGAGCTCTGAGTTCAAATCCCGCAGATGTCAACTTTCCCTTTTAATCCGTTCGTGGTTGGTAAATATGCTAGTCTACTACTTAATTATTCAAAGTTGAATCTTCCTCTATCTCTCTTTAGTATTCTCTCACATACACTCTCTTTTTCATTCTCTGGAAGAAATCGGCTGGGGTCGATTTAATCGACTTTCCCTTCACCCAAAATTGTTGTCTTTGTGCCTAAATTAGAAACTATTATTAGATTCAATTCAACTCTGAATATATTTTATTCAGAAAATTTAGAAAAAAATACAGATCACCATGTTAAACGGAATGGAACTCTATCAGTTTTAATGATGAGCGTTCCAGTCGTTCGATCGAGAAATCATAAAAATTAACGTAAAATGATTGAGCATTCCACTGACATTTGTACCCTTAACATAGTTTTCAGATATATTATGTGTGACAATGCTGTACCTTTGAATTACAGATTCAGTTTGTCTGACGGGCTTCCAAACAGTTTCTGTCTATCCAATTTCACTCACAAGGCTTGGGTAAAACCGAAGTGATTGTAAATACCAATTGCTCAAGATATCACGCAAGGGACCGAACCCGTGGCTTAATGCTTCTAAAGAGAACTTAACCATTCGACTATGCTGTGTCTAAACCGTAACATACTACGTAGACATATGTGGATGAGAATCGACCAACAGCTATTCACTAACTTTTCTGATTTGTTCATTAATTATTCTGTTCGTCTTTTACTGATTTCAGCCAGTCTTATCGTTATAATACATGTCAATCTCCTCGGCAAGCTGAAAGACAGTGTAATATAAGAATCCAGAGGTCGTTAAGTTCAAATGTAAAAGATAATTTCGTCGCCAATTTCAACATCTTAGATCATAGTTAACAGCAGCTGATTGTGGAAGTTGATATGCTGCAGTAGTTGTTCATCGCCAGTTGGAAATGAAGGTGGTTTATGGAATGTGTAAGAAAGATTGCAATTGGTGAGCGAGATAAGTTAGTAACATTTTAGAATACATACATACATACATACATACATACATACATACATACATACATACATACACACATAAATGCATACATACATACATACATACATACATACATACATACATACATACATACATACATACATACATGATGATGGCTGCCCCCTCGTTATCGAGTATGGCCATTGCACGAGGAGAAAAAAAATATATTAATAAATAAATAAAAAATTAAATAAAATAAAAAAAGAAATATATATATATATATACACACATACATAAACATATATACACACACATATATATACACACACACATATACATTAATACCAATAATAATAATAATAATTGTTTCTACTTTAGGCACAAGGCCAGCAATTACCCAGTGCATTATTGGTACTTTATTTTATCGACCCCGTAAGGATGAAAGGCAAAGTCAATCTCGGCGGGATTTGAACTCAGATCGTAAAGGGGCGTAACTATGCTGGAAAGCATGGCGCCCGACCCTCTACTGATACTGCCAATCGAATAATAATAATAACAACAATAATAATATACATATACATATATACATACACACGCACGCACATAAACATATCTATACACACACACACACGATAACAACTAACAGCGCTGCGATCGAATGTGGCTTTTTAGCCCAGCCAATGATCTAAAATGTCTTGCACAGAGTTGGCAACCAAAACATTCACTGGGAATAGCCGGCTGTGGTTGGAGTTCATGTACTTTTGCATGTCGCTTGAGCCCTCCCGCTGATTTACATTCTCTACCACATGTTTGGCAAGCATGATGAGTAGCATCTCCAACAGCAGCCTGGTAGTCAACCACTGGTCTTACTTTATGACTGCGAAGGTGACTTTCGAGTCCAGCTTTGCTTAGGCAGAGTCTCGCACAGACGCTGCATGTCAGCACCATAGGAGGACCCTCGCCGTCTGGAAGTGCAACAGCAATGCCCTTCCTCACATCCCGCTTTACTTTCTCGTATGCGATTCGAGATGCCTCAAAGGCAACTTTCCCTCATACACAGTCTTTCTCCATTTATTACAATCAGCAGCAATATTTTCCCATGTATCAGCAGAGATGTTAGCGTCTTTCAAAGAGGCTTTCAAGGAATCCTTATACCTCTTTTTTGGTTTATGTGGCGGTCGTTTTCCTTTAACCAACTTTCCATAAAAGAGTTGTTTTGGTATTCTAGAATCCTTCATCCTGGCAAGGTGACCACTCCAACGGGGTCGTTGCTTAAGCACAAGAGCTTCTATACTGTCACACATAAAGCTTTCCAAAATCTCAACATCACTGATGTGGTCCCTCCAGTGAACGCCATGGATCCGTCTGAGACACATCTGATGGAAACGCTCCAATTGCTTAAGGTGGTGTCGATATGTGACCCAGATTTCGCAGGCATAAAGAAGACAAGAGAGCACACATTCCTTGTACACCTTTACCTTTGTCCTCCTGCATATGTCTCGCCGACCCCAGAGTCGCCTCTCTAGCTTTCCGAAAGCATCACTTGCTTTCCTAATCCTAAGTGAGATTTCACTGTCAAGGTTGCTGTATCGATTGACAGTGCTTCCCAGGTAGACCAACTCATCAACCACTCCAAGTCATTTACCATACACATAGATATTTGGTTCAGTGTACTGCTTACCAGGAGCAGGTTGGTACAAGACGACGGTTTTCTTGAGACTGACAGTCAATCCTAGCGCAGTGCAAGCGTCAGAAAATGCAGCAAAATGTGCTGCATATCACTCCGTGTGCGCTACGAGATCGCAATCATCTGCATACAAGAGGTCTCTTATGATTGATGTAAATACTTTTGTCTTTGCAGCAAAGCGCCTGATGTTAAATATGCTGCCTGAGGTTCGATATCGGATGTAAATACCATGCTCGCAATTCCTGAATGCAATACAGAAAACCATTGCAAAGTATATGGCAAACAGGGTCGGTGCTGGAATATCCCCCCGTTTCACTCCATTTTTTACTGAGATAGGCTCCGACATGTTACCTCCGACATTAATCCAAGCCTTCATGTCGTCATGGAAATACCTAACTAAAGCAAGGAATTTATCAGTGCAACCAAGTTTCTGGAGAACCTTCCATAATGCATCTCTGTTAACAGTATCGAAAGCTTTTGTCAGATCGACAAAAACCTGATACAAATCCAAACCTTGTTCCATGCACTTCTCCTGGAGCTGTCTAGCTGAGAAGATCATATCAGTAGTGCCGCGTCCAGCACGAAAACCAGATTGACTTTCAGGAAGAATACAATCTGCAATGTGTGTCAGCAGACAGTCCAGAAGCACCCTACATAAAACTTTCCCTACGACAGAAAGCAATGATATACCTCTGTAGTTCCCACAATCATTCCGGTTACCCTTTCGCTTGCACAAGACCACCATTACTGCACCTCTCCAGTCCTCAGGTACGGATTCATTAGCCCATATCCTGCCAAACAAAGAGTGAAGATGTTGCAGGAGTCTCTCACATACATACATACATACATACATACATACATACATACATACATACATACATACATACATACATACATACATACATAGTGGCTGCCAACTCGTTTTCGAGTACGGCCACTACTTTATATCCATGTAGAACTCCTACCGATGCGCTGAACTAGTGTCACTTTTTAGTCCAGCCAGCGACTTGAAAACTCTGGTACAAACACTACACTTGTGACAATTATTGACACATAGTGCTGGGCCCATGGTACCATGTGACGACAAGTGCAGAGAGATCTCCAGATATAAAGCAATGTCTGTGCCGTGAAGCTTTTATAGTGAGAAAAGGCACTGCACAAAGCCAGTCCTACTCTCTTAACCAAGATGATATTTACCAAAAAGAAGAACAAGTCAACATCATTGGATACCATCAGAGTTGCAGGTGTTATATCAGAGTTTTCCTTCTCCTAGAATTCTGCCTTGACAAAGGCTAAGAGGTCATCTCTCCCGGTGATTTTGGATGGCCATTGACTCTTAAGAGCTCCTTTGCCCTTTGACAGGTTTTGTTTTTAGTCCTGCAGGATGTCCAAAGTCACCCTCCTCACCAAGAAACCTTGGTGGGGTTGCCAGTTTAGTCGCCAACGACCCGACCATGAGACAGGTTGTACTGGGATACATGTTACCAGTAGCACCAACTGGATGGGGCAGTCATCATTATGTATGTATGTACATACATACATACATACATACATACATACATACATACATACATACATACATAATGATGACTGCCCCATCCTTATCGAGTATGACCATTGCACGATATAGTATTAATAATTATCAGTTAATGCTATCGTGCAATGCCTGTGCGTGAAGATTTTTTCAAAGTGAGGAAAGACTGTGCACTGAGCCAATCCCACTCTCTGAGCGACAATAGCTATAACCCGAAAAGAAGAAAAGATCAACATCATCGGTAACTACAAGCCGCAGGTTTTATATTGGAGTTATCCCAGTTTCCTGAGTTGCCTTCTCCTAGAAGAATGCCCTGACAAAGGCTAGGGGTCCTTCACTCCCAGACATACATACATACATACATACATTCATACATATTAAACCTCCGTCGGTTCTGTCGATGAGTTTTTCAATTGATTTGATCAACGAAACAGTCTGCTCGTGAATTTCATATGCATGTGATTGAGCATTCCACAGACACGTGTACGCTTAATGTAGTTCTCAGGGAGATTCGGTGTGACACAGTGCTTGGCAAAGTTGGCCTCTTCGAATTCTTTCACCGCGTGAAATGGAACAACGTAAAATAAAGTATCTTGCTCAAAGACACAACGTGCTGTCTGGAATCGAGCTCACGAGTCATTAGTTGAACACCCTAACTGCTAAGCCAAACATATTCATGTCTCTCACATACATGTATGTGTGGACCCAAATTCCTGATTGAGTCGTAGGGACGCCGTAGTGAAATACAGCGCGTCTTGAGTATTTCAAACTTGGCGTACCCCATCCTTCTCCATGTCTGAACATAGCCCATTTCTTCCGGAGAATGAGAGGGTGTGATACAGAGGAAGTGAGAAAGATATATAGAGGAAGAATAGACCACAATACTGGACTGGTACCTTTTTTATCGACCTCGAAGGGATGAAAGGCAAAATTGATCTCAGCGTGTTTTGAATTAAGAACGCATAGAGTCGGAACGAATATCACAAAACATTCTATCCGACGGTCTAACGACTCAGTCAACTCACCGTTTTGACGATAAATAATCACTACAAATCTGACTTTATATTTTTCGATCTTCTGCACCAATTGGTAGATTAAATGTGTCCATTGTTGTGATTGAACATGCATCTTTTGGGGGGAAATGTATTGTTTTGCTCTTTTTTACTTCTCTCACTACCAATGAAAATGTGTTCTCTCCAAGAACAACCAGAATCAATTATACCATCATGGAATAGTCCTTTGATTTCTCTTGTGATAAAAGCATTTTGTGATAAGGAATATTCATTGCAAACTTTTACGTATAGGCTTGATATTGTGTGTAATCTGTAAAAATAGCCGTGATGGATCGATCTTCTGGGTTGCAAAATTGCAATAGCTGTATTTAATTTATTTCCTAGAAAAACAAACACTCTACAAGCATCATGCATTTTCATAAAATCCAATCATAAAGTAAATGGAGAGCAGATATTGGGAAAGATAAATAGATGCCTATCATTATATGTGCTATATTGTAGTGAAAATGAATTAATTACTTAAGCATGAAGATGTTATGATTGAATTGAATGAGAAAATCTTAATTTTTCAAAATTATAAATTTCAGATGCCTTATTAAACTTTCAAAGTTTTTGATGACAATAAGAGCAGAGTAATCCTAATGCTTTCTAGTTATATTTTGTGTGTATCTGTTTATGTTCACTGCAACAAAAGCAATAGTATACCTGTACGGAATTAACGGTTTCCACACACAATCTCCCGATGGTTGTGAATGAGGTATTCGTTTTTGATATTGAAATTTTATTCGTAACATTCAAATATAATTTATTTGGAAGTATTTATATACGAGACAAAAACAGTAATCGATGATAAATTTCTATTTAAGAGGATCCATAGAAGATGGAATCGAGAAACTGTTCAAATGGCATCAGCCATTGATCGCATTTGCAGTGGCGGACTGGGTCTAAAAATATTGGAGTAGGCAAGGCCACCTACATATTGAATGCTATCATTTAATTTTCATAATGAATAAATAACATTTTCAAAAAATACATAAGTAGAAACAAAACTGCAATCAAATTTTTGGGGTAAATATCTTACCTTCTCCAATAAAAAATATGTATTTTGCGAAATCCAGAGATTTTCAATAATTGTTTCTACTTTAGGCACAAGGCCAGCAATTACACAGTGCATTACTGGTACTTTATTTTATCGACCCCGTAAGGATGAAAGGCAAAGTCAACCTCGGCGGGATTTGAACTCAGATCGTAAAGGGACGTAACTATGCTGGAAAGCATGGCGTCCGAACCTCTGCTGATACTGCCAATCCACTTCAATAATTGTTTCTACTTTTGGCACAAGGCCAGCAATTATCCAGTACAATACTGGTACTTTATTTTATCGACCCCGTAAGGATGAAAGGCAAAGTTAACCTCGGCAGCATTTGAACTCAGATTGGCAAGGGCCGTAACTCTATGCGTCAAAGCATGGCGTCCGACCCTCTACCGATACTGCCAATCCACCACCCTTTCCACTTCAATAATGACCTTTGGTTTTTCACACGCACTCAATATATATATATATATGTGTGTGTATATGTATGTATGTGTGTAAGTATATATATATATATATATATATATATATATATATATATATATATATGGTGGCTGCTAACTCGTTTTCGAGTACGGCCACTACTTTATATCCATGTAGGAGAACCCCTACCGATGCGCTGAACGAGTGTGACTTTTTAGTCCAGCCAGCAACTTGAAAACTCTGGTACAAACACTACATTTGTGACAATTATTGACACATAGTGCTGGGCCCATGGTACCATGTGACGACAAGTGCAGAGATCTCCAGATATAAAGCAATGCCTGTGCCGTGAAGCTTTTATAGTGAGCAAAGGCACTGCACAAAGCCAGTCCCACTCTCTTAACCAAGATGATATTTACCAAAAAGAAGAACAAGTCAACATCATTGGATACCATCAGGGTTGCAGGTGTTATATCAGAGTTTTCCTTCTCCTAGAATTCTGCCTTGACAAAGGCTACGGGGGTCATCTCTCCCGGTGATTTTGGATGGCCATTGACTCTTAAGAGCTCCTTTGTCCTTTGACAGGTTTTGTTTTTAGTCCTGCAGGATGTCCAAAGTCACCCTCCTCACCAAGAAACCTTGGTGGGTTTGCCAGTTTAGTCGCCAACGACCCGACGATGAGACAGGTTGTACTGGGATACATGTACCAGTAGCACCAACTGGTGACCTGACCATACATACACACCACCTTCACCACTAATTGATTTGACAGCTGTCATAACCAATTGGTACCAAACAATATTTGGTCAGTAGTTCGTGTGTATGTGTAAGTATATACATTTACACACACACAAACACACACACACACACATATATATATATATATATATATATATATATATATATATATATATATATATATATATATATGCTGTGTGTATGTCTATATATGTATGTTTGCATGCATGAATGAATACACTAAGCTTTAGATTTAGTAGAATGTACAACCACCGATTCCAGTTATTTGCACTATCGTATATTTTGTATTCTGTTAATTCCCTTGGGAATTGGTTGACCAAATGCTTTGCTTAATTGTTTTTTTTTTGTTTTTTTTTATTTCATTCTTTCTATTAGTCTGAAAGCTAAGTATTGGCCCTTAAAATGCTACAGTGGGCTCTGCAAGGCTGGGCCTCTGCAATGCTACTGTGTGTGTATGTATATACACTGACGAAGGACTATTTTTATCATATTTAACCTATGTGCAAACCACGCAGTATTCTTCTTTCTTCTCATGTTTTTTATACATATTTGCCTCGCCGGCGTTTGTCTGTTTCTCTCTTACTGCTTCCCCGCTCTCTCTGTTTCTCTCAACTTCTTTCGCCCCCTCTGTCAGTTACACTTTCTCTCGACTGACCGCTTCCTCGCACTTCCACTCACTCACTCTCTGTTTCTCCCCTTCTCACTTCCTCCCGTTTGGCTAACAGTGGGCCTTTTCCTGCTTCCATCTCACTCACGTCGGATGTCTGTACTAATCGCTCATGAAATCCACCCGGCTTATGCTGACCAGGACTACCATGTTGCTTGTTTGTTTCCTTTCTTTGGTTTGTTTTTATCCTTCTATGTTGTTCACTTGTCCCCCTCGCTTTACGCGATTACTGGTCCCAATAACTTTTTTTAGCTTATTGCTCGCACCAACCTGAGGTATCTGATTTTTAATGCGATGTAATACCAATGATGGTTGACAAATCACTGACGAAGGACTATTTTTATCATATGTAACCCATGTGCAAACCACGCAGTATTCTTCTTTCTTCTCATGTTTTATATATATATATATATATATATATATATACACATACACACACAGTGGCGGATGGCCAGGTTGCCAGTTGCCCAATGTCAACTGGGCCCCAAGAGGCCCACGGTAGCATTATATATATATATATACATATATATATATAGTTTTGCGAGGTTTTTGATATGAAATCGTGTGTCGAAACAAATATTGTTATACTTGGGGAGGGTCATATTTGTGTAATATTGCCAGAATTAATAACAGAACACACTCACTGTTTGGTTGGTTTTCGCTTTTCGCTTCTGTGTCTTTTATATCGGTTAATTTAATTTATTGACCAACGGTCAAAAATACAGATACAATGACTGACCAACGGTCAAAAATACAGATACAATATAGACACAAACACATATATATAGTCTATCAAAGTTCTTTCGTTGCACATCTCCAACATCGTCAGTTGTGCTATTGTTTCCTCCCGTTGCATTGTATTTTCTACGCCATCTTTATTTAGTCTGTTTATATAAATTTTTTTTTGTCTTCTTTGCGCATGCGTTTGCGTGTGTGTATAGTGTTTTTTTTTATGTGTGTTCGTGTATTGGTTAATATATTCTATCTTTACTAGTGTGTGTTTATATGTGTTTGTTGTTATTGTGCTTGTGTATGTATTTATTTATTTATCTATTTATTTATTTATACTTCTCTTAGGTCAGTGTTGTTTGTTTGGGTGTTGTTATTCCATTCATTTTTTCTGTTTAACCTTGGCCTTCTAAGTTCTATTTCACTGGCCTCTCTGATTTGCCTCTCTGCTGGGTCATTTCTATGTTTAGATATTATTCTAATTTCTATGTTGTCTATGTTACCGTCGTGTTGTTGTCTGGCATGTTCGTATAGTCTGTATTGTATCTGTATTTTTTATCCTTGGCAAAATTGAGGACCGAATAAATAAAATTAACCCATATAAAAGACACAGAAGCGAAAACCAACCAAACAGTGAGTGTGTCCTGTTATTAATTCTGACAATATTACACAAATATGACCGTCCCCAAGTATATATATATATATATATATATATATATATATATATATATATGTGTGTGTGTGTGTGTGTGTGTGTGTGTGTGTGTGTGTGTGTGGCGGTGAATTGGCAGTATCGGTAGAGGGTTGGACACCATGCTTTCTAGCATAGTTACGTCCCTTTACAGTCTGAGTTCAAATGCCGTCGAGGTTAACTTTGCCTTTCATCCTTACAGGGTCGATAAAATAAAGTACCAGTAATGTACTGGATAATTGCTGGCCTTGTGCCAATAGTAGAAACAATTATTATTATTAGTTTGTTAAAATAATCAAATTAAATTAATTCAACAGTTAAACACACAGGAATAATAAGGTTGTTACCAAAGAGCCAGAAGATTGACAAGTCGACCCTAAATATGACTAATAGCTCTAGGGAAGCCACGAAGGACACCAAATCTTTTTAATTTTGATTTTGAAAGTAGGTTTATAATTATTAATTTTCTTTATACCTTTGTAGCTGTCTCGGCGGCCTAGTTGGAGGAATCATAGACGGTGGTGATCCTGGTATGAAGTTCGATCCTGGTCAGGAGTAGAGTTCCCGGTAAACCTTTTCAGTTTTTTTCTATGGGATATAAAATAAAAACTGAAAATGATGACATGTACCTCTTGAACCGGATTGAACCCAAGGCCAGGATCTCCACCGTCTCTAGTACCTACGGCTAGTCCACAGAGACAACTACGAAAAGCTGATGAAAATACATACTTATAAACTTACTTTCAAAATGATGAGGTGTCGTTCTTGTCTTTCTTAATGTTATTGCTCCTACTTAAGGTGGACTTCTAAATCATTTGGGTGTTCCATAAACTACATACTCGTTTTGTTTCGCATCTATCTATCAGTTAGATTCAAACTTACAATGATTGGCAATATATATACGAGGGTAATCCCAAAAGTAAGGTCTCCAAAGCGATGGGGACGCAGAGAAACTGTTCGTACGGCTGTTGGCAACACTGTTGTGATTGGTGCTTCCTTCACTCTCAAACAAGCATGCGCGTGCTTCGCTGGGATGCTCAATCTTGGCTTGGCAGCCGTTGAGAATGGAGCTCCCGTTGAACGCTACCGCCAAGTGCGAATTTCACGCAGTTATTATATACGAGGGCAATCCCAAAAGTAAGGTCTCCTTCCGAGGAAAACATGCGTAAAGATCGGCGAATCACTCTGGATGCTCTCTGCATTTTGGTACCTGAGGTTTCCCGAAGCACCATCCACTGGATTTTAACGGAAAAGTTGCAATATCGGAAGGAGACCTTACTTTTGAGATTGCCCTCGTATATATATATATATATATATATATATATATATATATATATATATATATATATATATATAGAATGAAGAATAACATGGTTGGCTCGATATCTTGTTATCCTATATATATATATAAAGTGGCGAACTGGATCTAAAAATAGTGGTTTCCAGAAGATGAAGGGGGGGGCACCTACATATAGAATGCTGTCATTTAATTTTTTATAATGTATAAATAACATTTTCAAAAAATACATAAGTGGAAACAAAAGAGTGCAATCAAATTTTTGCGGTAAAATATCTTACCCTACCTTCTCCAATAAAAAATATGTATTTTGCGAAATTCAGGGACTTTCAATAATGACCTTTGGTCTTTCATACTCACTCAATATATATATATATAAAGAATATACAAATAAAAGGCAGAGTTAATAACTCATACTGAGTTTATTTATTCATTTATTACTACATATATATATATATATATAGTTATACTTTGGGAGGGTCATGTTGCAAATAAGAAACACACGCACCAGTTGCTTTCACTCCAATTTATTATAAATTAAATTATAAATTTAAAAGTTTATAAATTTCCGGTTGGTTGGTTGGTTGGTTCCACAACTGGACGGTTGTTCATATATTGTCAAAGTTCTTTCGTCACACATTCTGTGACCTCTTCAGTGACTGGGATTCTTTTCTTTGTTTTTGTGCCTCTCCTTTCTTCTGTCCTACGCCATCTTGTTTTTCTGTGTATCTTTTCAGTAGAAAGTGCATACTCTCCACGCATTTTGTAACATCTATTGTATTTTCCGTATACAGACCTACGTGTGTATCTCATACTTCTCTTGTGTACTATCTCATTTTTACTATCTTCTTTTTTTATATATATTCTGCACGCATTTTCTATGTACGGTCTGCGCATACTATTTACTGTAATACCATGAACGCACATTATGTGGCTTGCGTGAAGATTCCATACGTGGATTGATCCATGTTCGCAACGTAACAACATCTCTGTAGGCACATATAACAAGGTGCACCCTTTTATGTATAGCCTACTGTGTATTTTTATGTGCTGTTATATGTATATTTTTTATATATTTTTATACATTTATATATATATATATATATATATATATATATATATATAAAATAGAAACGAGTATGACCCCGGCGGCTGAGTTCAAGCCGTTTCGACGGCTAATTCTGGACGGAGTCCTACTCGTTCCTATTACCCACTCTACTACCCTAAGTATTGAGTACGTTGGTGCGTTATGGTCCATCTGGTTCCGTACCAAATTTCCTTCGTTATATATATTATATATATATATATATGTATGTATATGTATGTATTTTTTTTTATATATGTATACATTTATAACAAGATGCATCTTTCATGTATCACCCATTGTGTATCTTTATATGACTTTGTGTGTATATTCTTTTTATTTATATATATATTATTTTTTATGCGTGCGCGGATGTATATATGAATATGCGCATATTTGTAAGAGTGTATATGAGCCACAGTGTGTGTGTACAAGCACCCGTGTAGGGAAAGGGCTTGTTTGTGTGTATAAATGTGTTTGCGAGCGAGTGTGTATCTGTGTGTGTGTATATATGTATATGGGTACGTGTATATGTGTGCGCGTGGGTGGAGGGGGGGGGGGTCTATGTATATGTCTGGACGTGTCTGTGGGTACGGGTATATATACGCGTGTGCATGTGTATGCACATGTATGTGTGTGTGTATGTTGATGTATATAGGCATGTGGGCATGTGTCTGTGTATGTACGTGCTTCTCTGGATGCATTTATGCGTATGTTTATATGTTTACTTAAATGTGTGTGTATAGCGAGCGTCTATGCGTACGACTGTCATTATCTCTGTGCTTGTGTGTGTGTGCGTGGATGTGTGAACAACCAAACACAACAGTAATTTATTGAAGTGTAGCAGACAGGTTAAAATTCTCATATTATATATGTATCTTCCATTCATGATTATTTACATTTCTAACTTTATTTATTCACTTCATCTCAAATGTTAAGCTAACTCAACAACCTATCACTTAGAGTTTTCGCTCTCTCTCCTTTCTCTTTCTCCTGTCTCTCTCTCTTCTTTTTTCTCTTTCTTTTTTTCTCTCTCTTGTTCTTCTATCGCTCTCTCTTTTTCTCAGTAACCCAACGGCTTATTTAAAAGTATCCAATACTAACTTACCTAATAGTATAATTAAAGATATAACTCCACTATCCTGGAGCTTCCAACAGTAATGGTTGCATTCTTTAAGGGTATGTCAATATTTATTAATAAAACTGCTCTATATTATATTTTATCTGATGAAAGCACGCCATAATTTAACTTGGTGTCCTTGAAATATGTATAATGAAATAAATATGGTTTTATAAATATAGTTGCCATTTATTAATATCGTATTTTTACTCCAATTATTTGTTGAATGCTTTATATCAGTTATAAAAATATTTGCTTGTTGTATCCCAACAATTTAAATAGAACTTTTACATATATATATATATGCTTATTTGTGTGTGTCTATATATATATATATGTATTTTTGTATGCATGAATGAATACACTATGCTTTAGACTTAGTAGAATGTGCAACCACTGATTCCAGCTATTTGTACTATCGTATAGTTTGGTTTCTATTAATTCCCAGGGAAATTGGTTGACCAAATGCTTTTGTTAATTGTTTAATTTTTTTGTTTTCTATTCTGTCTCTTAGACTTCGGGTATTTTTGGAAAGCTAAGCATTGGCCCCTAAAACGCTACAGTGGGCACTGCGATGCTACTGTGGGCCTCTGCAATGCTACTGTGGGCTTCCTGGGACCCACTTGCCATTTGGCAACCTGGCCAGTCCGCCACTGACCATTAGTATTAGTTGATTGATCACTTAACAGCCACTTGGGCTACTGGATGCCTTAGGCTTCTAAATGTCCTAGATTGTTAGATGTCATAAGTTATTAGATGTCATAGGCTACTAGATGTTCTAAGCCGCTAGATGCCTTAGTGCAGTGGTCGCCAACCTTTCTAAAACCGAGGAACCCTCTAAATATTTTGAATTATTCACGGAACCTATACAATACAAAACTTTTCAAAAAAAAATAATAAAGTATTTATTTATTTTAGTGAACTTACGTTGTGAGAACAGCGAACTAACCCAGTCTCTCGGCTGAGAGACCTCGCTGAACTGAAGTTTTCAGTTTAAAGTTATGCTGTCACCGACCAACATTTACTTGTTTGTGATTGGTCAATTTCTCAGTTCAATTAGTGTATTATCAGTAGTAGTCAAATTCTCGGAATTCAGAAAACTATGTCTTTCCAAGAATAATAATAATGAAATTATTGTGTAAAGTGCTCAGGTGCACTACAACTCGTCAAAGGTGTATGTATAGTACATAAAATAATACACAAATGTCAGGGAAGTGAATAGTGTATGAGTCATGGTATACATGTGTGTATGTGTATGGAGGGGGAACATTAGGTGTAGTATTGGCGGATCTCGGGAAGCATGGAGGCCTTAAAAGATGCAGTGTCTCGACAGCTAACAACCGATGCAGGCAGTTTGTTCCATGCTTCAGCAACTCTGATCGAGAAAAAATGTTTCCGAAAGTCATGGGAACTGTGCTATTTTCTGACTTTGTGGGCATGCCCACGTGTGTTAGACAGATGGAAATTAAAAAATTGATGTGAATTGATGTGAAATTGAAAGTATTCAATTTCCACGAATCTCAGAACAGTGTTTTTCTGCTAATTCAAGTGAGAAACTGAAAGTAATGTTTTCCACGAATTGGAGTGGAGAACCTGTGTACACTACAACAGTACTCGTTCATTTATACATTGCACCGTTGTCATTTTCTTTGCACCTTTTTCAGAAAACCCAAAATATTAATGGTAATGTAAATATTTATTTTTTTAAGGAACCCGGAGTTTGTTTTACGGAACCCCAAGGTTCCGCGGAACCCATGTTGGCGACCACTGCCTTAGGCTATTAGATGTTTTAGGCTGCTGGATACAGGCTGTTATAGATTGCTAAATGGCCTAAATTGCTAGATATCCTAGCGCACTCGGTGTCTTAGGTTGTTTTATATCCTAGGTCGTTAGATATCCTGTGCTGTGGATGTCCAAGTCTGCTTAATGTCATAGAATGTCCTAAACAGCTCAATGTCCTAAATAGCTAGATGTTCTAGACTGCTAGTTGTCCTAGGTTGCTAGATTCTTAGACAGATAGATGTCCTAGATTGCACAACGTCCTATGCTGCTGGATGTCATAGGCTGCTAAATGTCCAAGACAGCTAGATGGCCTAGGGTGCTAGATATCCTAGACATCTAAGGCTGTTAGATGCCTTAGGCTGCTATATATCCGAGAATATTAGATGTATTCTATCTAGGGCCAGTATAATCTACAATAGCTTTGTATCGATCTAAGCTTTGTAAGTGAAACTGAGTAGACGAAAACTAAAAGACTCTCGGATTTACTGTAACTGTTATTCAAAGGGTCAACCAAGTCACACAGCGTCACGCTTGATCTCGCTGAGAATTGTGTTTAGCGTAAATATGTCTGTGGAACATTCAGTCACTTGCATGTTAATCTCACGAGTAGAGTGTTCCCTGGATCAAACAACTGGAACACTCATCGTTGGAACCGACGGAGGTCGAACATACACACACACAGACACACGTACGCACGCGCACGCACACACACACATACACATACACACACACACATTCACACACACCAGAACGCATATGGCTAAATATTAATGAAATTTAATCAGAGAAATAAGCTCATTGACTTTTTTGAAGTTTTTATAAATGTAGATTTTAATCCCACTTATCTATGTAGGAAGTATGTTTTTATATATAAAATGTATAGGAAGTATTATCTTACCCACATAAAATATTCGTATGTTATGAATAAATAGATTTCAATTTCTCTATATTAAATATATATATACGATATCCTGTAATCTTTGTCTTTATATTATATAATAATTGTACGTTTCCGATGATGTCAGCAACATAAAAGCAACATACACCAACTTTTTATTTGATGTGGTATTACTATTCGAATCTGTTCAGTAACTTTAAAATTCCCAAATGTTAAACATCTATCGTTATACAATTTTATCTAACGTATTACAATATACAGGGGGAACGTAGGATAGAATGCTTTACGGTATGTGTTTCAGCTTTCTATTCTCTACGTGCAAATTCCGCTGAAGTAAACTTTTTCTTTCATCTTTTCGAGGTCGATAAAAAAAGTAAAGCTTACATCAGATTATGTTGGATTACTAGGATCACACAATAACGAAAAAGGTAATCTTCGATTTCACGAACCAGTTTCGAATACTATGAGGAATCATTTCTTTTATATATTTTGTTTCTTTTCCATGAGTGTTAGAATTCAAAACAATAAAAGTGCTCATTGCTACAAGCATTTCGTGTTATCTTTGTTAGTTCCCTGCAAATTCTGGATGATTTTCAAAATTATTTGAAAATCATAGGCAGTGTCTTTCATTAGAAATATAGTAATGAAAAGATGCCTGAAATTACAGGTAACTGTACAGCTTTGTTTGGGCCGCATTATTTATAAAGCTGGGTGGATTGGCAGTATCGGTAGAGGGTTTGACGCCATGCTTTCCAGCATAGTTACGTCCCTTTACGATCTGAGTTCAAATCCCGCCGAGGTTGACTTTGCCTTTCATCCTTACGGGGTCGATAAAATAAAGTACTAGTAATGCACTGGATAATTGCTGGCCTTGTGCCTAAAGTAGAAACAATTATTTATAAAGCTGTCTGGCGGTGGGTTGGCAGTATCAGTAGAGGGTCGGACGCCATGCTTTGCAACATAGATTTACGCCCCTTTATGATCTGAGTTCAAATCCCGCCGAGGTTAGCTTTGCCTTTCATCCTTACGGGGTCGATAAAATAAAGTACCAGTAATGTACTGGTAATTACTGGCCTTGTGCCAAAAGTAAAAACAATTATTTAAAAAGCTGTCTAGGCTGAGCCCTGTGAATCCCGCTGGGATGGGAGGCGCGTTATTATGTGTGTGTTTGTGTGTGTGTGTGTGTGTGTGTGTGTGTGTGTGTGTGTGTGTGTGTGTCTGTCTGTGTGTCTGTGTGTGTGTCTGTGTTTTCTGTAGTGAACTGAAAGATTAAAGTGTTAAAGTGTGCTCGAAATACCTAAAAACTTGGGCGTCTGCCATGGGTAAGATACGATCCAGATGGCAGCTCTAGTAGGATAAAAGATTAAATGTGAGAGGGGCTTGAAATACCTGAAAACCTAGGAGCTTGGCCTAGAACTCTGTACTAAAGTACCTCGCAATATCTATCACAAAACATTGAACACGGCACGATTTCATCCAGTTGTCACATGAAGATAAAAGCACAAAGATATATAAGTACAAAATTAATGAATCCCACTTCATATTAAGCTCATGTGAGTTCCATTCATTTCTTGTCATCTTAATCCAAAAGAT
>OZ024741.1:147346004-147353504 GCA_964016885.1 Eledone cirrhosa
AAGCGCAGGAGGCAATTGTACACAGTTGTAAAGGTTCACGCTTGGTGGATATAAAGTAATAAGACACACAGAGATGCTTAAATACATAAATATATTTGTGTAATGTCCTGCCTTGACCAGTTTTGCTCAATGACCCGAACGCGTTAAAATAATAATAAGAATTAAAATAATCATTTAATCAGAGCTATTTATCAAATTTGTAGAGTTAATTAGGCGGGTGCTGGCACTCGCTCAACGTCCGGCCTTTGCCTCCCTTCTGTGATCTATACCACCTAACGATTTCTCCTTCCAGAGAAATATTCACTTCGTAACAGTCAGGTCAGCAAACACTACACAAAATGAGGGTTCTCCTTGAAGATTCGACGGTCTCACAGCGTTGGTGCACTTCTCTGGTACACCAGCCCTGCAAACCTTTCGATGAAACTCCAGTAGGAATTTTGAAAAAAAAAATAGGTAATTCTTTATCTATTCTTACCTCGCACTTATAATTTCATATATATATATATATATATATATATATATATATATATATATATATATATATATATATATATATATATCACTCCAACACTACTAATGCATTGGAACCCGCTCGCCAGCTGAGAACAAAATACCTATTGACGAAATTGCAGCCTTGTTCGATCGGTATACCACAAGCTTACAATGAAAGCAGACAGTATAATTGATTTAGGTGTCACAGAAACCTCCCACTGGATTATACCATCAATTTCCAGGAGGTCCAGGTAAATACTTTTGTTAATCTGTTTAGCTTGCTTCGTTATTTTGGCTCCGGTGGCTGATAGCTTCAGTTTGTCTAGCCTCTATAACGTATGTTAATTGCTCTGGGCTTCTTTTAGTCCATTGAGCGCTTGCCGCATATCTCGAAAATTGCGTTTCGCTTTGTTTTTGACCACAGCCGAAATACGATCTCACTGAAATTATATTTGTATATATATATATATATATATAAAGAGAGAGAGGGGGAGAAACGGGGGGAGGGAAAGATAGAGAGGAAAAGAAGGACGTGTTATATGTAAAAACACACAGAACTGAATGGGAACTTAATACATAGGAGCAGCGTATAGAATTTTTTCCACAGAAAATGGTAGTTATCACAAAACATCATTTAAAGAATAGGCTTTTTAACTCTTCAATGATTAGTTGATGCTGCACAGTGTTTAAAAACTACAATGATTTTAGAAGCCGCACAGCCCGTTAAAATTTATCAATGCAATAATTCTATAGACTGAGTTATGATTATGATTAAAAAAAGAGCGGTCTTTCCGTAGTTTTCTTTATAATATCATATTCTCCAACTGATAAAGTGTTCCTGCTACATTTTCTCTATGGGAAGATACATTATGTATTCTTTCTTGGCTAAATAAATCAAATAAGTTTGTTTTGTTTATGTGACATGAGCTTACTATGAAGTCGTTATTCTCACTTTCAAGTGATATGTCCCACTTTGAAATCGTTATACTCACTTAGAACTACAAATGCTGTAGTCGTGTTGATTTGTTTATCTGGCCGCTGATAAAAGAAATTGTAATTTAAACATAATAGTTCGTAAAAACATAATAAATTACAGTGATGTAGTAAAGTAATAAATTACAGTGAGTTGGTTTACTGAGTAGAGAAAAGGTTTAACTTTTTTCTGACACGTGTCTCTTCTGTGGAGAGAAAGAATAGAGAAGCTAAATACGGCGATTGCAATTACGACCAAGCGGTGTGTATAATTAATATATGCATAAACACATACATGATTATAATACACCGTAAACAAACAAATGGCATAAGCCAATCAAAACAATAAATATGAAAAGACTAAAGGGCAGTTTTTTTTTTATTTCACCAGCGAGGCTGTTTACCAAAAATAACATGTCTGTACATGTTATCTTACATTTCAAATTATCTTAAACTGCTGTGTAGTGCTTTATCGATTAATTAATTCACATTGTCAGTGCTCGCACTGTCATAGAATTGATGATATGACCTTCGTGTAGACTAACTTCTTATTGAATCCTCCTCTAGATAGCACTTCGCTGTAATATAATGTGGACTAGTGGAAGATGTTCCTATCCAAACACAACTAGACATACTATTCCCTACACTACTACAACCAGCACCACTATCACTAGTGATTATTCTTCGACCAACACTATAGTGGCAAATTGCCAAAGTCGTTACAATGTCGGATTGAACGTTTTGCGATATTTCCTGCGATCCCCTGCGCCCTGAATTCAAATCACCAGTACTAGAGTTGATTCTTTTTTAGATCTTTTTCACTTCCTCTTTCATTCTCTGGAAGAAATCAACAGACATAGAGAGGGATGGATTCTGACCAGTGCCGGATTTACCATTGTGCTTAGGTGTGCTGAAGCACAGGGTCCGTTGGCCAGGGGAGGAGGCACATCTTCCTGCCCAAAAAATGTTTTACCTCCTTCAGAGCCCAAGTAAAGGGCCTCTTAACTTAACTTAGCACTGGACCTCATTTGTCCTAAATCCAGCACTGGCCCTGACAAGTTAAAATACCGAGAAAAAGCTGTATATCACGACGGCACTCCTGCGATTAGTAGTTAGGGGTCCATACATACAACACTATAGTATCTTCTATCAACATTTCAACGACAGCTCATGCATCCCAAACAATCGCTACTACTTATGCAATCATTATTACTACAACAATTGCTGGCCTTGTGCCAAAAAGTAGAAACAATTATTACTACAACAATTTCAACCAAGGCTCAACCACCACCACAACATATTTTCATACACAGCTTAGTTTAGCAGAAACATTGCAACGACAGCAACTAAATCTATCATAACAACCCCTGCCACTATAATTATACGACCACCAACACCACTATTACCACCATCATTGACACCAACACCACTACCGCTATCAGCATTAACGCCAACATCACTACCACCACCAACAATAACACCACCATTACCACCACAAGCATTCGCACCAACACTACTAACATCCCTACTACTACCACCACTACCAACACCACCACCACAGCCACCACCATTACCAAACATGCCTCTATTGTGTATTAGGTTTCACTTCTTAAAGACGATATCAATATTACCACACAAACACCACTCCAGTCCAGTCGTTGTTTTGCCTCAAGATAGGAATTTGTTATGAACGTGTCCATCCAAATAATATTGCTTATTACGATTGCAATCACACGTCACCTGTTTCCTTCTCATTCTATTTCTTCATCCGACCTCAACTCTGTTCTTCTTCTTCCTATCTTTCCTTCCTGGATATTGTTACTGAAGTTGCTCTGTGTTGTTGTTATGACCATTGTAGATGGCTGTGTTGATTATGTGTCAGACTATCAGTAGACAAGATCAGAGGTTGGTTTCCCCGACTCTGTTACTACACTGTGTAGACAGATAACGCACGTTAGCTCAGGCCACATAACCTATACTAGATACCATGGGACGGTACGTACAGCTCAACAATGACAGTAGTGAAAGAATTATAAGTTATATAAGGGTGGTGAATTGGCAGAGCATCTGACAAAATACTTTTCAGTATTTACCCAGGACCCTTTTACCTTCAAATCTTGCCGAGGTTAGCTTTGCCTTTCATACTTCCGAGGTCGATAAAATAAAGTACCGGTCAAGTACTTTCTCCTCTCCTAAAAGCTATGAACTTGTGCCTAAATTTGAAATAATTATAAGTCATGTGTTTATTAGCCACCTCCTGTTATATAGTCTAAAGTAGGCAAAATCATTCAGTTCCAAAATCTGACATCTACCACTATCTCAGGTAGCCTTTACATTCAATCCACTGTTTTATTTCTCATTACAGGTAATGGACTTGACCGCCGTCTGTTTCGACGGTCTGTGTTCCAGTTCTTCGATCAACGAAACACCTTGTTCGTAAAATTAAGGGTGAAAAGGGTTGACTTCTCAAATGAATATTATTTGTCTCTGTAGGAAGTGTTCAAATATGATACACTGGGCAAAATCTTTATTTGTGAAAACACAAGAGTTGATTATCATACTCAGATATATATTTTTACAGGGTAGTCATTCGACTGCAGTCCAGCTGGTGCATCACCTTGAAAGGATTTAGTCGATCATATCATCACTAGTACTATTTTTTAAAGCCTGCTATTTATTTTATCGAACACTTTTCAGCGAACCACTAAGGTACGGGACATGAATAAACAGAAGACATAAGCGCGCGCACACACACACATACATACGTACATACATACATACATACATACATACATACATACATACATACATACATACATACATACATACATACATACATGATGATGGCTTCCCCCTCGTTATGGAGTATGGCCATTGCACGATATACCATTATTAATAATTATTAATTAATTCTATCGTGCAATGCCTGTGAGTGAAGATATTTTTTAAACTGAGGAAAGACTGTGCACTGAGCCAATCCCACTCTCTGAGCGACAGTAGCTATAACCCGAAAAGAAGAAAAGATCAACATCATCGGTAACTACATACATACATACATGATGGCTGCCAACTCGTTTTCGAGTACGGCCACTACTTTATATCCATGTAGGAGAACCCCTACCGATGCGCTGAACGAATGTCACTTTTTAGTCCAGCCAGCGACTTGAAAACTCTGGTACAAACACTACACTTGTGACAATTATTGACACATAGTGCTGGGCCCATGGTACCATGTGACGACAAGTGCAGAGAGATCTCCAGATATAAAGCAATGCCTGTGCCGTGAAGCTTTTATAGTGAGCAAAAGCACTACACAAAGCCAGTCCCACTCTCTGAACCAAGATGATATTTACCAAAAAGAAGAACAAGTCAACATTGGATACCATACATACATACATACATACATACATGGATGAATGTGTGGTTAAATAGATAGATAGATAGATAGATAGATAGATAGATAGATAGATAGGCTTCCGTACAGTTTCTATCAAGTAAATTGCGCTCACAAGGTATCTGTTAATATTTTGTTATAGTAAAAGACATTTGTTCAAAGTATCACACAATAGGACTGAACCCGAAACAATATAGCTAAGAAGCGAACTTCTGAAACAGAATTTATTTGAAGAAATGTTCGCATTTGAAAAATAACAATCGGAAGTGTCTTCTCTGGAACTTAAGTGAAAGTAAACGTTTTATTATATATTTCTAAAGTCTGTCTTAAGCAAGCAGGCTCGTTAGGTCGGTGCTCATACCGGTTTCATGGCGTGAAGTGACTGAGAGTATAGGACGCCAGTCCATAGTAAGGTTAAACCCCCAGTTATTGCTGGTACTCATTTTCAGATGAGTATACTGAAGCAACGGGAAATGAGGTGTTTTGCTCAAGAACACAACACGCAACCCAGCCCAGAAATCGAACCCACGCCATTATGATCGCAAGTCCAACACCCTTACCACTATGATATATTTACTGTAGATATATATTTACTATTTACCATAGTAGGGTAGTAGTTTGCAGAGACCTTAGAGCGTCGAACAAATGCTTAGCCGTATTTGCTCTGGCTCTTTACGTTCCGAATTCAAATCCCGCCGAGGTCAACTTAGCCTTTCATCTTTCCAAGGAGGATAAAATAAAATACTGGCATAAATTTAATCGACTTTCCCCTCCCTTCAAATTGCTGGCCTTGTGCCTAAATTAGACGGGATTATATATTTACTATTTGTTTCCAACAATGGTATAAGACACATTTGTAGAGGATGGAGTCGAGTTAATTCAATTATTTTATTGACGAAGGAGTGTTGAAATTCAAAGTCTTCCCCTTGGGATTTAAATTACCGTTCCTTCCTCTCAAACACTTTTTTTTTTATTTTAATTTCATTTTGAATATTCAAGATAAATCAACTTTAAATTTAATTCATGTGCAAATGTAAATTTAATTATATATAAATTCAATTCTGGAGCTAGATTTGTATCCCGTGGCAAATGTAGTAAAGTGAATGCTGTTAGCAATCCATAAGAAGTCACTGTCTCTTTTGAAAAATCTGCGGAAAATTGTTTTCCCCGAATGTCAACGAATGCATAATAAAGACAATCCACCTGAAGAGCTTTAGAGATATATTTAAATAAATAAATAAACTCAAGCAAACACGGTTAACTAAAATACATTAAGAGTGTAGTTCAAAGTTGCTTGAGAGAAAATATTCTCTTGAAAAATTCATGATCGAAAGAAAGAAAAACTAAAATAAGCGTTAGTATTAAAGTTTTTCACGCGTTTTACGCACATGGTTGTAATAATAAATAGGTGTGACTGCTGAAATGTCGAGGTGGATCAGACACCATCGAATGATCCAAGCTGTACAAAAAAAAAACCTCCCCCAAAATAAAATCAATAGAAAAGTATTTTCTTTCAGCTCAAGAGAAAAGATGATAGCTCTTCATGAATATTATTCAGGCAGACAACATCAATATACGATTGCAGCTTATTGAAGAATATATATATATGTATGTGTGTGTGTGTGGGGGGGGGGGGGGGGGGTGATTCAAAATAATTCTTTAATGGTAATTTAGCTCCAGCATCCAATGGTCATCCAGCTTTCCTTCCAACGCCATGCACGGATAAACTCGTTAATGTATTTAAGCTTACTTTACCAAGTTTTCTGGAGATTAGAAAAGCTTCTAAAAGGCTGCCGAAAGCAATCATCGTAACCATTCAACAAAGCGGTTTGTCAGGCAGAACCAAGTGATTATAAACACACATATCTGTGTCGTTTACATAATACTGAATATAAAACGCAAAAGAAGTCTACTATATGTACCAAAAAAAGTGATTTTATCGGAAAAATAACTTTTCCTAAATTATACAATACTGGAATTGTTGCGTAACAAACTATTTTCTCACCATATATATATATATATATATATCAAAGGGCAAAGGAGCTCTTAAGAGTCAATGGCCATCCAAAATCACCAGGAGAGATGACCCCTTAGCCTTTGTCAAGGCAGAATTCTAGGAGAAGGAAAACTCTGATATAACACCAGCAACTCTGATGGTATCCAATGATGTTGACTTGTTCTTCTTTTTTGGTAAATATCATCTTGGTTAAGAGAGTGGGACTGGCTTTGTGCAGTGCCTTTGCTCACTATAAAAGCTTCACGGCACAGGCATTGCTTTATATCTGGAGATCTCTCTGCACTTGTCGTCACATGGTACCATGGGCCCAGCACTATGTGTCAATAATTGTCACAAGTGTATTGTTTGTACCAGAGTTTTCAAGTCCCTGGCTGGACTAAAAAGTCACACTCGTTCAACGCATCGGTAGGGGTTCTCCTACATGGATATAAAGTAGTGGCCGTACTCGAAAACGAGTTGGCAGCCACCATACATATGTTGGGTTATTCTTGAGTGCTACTGGCAACATGTAACCCAGTACAACCTGTCGCATGACTGGGTCGTTGGCGACTAAATCGGCAACCCCACCAAGTTTACTTGGTGAGAAAGGTGCTTTTTAACACTCTGCAGGGCAAAAATAACAAAA
>OZ024741.1:147358504-147363504 GCA_964016885.1 Eledone cirrhosa
GTTATATATATATATATATATATATATATATATATATATATATATATATATATATATATATATATATATATATATATATATATATATATATATATATATATATATATATATATATATATTTATATATATATATATATATATATATATATATATATAAGGGCGGTGGATTGGCAGTATCAGTAGAGGGTCGGACGCCATGCTTTTCAGCATAGTTACGTCCCTTTACGATCTGAGTTCAAATCCCGCCGAGGTTGACTTTGCCTTTCATCCTTACGAGGTCGATAAAAAAAAGTACCAGTAATGCACTGGGTAATTGCTGGCCTTGTGCCTAAAGTAGAAACAGTTATATATATATATATATATATATTTATATATATATATATATATATATATATATATATATTTCGTTGACAAATGTATCAATATGCCCAGATATTCAGATATATTGCCCTTGGTATGACAGTGTGGTTTTAGCTCAATGTAGGATAACTAGTATACTACAGAGCCGTTATAGTCATAGGAATGACCAAAGAGTGCTTAGAAATACATTGTTTTATTAGCTAACTGTGTTTCATCCATACACCATGGCAAGAATCCTCAGAGCCTATAAACATGAGTATATCAGTAGTTGCATGCTCCATCGAGCTGCGTCACCAGAACAAGGTTAAAGGACCAGCAGGGGGGTCCCGAGGCCAGCGCTATATGGAAAAAGACAGAATACATGATGCACATAATGTCATAAAATGTCTTAAAAATTAAAAATTACACCAAAAATGTATCACTTAAATGGTGCAATAGATGATAAAGAGGTTGGGAGAGGGTAACAAGGGATGAGTGAGGGTATTACTCAGCATGATCAGAAACAATAAGAAAATAATAAAAAAATAATAAAAAAAGTACAAAAATACAGGGATTAGAAAAGAGATAAATATAAAAATACAAAACAATAAAGGAACAAAAAGCCCGGAAACACCCCAAAAATATAAGACAAAGCAAAGCATAGATGCATCAAAGCACAAGCAGTGCAAAAAGAGCGTGTACAGGCAGATCAAGAGAGTTTGCAAGCATGAGTCTGTGAAAAGAATAGTTGGTTAGCAGTGGTGCAGCCCTACATGTATGATAGTTCATATGAGGGATGGTGTACTTAAATTATATCGCCTTGTAACAGGTCGATTCTCCTTATCATATCCTCACCCTACGAACCACATCGATATGTTCCAGTTCCGAACGTTAAGTGAGATAACACTATTTTTCCAAAACCTATACTCAGGGGATTTATCACCATAGGCGGTCTGGGATATACACCTCAAATCTAAAATAAAAAATAAAAGAAAGTACGACGAGTTAAAGAAATGTATGGCACATATACAGCCGGCATATATGTAAGGAAATTGAAAGCACGCCAGGTCCGCAGAAACTGGCATTCCCCAAAATCCTCACGTTCGGTCGCTCAATCCAACGTGACAGGTGAAATTCACTGTATGTTCAAGCTGGCGTTCAACCAATGTATCGCACCGCATACAACTGTACCACAGTAAATACAAATCGTGATGGCTATCCCGTTACATATAGAGAAAAAGTGTATATAGGAAACTCGGCTTCCAGAATCACATATGGCAGAATGAGCATATATTGTTATAATAATAGGCGGGTTTATTATAGTGAATGCAAATTTCTGTAGAATATATAGATATATATAGAAGAGAGAACTCACAACCAAACCTGTCAATGACAGCTATGTTATTTATATTTCCGCCACGTGGTTTTCGTTTAGATTATTGACTCCGAAGGTTGCAATCCATTCACAGTCGGGTGTGACCCCTCCTGGGTCGGCGGGAGTTCAATATCCAGTGCTGCACTTTGCCTTGAGTGTGGTTCTATAATTCATCAAAGCTGGATCACAATTCATATTCAATTAGCTCCAACGTTCAAAGATTAGTCTCTCGCTAGTAACACATCACGGTAGTCCGAATATAAACACAGGAAGTCGCAGTGTACTTATGAAAGGTATGGGAGGCAATTCGCGTCATAAAGGACGGATTCATTAGATATCCAACGGGATGCTAGGGGCGAGTCTTTTGTTTGATTCGAAGCCCTCGGCGATCAACCTCCCCTTCCCCCTGGGGCTAGGTCGATTCAGCCGCGCCCAGCCCACACGATTTGCTACCATAGTTCACTATACTAGGTTAGATCTATTACACACTTTAGGGTTAAGGTTAACTAGACCCCAGGTGCCCAATTCACCCGCTTTATAGCAGCGGCGGGGTTTTCTGGGCTTTCGACAGACTATTGTGCTGTGCTATCAATTAGCGCACAATGGGTGTGTTTATAAACCATACTAACATGGTTAGTGTGGGTATGTCCCTATATATGGGTCAAGCTGTGCTAGGTATAGTGAAAAGCCTTAAGTAGGTTCTACCCCAGGGTTCTTGGCTTGTGGTCCAATAAGATGAAATAGGGAAGAGAGGAAGAAAAGTAAGAAAGGAGGGAGAGGAGAAGAGGTATTAGAGTAGTCTATATGCACCTGAAGGACAGTTATCGTTACAAAGGAACCAGTATGCAGTGCGGCGTGGTTTTACGTAGGTCAGACAGGACGGATGTATGCAGGTCCTACAGCTTTAGCTAATTGGTCTAAAATAATAGGAGCTAAGATTTATGTGCGGGTAAGAAGAGAATATCTCCGACTTCCTATTTAGCAGGTTCAGTTTGGAGTGTATTATGGCGTGTGATTCAGAGAGACAAAGGTCACAGGTCTTGTTAGGGGGTCTGTACTGCGATGATTTAGTGATGATTCTCCAATCAAGTGTGCATTGAATATCAGTGTTCTTCAGGAGGGATATGTAACTAGCTAGGGGTGTAGTATTCTTAAGTCTATCATGTCTAAATGTATAGCGATGGGAGTCTTAAAGGGGGTCGATGTAGACCCTATATATGTTTTGGAGGAGTTTCGAGTTGTAACATCACATGCGTAGACAATATTGTTTATAAGGCATTGTCCCTTTAGGGGGCACTCCGCCTTTCGTCTGCAGTTACATTTTCAGGGTATGTGAGTCTGCGGCACAGGAGATGTTTGGTTTTCAGTGCGTTCCAGATTTGGTAACCGTACAACAGATGTGTGGATAGTATTGCTGGGTGACGCCGCATCAGGTCCATCTAGTGGTTGCCGATGTGCCGCAGCTGCAATGGTATCGAAACCCTTTCTAATTTTGTTGTTGTTCGTTATGGCTAGGTGACGAGCTAGATTTGGAGTAGTGGAGAAGGATAGCTTAATTGTGTTTTTATTAATGATACTATGGTATTTACTATCGGGGGGGGGGGGGGGTTTCCAAGATCGAGAAGAATGCCTTTAGTATATTGGTTGATACCTCCGAGTTGTAAGGTGGATTAAAGTAGGAATTAGATCTTCGTCTATTTTTCCTATTTTTCGTACTAGGGGAAGAGTTGGCCCTGGGCATAGACAACCCATCTTCCGTGGTAACCTTACCCGGAGGGGTTCACAGGCTTCCCTGTCTTTCCTATTGCACTTCAATTTTCTAGCTCTTATCCTAGTGTCAGTATTATTGCCATACCGATGAGGCGTGTTAAATGGAGTCCCTTGGGGTTGGTAAGAGCCGCCTACAGTACCCGTGTAGTTCCTATTTTTGTGTCCGCTTCTATTAGGCAAAGCCATATTGTGTGTGATTATACTATATTGTCCGGCGCTGGTGGTTTGGGCGTTGTTATGTATGTAGTATATTTTTCTCTAAAACCGGACTTTGCTAGTGCTTTATTATAGTACCTTACATTATACCTAAATGCATGCTCATTATGTGATAGTCTGCTAATCCTGTTAAATACCCCTTTAATTATGGCATTTAGGACGGGTCTAGGGTGGTTGGAATTTGCATTCACGTATGTTAGTGCTTCATCGGCTTGTGATAGGGTGAGAAGTATTTATTTTCCAAGTCCAGGGTTACGTCTAGAAAGTTAACCGTTTTATTATTTATGCCTATCGTTATGCTAAGGTTAAAGCTTTTGAAGAATTTATGTAGTTCTTTTCTCGTCCTTTCTATATTATGTTTTTTATATTCAATAGTGAACAGGGCGTCGTCACGGTATAGCCCGCCTTTGAAATGCGGGAATGTTTTATGCAGTTCATGGAGGAGGTTAAGTCCAACCAAGTCAGTGATCTGCGCCGAATCGCTGGATCCCATAGTGACATCAAAGTTATTCGGCGTGTTCTTCCGGGTTCAAGGTTGGTCTTCGAAGAGGATGATAGTTCTCTGGGCAGCAAGGATGATGTCAATTTGGGATCTAGTCAGGTCACTATTTTGAATAGCTAATATAAGGGCCTTATTTAGAAGGATGGGAGAGATCGAAGTATAGTATGAGTTGATATCGAATTGGATGAACTTCAGGAACTTATGGTTACCAATGCTTGAGAAACATTTAATGACCTCCTCAGTATTCCCCCATATGTCAAGGTAAATTTTACTTCGTATAACAGGGATGACGGTGTCCAAGATTTTCTTACTTATTATCCCTAAGTCAGACTTAGAGGGGCTAATGGGCCTAATTGAGGGGTTACTAAGGAAGTCCTCTTTGTGATCCTTCAGTGTGAATCTGGGTTGCTTAGGGGTGAAAGGCTGGGTGTACCTTTCCAGGTTCAGCATCCTAACGATTTCTAGCCCTTTCTTATTTATCTCGTCTAGGTTTCCATAGGTAGTTTTCTTATAATTTCTGTATATGAAGTTTCTGTAAGTCTTGTAGTCCAAGTTATAAAATTTTTTTGTTTTATCTGAGGGGACGAGAATGTTAGCACTTTCCTCGAAGCCCTTAATAATATAGCTAAGATCTCTACTGAAAGGGTTCTTGCTATGGCTTTTAGTCCTATATCTAATACTCTTCACAAGGTTTAGAAGGTCGCTTTCAAAGTCATCCAGATTACTATTGTGCGGTAGGCTCTTCTATGTCTTGAATCCATACTTATTTACCCGGGTTGTTTGCTGAGTGTTATCCCG
>OZ024741.1:147371004-147446004 GCA_964016885.1 Eledone cirrhosa
TATATATATATATATATATATATATATATATATATATGTATGTATATATATATATATATATATATATATATGTATATATATATATATATACATTTATATATATATATATATATATATATATATATATATATATATATATATATATATATATATATATATTGTTATACTTTGGGAGGGTCATGTTGCCAATAAGAAACACACGCACCAGTTGCTTTCACTTCAATTTATTATATATTTATAAATTTATAAATTTACAAATCTACAAACTTATAAATTTCTGGTTGGTTGGTTGGTTCCACAACCAGATAGTTGTTTATATATAGTCATAGTACTTTCGTCACACACTCTGTGACCTCTTCAGTGACTGGGGATTCCTTTCTTTGTTTCTGTGCCTTTCCTTTCTTCTGTCCTACACCATTTTGTTTCTGTGTGTGTGTTGTGTGCTCAGTTTGCGCATGCGCCACATCCGGGTGTCTGTGTGTGTTTGTGTTCATTTATCTATTTGTTTATTTATTTACATGTTGTTGGTTGGTTGTTTGTTCTATGTGTGTGTGTGTTTTCATTTTGTCCTTAATTGTAAGTTGTGATGTTGCTGTTCCACTCATATTTTCTATTTAATTTTGGTTGTAATTATTTTATGCTTACTGCCTCTGTAATTTGCCTAAACATTGCATCTTTTCTGTGTGTGGATTCTATTTTCATTTCTATGTTCTCTAATTTACCCTTGTGTTCTATCTTAGCATGTTGGTAGAGTACAGATGATTCTTTATTATCTTGAAGGTCTCGCCAGTGTTCATTTATCCGTTCCCCTATACTACGAGCTGTCTCACCTATGTACACTATATTTTTGTTTCTACATTGTCCTTCAGTACATCTTATGCTATACACTACATTTCTAGTTTTACAGTTAATATGGGGCTTATTTTACAGGTTATACATTTCTTATCTATACATGAGGGTCTTTGGAACGGGTATGTCTTGCTAATAAGTATTTTTTTCGGTGGATCAGATGTTTGGAAGTCATGGGTTTGGCATAATGGAAATGGAGGATTTGTTTTGGGTTGTTAATGGTATCTAACCAGAGCTCTGTGTCTAGTACAGGTAATCGATGGTTGGGGTGTCTACTTGGGTAGTCTATAGTAACTCTAATGCTCTGGTGGATGGAGTTTGCTATTTGCTGGATGCTTTCCATTGTGTTTTTCTCTAGTTCCTGACTGTTCTCTAGTGGGGGTGTCTTAACTACGATGTTTATATCATCTACGTAGCGGGAGTACATTATCAGGGTTAAGCTGTCTTCTAATTGTTCTTTAAGTTTAAGTTTAAGTCTACTGTCCCACCATACCATGAATAAGTTAGCTATGTCGCCTGCAATGCTAACACCAATGGCTGCTCCTTCCTCTTGGGCATATGTTTTTCCATTAAATTTGAACATATGTTCCTTAAGGGTTAATTTTATGCTGGCCCCTACCGCATGTGCAATCATTTTCTTCAGTTCATCGTGGTTTTCGGGTGTCCGTATGGCTCTGGTCCACCCGTTCCATCTATCTGTGTGGGTTTTCTTGGCCATAGAGGTAATGGTAGGTGGTCTGCCTCTTGCTGGTCTTGTAGGGCACAGGTTGCTAAGGTCATAAGTGTCTAGGTAACTATTACTATGGGTAAGCTTAAGTAGAAGTCCCAGCTCACTGGTATCAATCCCACGGAACTCAACCTTGCTCTCGCTGATCATTTCTACGCATTTATAAGCCTTATACGCCCCGAAGAATAGTACATTACTCAAGAATGTGATAAGCACTTTAACAGGAAACTAAAGTGGCTGAAACAGGCAAAGCTGAATCAGGATACTATAGAGTATACCAATAGATATCCCGACAAAATTGACGGTATCAACATGGCCGACACCTCATTATCAGAAGAGTTCAACAACAAAAACACCAACATTTATGGGAACACAAAAATAGATAATGATGAAATGTCTGTGTTATATTTGCCGCCGAAATTTGCGACATTCAAGAAGGTAAATATGATTAGTTGTCTGTCAGAAATAGAAAAATCATTTACAAAACTACGCTGGAGCATCAAAAACAAAAGCAACAATATACGCACACACATATACAACACACATCCCAACAACAACAGACACACAGACACAAACAACAATAACAACAACACACACATCAACAACAACAACAATAGCAACATACCCAGAAACAACAACAACAGACACGCAGACACAAACAACAATAACAACACACACATCAACGATAACACACACGGAGACAACAACAACACACATCAACAACAGCACACATCAACAACAACAACACACACGCATTCAATGCCTCTCACCACCACCACAATCTTAACAAACACACAGACACAGAAAACAAGTAATGACAGTAGCACAGAAATCAGAGAAATAAGGGAAAGTAATAAGATTAAAAGGAAAAAGAAAGGGGAGACTAAGGACAAAGAGAATAACCAAGACGAACACACAGACACACAAAATAGGGTAGATAACAACATTGAGCCAGTGGAAAGAGACAGGAGTAATTATGAGAGACATAGAATCAACCATGAGGCTGTTGGTGGAAATAGAAATAGAAACAACACAACTAACAATAACAATAGCACTAGTACACATAAAGCAGCAGCCTGGAACTCTCCGTTTTATAATCCCTCCGATACATCATTCGACCTGCGACGAGTCCACGCCACGACTTTACCATTTAACAAACGCACGCAGTTGCCGTCGCAGGTCGATGAACAAACATAAGCACAATTTAGTATAGCTAAATCCGAACTTAGAAATATTATAGAACAGTATAGCAAGAAGCATAATAGAATAGAGGCCCAGCAACTGGGAGAAAAATCTGCAAATGGCTTGCGTAAGCTCATGCAGCGCTCACGTAATGGAGAGATAGCATGCTTTCCAACAGACAAGTCTGGCAGAATGTCGGTTGACAGCCTGCCAAACTACATCCAGGCAATGCAACCCCACATCACTAACACAAGAGAGGTAACACCACAGGAGCATGAGGATAGAGAAAAAGCCCTCAATGCCCATATGGTGATGTGGACGAATATAATGCAGCCCAACAAAAGGACTGCCAACAACTTCCAGGCCTGGAACAATGACGTGCCGGCGTTGTATGGGCTTCGAAAAGACCATAAAACGGGCTGTGACCCTGTCGCGGGACCACCAACACGGCCAGTCTGTGGAGCTAACATTGCTAGTAACTACAGACTGTCCTACTTCATCTCCCTGATCATACGCCCCATCATTGCGATGTCCCCAGATGTATGTGACAGCACGGAGGACCTCCTCAGCAGAATCGGCGTGAGTAACCGATCTGGGGACCTAACAAACTGCATAATAGGCAGTATGGATGTTGTGTCCCTGTATCCATCTATTGACGTAGATTTTGCTGTGGAGAAATGCGTAGAAATGATCAGCGAGAGCAAGGTTGAGTTCCGTGGGATTGATACCAGTGAGCTGGGACTTCTACTTAAGCTTACCCATAGTAATAGTTACCTAGACACTTATGACCTTAGCAACCTGTGCCCTACAAGACCAGCAAGAGGCAGACCACCTACCATTACCTCTATGGCCAAGAAAACCCACACAGATAGATGGAACGGGTGGACCAGAGCCATACGGACACCCGAAAACCATGATGAACTGAAGAAAATGATTGCACATGCGGTAGGGGCCAGCATAAAATTAACCCTTAAGGAACATATGTTAAAATTTTATGGAAAAACATATGCCCAAGAGGAAGGAGCAACCGTTGGTGTTAGCATTGCAGGCGACATAGCTAACTTATTCATGGTATGGTGGGACAGTAGACTTAAACTTAAACTTAAAGAACAATTAGAAGACAGCTTAACCCTGATAATGTACTCCCGCTACGTAGATGATATAAACATCGTAGTTAAGACACCCCCACTAGAGAACAGTCAGGAACTAGAGAAAAACACAATGGAAAGCATCCAGCAAATAGCAAACTCCATCCACCAGAGCATTAGAGTTACTATAGACTACCCAAGTAGACACCCCAACCATCGATTACCTGTACTAGACACAGAGCTCTGGTTAGATACCATTAACAACCAAAAACAAATCCTCCATTCCCATTATGCCAAACCCATGACTTCCAAACATCTGATCCACCGAAACTCGGCCATTTCGGACCATACCAAAATCAACATACTGATTGCGGATTTGGTACGGGTGATGAGAAATGTGTCCCGCATGTGCAACCCCGAAGAACTAGAGAGACACATACAACACTTCATCCACCGTATGCAGTTCTCTGGCTACAATCAGAGAGATAGAATCAGAGTGTATAGAGGAGCCAGAACCAAATGGGAAAAAATGGTAAATAATGACATAAATGGGACCTGCCCCTTGTATAGGAGCAAATTTTGGAATAGAATAGAAAGAACTAGGAACAAGGCCAATAGAATAAACTCATGGTATGATAGCAATAAATACCAGAGTGTAATGTTCATCAATACAACCCTAGAGGCGAACTAGCCTACAAATTTAGAAGGGCCCTAAATAAACATAAACTCAATATTAAGATAGTAGAAAGACCAGGTACCTCCATAAAAACACTTATTAGCAAGACATACCCGTTCCAAAGACCCTCATGTATAGATAAGAAATGTATAACCTGTAAAATAAGCCCCATATTAACTGTAAAACTAGAAATGTAGTGTATAGCATAAGATGTACTGAAGGACAATGTAGAAACAAAAATATAGTGTACATAGGTGAGACAGCTCGTAGTATAGGGGAACGGATAAATGAACACTGGCGAGACCTTCAAGATAATAAAGAATCATCTGTACTCTACCAACATGCTAAGATAGAACACAAGGGTAAATTAGAGAACATAGAAATAAAAATAGAATCCACACACAGAAAAGATGCAATGTTTAGGCAAATTACAGAGGCAGTAAGCATAAAAGAATTACAACCAAAATTAAATAGAAAATATGAGTGGAACAGCAACATCACAACTTACAATTAAGGACAAAATGAAAACACACACACACATAGAACAAACAACCAACCAACAACATGTAAATAAATAAACAAATAGATAAATGAACACAAACACACACAGACACCCGGATGTGGCGCATGCGCAAACTGAGCACACAACACACACACAGAAATAAAATGGCGTAGGACAGAAGAAAGGAAAGGCACAGAAACAAAGAAAGGAATCCCCAGTCACTGAAGAGGTCACAGAGTGTGTGACGAAAGGACTATGACTATATATAAACAACTATCTGGTTGTGGAACCAACCAACCAACCAGAAATTTATAAGTTTGTAGATTTGTAAATTTATAAATTTATAAATATATAATAAATTGAAGTGAAAGCAACTGGTGCGTGTGTTTCTTATTGGCAACATGACCCTCCCAAAGTATAACAATATCGGTTTCAACACAGGATTTCAGATAAAGAATCTAGCTAAACAAATTCAGAAACGAAATATATATATATACATTTATATATATATACATATATATATATACATTTATATATATATATATATATATATATATATATATATATATATATATATATATATATATATATATATATATATATATAGGAGGTGAGTTTTATTGTAGTACAATAAAGCAATGCAGATATTGGATAAGAAGCACTCTACAGTTTGTGGGACTGGAGTATACATAATATATAAGAACAAAAGATGGTTAAAGGAGTTCCATGTTTTTGAAAAGCGCATAATAAAATACATGGAACTCCTTTAACCATCTTTTGTTCTTATATATTATATATATATATATATATATATATATATATATATATATATATATATATATATATATATATATATATATATATATATATATATATATATATATATAAATGTAGATATATATAAATGTAGATATATATATATTTATATATATATATATATATATATATAGTTATATTTGGGGAGGGTCATATTTGTGTAATATTGCCAGAATTAATAACAGAACACACTCACTATTTGGTTGGTTTTCGCTTCTCGCTGTCTTTTATATCGGTAATCTCACTTACTCGGTCCTCAATCGGTAATCTAACTGACCGACGGTCAAAAATAATACAGATACAATATAGACACAAACACATATATATAGTTTATCATAAATCTTTCGTTGCACATCTGCAACATCGTCAGTGGTGTTATATTTTCCTCCTGTTGTGTTGTATGTCTACGCCATTTTTATTCAGTCTGTCTATATATTTATTTATTTATTTGCTTGTTTGTTTATTTTATATCGTCTTCTCTGCGCATGCGTTTGCGTGTGTGTATAGTGTTATGTTTGCTGTGTGATGGGTGACTAGTGTGTGTTTATGTGCTTGTTGTTATTGTGCTTGTGTATGTATTTATTTATTTATTTATCTTATTTTATTTACTTATTTATACTTCTCTTAGGTCAGTGTTGTTTGTTTGGGTGTTGTTGTTATTCCATTCATTCTTTCTGTTTAGCTTTGGTCTTCTAATTTCTATTTCACTGGCCTCTCTGATTTGCCTATCTGCTGGGTCATTTCTATGTTTAGATATTATTCTAATTTCTATGTTGTCTATGTTACCGTCATGTTGTTGTCTAGCATGTTCGTATAGTACTGACCCGTTTTTTCGTCCTTTTAGTTCCCCCCAGTGTTGGTCTATCCTTTTACCTATGCTACGAGCTGTCTCACCTATGTATGTTGTTGTCCCGTATGCGGAGCTAATATAGCTAGCAACTACAGGATCTCCTACTTCCTCTCAATGGTTATACGCCCCATAATCAAGATGTCCCCAGATGTATGTGACAGTACAGAGGACCTCCTCAGCAGAATCAGTGAGTGCAACAAAAACAGGAGCCTATCCAACTGCATAATAGGCAGCATGGATTGGATGTGGTGTCACTGTACCCATCCATTAACATTGATTTTGCTGTGAAAAGATGTTTGCATGATATATATATATATATATATGTATATATATATATGTATATATATATATGTGTATATATATATATATGTATATATATGTAGGAGGTGAGTTTTATTGTAGTACAATAAAGCAATGCAGATATCGGATAAGTAGCACTCTACAGTTTGTAGGACTGGAATATAAATAATATATAAGATCAAAAGATGGTTAAAAGAGTTCCATGTATTTTATTATGTGCATTTCAAAAACAAATATCATCTATCTATGTATGTATATATATATGTGTGCGATATATCAACATATGTTGATTTAAAACTGCACTATTCACAATTGTGTTTTAACCTTCATATCATGTCTCCCTATTTTTCTGACGAAAACGCAAATGTTATTGCATGATGATATTTGTTTTTGAAATGCGCATAATAAAATACATGGAACTCTTTTAACCATCTTTTGATCTTATATATTATATGTATATATATATATATATATATATATATATATATATATATATATATATATATATATATATATATATATATATATATATATATATATATATATATATATATATATATATATATATGTATATATATATATATATATATATATGTATATATATATATATATATATATATATATATATATATATATATATATATATATATATATATATATATATGGGTCACGGGTAGTCTACGATATATATATACATAGATAAGTTTCTATTTATTTGCCACAGGGCACAAAAGAAAGGGACTAATACAGGGGAGGGGTTACATACATTTAAAGGACGTGTAAAACATATAACAAATAAAATTAAACAATCGAAGTCCTCAATAGGGAGGGGGCGTTGACGTGGGTCGCACACATATATATATACATACATAGATAGATTCAAAATAAACACCATCAACAACATCACATAAACCACCACCACCACCCACTACACCATCACTACTACCAACACCATCCTCCACCACCATATATTTTAAACTCCTGTCAAATAATTCAATGAAAGCACACCACCAAAAAAAAAAAAAGTCCCCGCACCCCGGGGGTTCAAAAGGTGGGGGTATGGACAACTTTGTCTTCTTTACAGAAGATGTAAACATTTGTTCTTTCAAAGTAAAAAATATCGTAGAGGGTATAGCAAAGGAGAGATAATTTGGTGATCTAATGAGAGAAGGGGAAATGTGAGTGAGAGTGAAGTATGTAGTGGGATATAGAGAGCGGGAGAGAATTTGTTGGTTTAGTTAGTGAGAGTGAGGTATGTGGGGGGAGTATAGAGGGGGCGAGAGTTTGTGGGTCTAATTAGAGAGGGAGAATAGTGAACGCGAGTGAGGTATGTAGTGAGATATATATTTCTATTTATTTGCCACCAGGGCATCAAAGATTGGGACAAATACAAAGGAGGGAGTTTACATACATTTAAAAAGACGTGTAAAAAACATATAACAAATTAAATTTAACAATCGATGTCCTCAATAGGGAGGGGCGTTGACATGGGTCGCACACACCCCCGAAAGAATTTGCAACCCTCCTCTTCAGGAGCACAAAGAGCGGGTGCTTCCTTCCTCTTCTCATTCTTCTCCTCTCTCACCTACAGGCTGATATAGAGAGAAGGCCCATTCACTCGGGCCATTTTCGCTACTTTCACCCATCTTTCATAAAACTTGCTGGGGTAGAGCACCTCTCTCTCCATTCTGATCCTTCTTCTAAAGTGGTACTTGAAAAAAAAGACCAGTTGTTGGCCGGAGAGAAAGGTGTCTGACCTCAGCCCTTTCAACCTTGTCCACCATACAACTTCTTTCGCCATGGCTATCACACAGAAGAAAACCGCCTCTCCTTCGTTTTTGAAAGGTGGAGGCGGTTTGATTGTGACAATGTTCTCGGTGGTCAACCGGATTGGTCCCACCCGCGACAGTAGTCGTTCTACATAGCCCCACAGGTCAGCAACGCCCGGGCAGTGTACGAATGCGTGTGCGACGGTTTCCTCGTCACGCACGCATCTTGGACAGATATTCTTCGAGGGGTCCCTACCCGGGCGCCCGTGTCTGTAGAGCTTGTCCCGAACGGGTAGAGATCCTCGGTAACATTGTCAAGCCAGGGACATTTGGAAGTTGTCCATCGGTCCCGGGCCAAACGTCCTACCGAACAGACTGGCCAGCTCGTCTTCCTCCATGCCCAGAGCCTCTCCGAGAGCGTCGTCGCACTTACTGCGCACCAACCCTCTATAGAATGTTTAGGTTGAGTCTCCACTGATTGCCGGATCCGCTTGCCAGAGGGCCGTGAGCGCTTGGGCACATTCAATGTGCCAGTCGCCCACTTTTCTCGGTCTTTGCTTGACCCAGGATTGCAGCTCGGTGAGTGAGACGAGTCTCGGAAAAGCTCGCCTCACAAACAGGGCCCACACCGGCTGACCGGTGAGGAATACCTGGAGGTGCCGTAGCCTTAATGCGTGTCTACGCATCCTCAGCCACGGCATCCCCAGCCCTCCGTTCGAAGGGTGTTGACAGCAGATAGATCTTCTCACCAAAGGAGCCCGCTTCTTCCAAAGAAATCGGAAGAGCGCGCGCTCCATTTTGGCGAGTGTTTTCTCTGGGCAAGGCACGACGGTCAAGCGGTAGTAGATGACTGACGCTATATAAGCGTTCGCCACCTCCGCTCGACCTTTCAGGGATAGTTTCCACTCGGCCCACTTCTGGGCGAGTGCAAACACCTTGCCCGTTACCTCGTCCCAGTTTTTCTCCACCTGGAGGTTCGGTCCGAACCAGACACCGAGCAGCTTCACCCGTCTCTCCGTCCAGCGTCCGACGATGCCGTCGGAGGGCATCGTTTTGCCCCTCCACGTCCCGAGTTGCAAACCGACGGACTTGGCTCCTGTGAACCTTTCATATTCCTCTAGTAAGGTGCCGATCTGCCCGATTTCCGAGGCGCACGACACCATTACTGTCACGTCATCGGCGTAGGCCGACACCGCTTTCCGCAATCCCGGTTCCAAGGGGATGCCCTGCAACAGCTCCAGCTTCCGCAATAGTGGCTCGAGAGCCAGCACATACAGGAGGGAGGAGAGAGGGCATCCCTGTCGAATGGATCGCGTGATTTGGAACGGCTCCGAGAGGTAGCCGTTCACCTTGACCCTCGAGCAGGTGTTGCTGCTGTGCATTGCAGCAATCCAGCCCCTGAAAACGGGTCCGAAGCCTGCCGCCGCGAGCACCGCATCCAGGTACCGATGGTCAACCCTATCGAACGCTTTAGATTGATCCAAGTTGATCAGGGCCCCACCAAAGCCGGGTTCGTTTCCTACCCTCTCTACGATGTATCGCATGAGGTGGAGGATGTCGTGTATGGGCCTGGACGGGATTGCGCATGTCTGCGCTTCTCCCACCAGGTTCCCGACGACAAGCGCCAACCTCTCCGCTAACACCTTGGCCAAAATCTTTAACTCTGTGTTTAGCAGAGTTATGGGCCTGAAGTTATCTATGTCATCCCCCTTGTTCTCGTCCTTCCTCGCCAGTGTGACTACGCCCTTGGTCACACAACTGGGAATTCTCCCGTTCTGTTGCCAGTTGCAGTAGACCGCCTCGAGGAGACCGGAGAACAAGCCCGGCATCGCTACATAAAGTTCGTATGGTAGACCATCGAGACCCGGAGATTTGCGTTTGCTGCATTGGCTCAGCGCTTCCCCTATTTCAGCGGCTGAAATCGGCCTCTCTCAGGACTTCGCCTCTCCGTTCGAGAGCCGCGCCAGACCGTTGAGGTATGGACCGAAATCCATGGCCCCACCCGGCCCGCCGCCCCTCCCGAACAGTCGTGCAAAGCGCCGTTGAAAGGCCGCGCTCATCTGCTCAGGTTCAAGGATCACGCGTCCATCCTGGTCCTTCAAAGACCGACTCGTGGACTTGTTTCCACTTTTTGCCTCTGTCACTCGGGCCCAGCTAACAGCTTTGGCCCCCTCGTTACCCAGAGCACGTATTTTACTCCTGACAACGCAGCCCTCGTGCTTCGCATCAAAGAACTGGTCTAGGGCCGTTCTTGACGCCAGCACGCCGGCCACGTTGCCATTCCTAATTGCCTCTTCTACTCTATTTGTTAATTCCCTTTCAGTTCTATTCCTATCTGATGCTAATTCCCGACTAAAACCTATCGATTCTATTCTAATTTCTCTCTTGAGAGAGCCCCACCACCTGTTGTTGACAATTGCCCCCGTCAAACGCTGCTTAACTAGTGTGCTAATCCGCTTACTGTAAGCTTTGTTTGTCGGTAAAGACAAGTTTAGCTTCCAGTAACCGGGTCCCTGTCTATGAGTTCTATCAAGGTTGACCACTCCGGTCACCAATTTGTGATCCGAATAGTCAACCATGAACATTCGTGGACAGCTTAATATGTCCCTATCCTTATTTCTAACTAGGAACCTATCTAGGTACGACCTAGATGTTCCGCTGCGATTACTCCACGTCCACCGTGGCACAGTCGGAAAATCTAGTCGATATCTATCGGCCAGATCAAATCGGCCGATTTATCGTTTGAGGCTGTTACACCCCCGTCTATCGAGACATGCCCCTACATAGTCCCAACGTGCATCCAGGATACCATTCCAGTCCCCCACTAAAAGCAAGGAGCGAGACGTTCCCAGGAAATTCTCCAGGCGTCGGAAGAAGTCCGGTCGCGGTGTCCCAGATGGGGCATACGCTGCCACCAGCCTGAAAGCTCCACCTTCACCACTGCCGACGTCTAAAACCACCAGTCGACCCTCCGGGTCCAGGTGTACCTTCTGTGTGGCAAGACCCAGGTATTTTCGCAGCAGAACGACAACCCCACCCCACCCCTCGGCTGACAGAGAGATGCGTAGATCTCAAAGTCGTCGAAGAGGGGGGCCAGTTGGCGCTCGCTGCTGATCCTGGACTCGCAAATAACCATTACATCCACTCTGTGCGACCTGAGGTCATTTAAGAGTTTGCCCTGTTTCCAGGACATCCCCAAGCCGCGTGCATTCACACATCCAACTCTTATATTGGCCATGTTGGTGCTGAAGAGGTAAAAAGGAAGAGGAAAGGAAATTACTTACCTCTTCGTCTCCTGGGGACCAGGCTGCACAATTTCCATGGGGGTGTTGGAAGGGTTGTTTGGTGGGGTGGTGGTTTGTGGTGGGGTGAGGACATCAGTGTGTGGTGGGATTAGGGTGTTTGGTGGGGTGGGGTGTCTGGTGTGGGGTGGGGAAACATCTCAATAGGACGCTGTTAAGTGGTTTAGTGCAGGTGGTCCCCACATGCATTGGATGGTTCTTTTTCAGAGTTACATAGGTTTCCGTTGGGACCCTAATCATCATTATGTGCGGTTTGTTCGCTGCGTAGGTGAAAGTTATCCCTTCGGTTTCCACCGAAGGGTTATTGTCTATTGCTTTCATCAAAGTTTTATTGTTCTTGTTAATGTATGTATAGAGTTTTTGTTGTGTTGTGTTTGTATTTGTTTTTGTTTGTTGTTCTTGTGCGTGTTTGCGTTTTGTATTATGTGTTATGTTTTCGGGGGGGGGGGTTGTGATGTTTGTTCTGTTTGTGCTGGTGGTTGTGTGTTTGTTGCATTTTTGTTAATGTGGTGCCTTTTTTTTCCTTTTCACCTGTTGGAAGGGTTCTCCCTCGTCGTCACTGGGTGACGTTGATACGGAGTCCTCTTCCGTGTTGTTGGGGAGGGGTATATTTTGGGGTTTTGTTGTGGTTGCTTTTGTATTTGTTTTACGTGGGGAGGGGTTGGGTGGAACAGTGTCTTGTGTTGTTATTTTTCCGTGTTGTTGTGGTTGTTGTTGTTGTTGTTGTGGTGGTGGTGGTGGTGGTGGTGGTGGTGGTGGTTGTGGTGGTGGTGGTGGTGGTGGTTGTTGTTGTGTTGTTGTGTTCGGGGTTGGCAGAAGAGCTTTTTTTTTTACTCGTTAATTGAGGACAGGCAGCCCTCAGGTGACCCCTGCTTAAGCAGTGGTAACATGACGGCCGCCTTCCCTCCACTGAAATATTTATATAAGTTAGCCCGTCCAGAGGCACGCGTTGTGGGATATTCGCTATTCGTTCTGGGCTCATTTGTACCAGAACTTCTACGCTGGTCCCACCAAATACACCTCCGGAGGACTTTCCTACTGAAATTATCCTGTCTTCATCAAAGTCAATGAATCCACATAGTATCCACCAAATATTTACATTTGGTGTGATACTCATAATTTTTATTCATTGTGTCCTTTTTTCCCTGTATGTGGGGGAAAAAGATGAAGCGGGGGGACACAATGGGTGATACAGAGTATTTTTGTGCTGTTGGCTGGTTATTCATTAGCACCGAAATGCTACCAAACAGTTTTCCTTTTTGGATGAAGGTTATGTCCTTCATTGCATCTTTTAAAACCAGCTCAATTTCATTTTGTGATAATTGAGCTGGTTTTCTTGTTTCGTTCGATATTGTCCTGAAAACCACAGTTCTATCGTTAACCGGTAGAGGTCGTGATAGAGTTATGTAATATGCTTCGGTGAGACAGAGGTCACAAGATTTTCTTCGTCCATTAAACGGTTGGGCCCCAGCCAAGATATCCCATGTTAGTGAGTGTTCAATGCTGGTTAATTTAAGGTTTTTAATGAGCCTAGCTAGAGATGTCAAACATCTGTTGTTAGGGTCTCGGAAGGAAAAAGAGCGCGCGTTATAGCGTACTTTAAAAGGGTTAGAGGTAGACCCGATATAGGAGCTGGTATGCGAAGCAGTTTTAACCGTGCACCTATAGACTATGTTGGATGTCAGGCAATGTCCATTTAGTGGGCATGCATTAGGGTAACGGCAGTTGCAGTTACTTCTGCGGTTAGTGAGAGTAGGGTTGTTTAACCTAAGCGGTTGGTCAGTGCTAGAAGGATTAGATGGGGGATGTGTGCTACTAGAGTAAGTATTGGTGTAGTGGCGTAGTGTATTTGATGGGGGGTACCGCGGTGTGGGAGTTATACTGTCTTAGTTTATGATGGTTACTGAATGCGATGTGGCTAGCTAGGTTAGGCGTTGTGGAGAATGAGATTTTAATGTTATTTTTATTAAAGAGTTTGTAATATCTATGGTTGGGGGGGATGTTTAGATAGGATAGAGAAGAAGCGTTTAGGGATGTTATTGGCTAGATTAGATGAGAATGGGGGCTTAAGCCAGGTGATATTTCTAGGCCTATTCCTTCTAGGGTTTCTAGTGGAGTTGGTAGGGGCCTTCATAGGGTTATTATTACCTGGGCATTTGTTATTTGTCATCCCATTGCTCGTTCCTATTCTAGGGTTGATTTTTAGTTTGCTACTTGGAGTGGGAAGCAGGCCACTGCCACCATTAGGGCTCCCTGTATAAGTGCTGTTACTGCTAAAATTCCGGCGAATCTGGCTATATGCTAAGGTATTTCTAGTTCTAGTGTTAAGTTTATTATGGTTGTGGTGAATTGGTGTGTTATGGCATTTAGGTGAAATACCAATATATGGAACATTACATTTATGTAACATTCTTTCCTTATTTTAATTTATATTCCTTTTGAAGTTCCGATGAGCTGCTCTATGTTTACCTATGTTAATTATTTCAACTGAACCAGATCAATAATGATATATAATCATTTGATCCAGAAATATTATATGGAGTAGCGAAACAATTGTAAACGGACATTATTATTATTATTCTCTACATTCCTTACATCAAACTAAAATATGTTGACAATCTATTAATAATGTCTTCCCTGTGAAATTTGTGGTCTTGTTTTGCTTAACTAATGAATATATATATATATATATATATATATATATATATATATATATATATATATATGAAGTCACCCGGAAAACCCTATATCTCGGGAACCAGTGCACCGATTTACGCGAAACTTGTTTTATTCCATTTGTATTCCTATTTCAGGAGCAACTTCCTTTCAAAGTATTTTCCCATTATGCGCCGTTTTAACTGTATTGATTTACAAACAGGCACACAATCACAGAGTTTTAGTAGTATATAGATATATGGTGAAGGCGCGTGGCTGAGTGGTTAGAGAATTGAATTTGCAATCATGAGATTGTGAATTCGATTTCCGGACCAAGCGATGCGTTATGTCCTTAGGCAAGACACTTTATTTCACGTTACTCCTTCTACCTGGAGTTACGATCGATAGATAGTATTAGCAATTGGAAAGTCCAATGGAAACATTGTTTCCTAGGTCCGATTTGACGAAAGTCGATCGACTGTCGATAGGTATATGAAAATTTGAAAGTATGAGCATCCCAAACGCAAAAATTAACTGTAATAACAGTCGATCACTATAGGTATTAGTTGAAAACATTGGGTAAATTACCCTTGGTGAAGGAAAAATGTTGACAGAAGAGAACTCAATTTTCTCAAATATTATCTATGGTTATCGAGTGTTATTAAAGTTATTTTCTGCGTTTGGGACGCTCATATTTTTTTTAATTTTCAGTTTTCATATAAGGTTTAATGTATTAATTTATTTGTAAAATCCGTATTATTTGTTTTACCCCAAAATGGGATTCATATTTCGTATTTGTGACAATCAAATCATTTGTTTATTTCGACTAAGTGACCTGGCAGTGTAAATATAATTTCGCACAAGTTGAGTTTTAACGAAAACAGAGAACATCTGATTGATTTGCCAACTTTAAGTGCAATCGATTCACATAACAGTTAAAATCTGTACTAACATACATAGAAGACGTTTTTAGCTTAAAACAATCAGCCTAATGACACTTCTTTGAAGGCGCATGGCCAAGTAGTTAGCTGGAATTTGGAGTTTATTGAAATGAAACCACCGTAGGATAGCATGGAAAACCTTTAACCTTTTTGATACCAACCCAGCTAAAACTGGCATTGGTTCTCTGAAAACAAATCACCCATTTTATCGAGCTTTATTTAAATTAAAGTCTTCCAAAAATTTTATATAAGAGTCATGTGTGAATTTATTATTTTAGTAATGAAATAATTGATAATTTTAGTAAATACCTTATAATTTTTCATTAACTACTTGAAATAGAGTGTATTTCATTAGAAATACACAAAAGGGCTAACCGAACAAAGATCAATATTCAGAAATATTTCTGAATATTGCTGTTAGAGTTGTAGGAAAACGTTCTCTTCAAAACATACGATATGGATAAATCCCGAGGTGAAACATGTGGAAAGTATTTATCCGAAGGACAAAGAATACATATTTCACTGTTATATATGTAGGAAATATTTCATTAAGTTATGTCCCAAACACCAACTTAATAACGAGATAGTTATTTTACTAAATCCTTCCAAATACTTGGTTATTTTCAAAATAATTGGAAGACAATACGGATTGTTTTCAATTAAAATATTGTAGCGAAAGGGTTGATGTAAAAATCTGCCTGCGTCTAATTCAAATCTTGAATACTACTGTATATTTTTTTCGTAAACTTATTTCTTCAAAATATGTTTCAACCACATCCAATGGTACAACTTATATCCTGGTAAACAGGTAATTGACCTATAAATCGTGGAGTGAAATCAAAATAAAACCTTAACTTTTATAGGTTAATTTTTGCTATTTAGAGTTTCCTGAAAAAAAGGAGTCGATCTTTAACCAGACCAAGGAAACTTTTTCCAATGCACTTCCATCATTGGCTTTTTTTTTCTCCCCAATTTCTCATTTTCCCTGTTCCTTCCTCTCATCACTCTTTACTTTCTATTTATCTTTTATTTCTAATTCTATCTTCTGTTGAAGGACTAGTGTCCGAAACGTTAAGACTCTTTTCCTGCTATATATATATATATATATATATATATATATATATATACCGAGGCATTTAATCAGACATTCTTCCAACACTGTCAATTTGTTGGCTCCACTAAAGAAATCATTATTTCACTTATTCAGATAATTGCCGATGTGTTTACATACACGCATACATTCAGGCACATACAGTTACCTACATGTGTGTGGGGGTGGGGAATAGGGTTATGCCTCGGTCGCTTTCGGCGAGGAATGTTCTAGTTGTTCGAACAACAGAACATCCTGCTCACGAAATTAATGTGGCGGTGCCCCTGCATGGCCCCAGGCCATCAGCTGGAACGCAAATAAATAAATAAATAAAAATACAAGGTTGACTTTTGTCTCATTTGGGGGTCTCTTTTTTTTTGTGTGTGTGTGGGGGAAGGGGTATTTTTCTAGTTCCGTTACTGGAGTAACGTGAAATAAAGTGTCATGTTGAAGGACATAAAGTGTCAAAAACACCCACCTTCACATATACATGTATACATACAAGAAGACGAAAGTGTGCATGAATACATGACCAACTGCACTGCCACATGCAAATTGGTCCACATTTTTCTCTCCACACACACATATACGAATACAGGCGTACCAGAGTCTAGACATGCCCAGCTTTAAACACATATACGTAGGGGAATACGTGCATGTGTGTGTGTGTGTGAAGTATATGGTTAAAACTGTAAACTGTTGTGTTTTGTTTGTTTTTTGTCTTACTTCTCTCCCGAGTTCATTCCTTTAGTTTTATGTTGCATTGTACTGGCTTTCCGTGACTACATACCAGGTCCATCGCCATGGGAAAAGGGACACTGGATAGCATTTCCCCCATCCCTACTTATCATTGTAGATCCACACGAAACTTGATAGTATCAGCTTAGTTCTTATGCTTTTTCTGAAACTCCACCTTAGAATTATTGCAAATTTGAGTGCCTATACAGAATACTCCGAAGCCCTCCACCCTCACTCACACCACACTGAGCTCCAAAGCTTGACGACCGGCATACTACGTGCCTATATACAAACCTGTATATAGAGAAACTAGTATGCGTGTATACGTGCAAGTATGTTTACAGAGAAACGCATATGCCTGACTACATACATACGTACATGCATCATACATACATAAATACATACATACATACATATATGCATACGTAGATATATACAAACAAGCATACAAACAGACAGACAGACAAACAAACAAAGTTCTACCAACAAATACTTGTCATCATGTGTATGTAGATATTTACAAAACAAAATGACGTGTCTGCGCGTATCTGCATGCATGCAAAACTGGACAAACTATATTTATATATTTATACAAATGGGTATGCAATTGTACAAACGTATAAACACACAACCTAAACTGTGTATATACATATATACTTGTGTGTGTGTGAGGGCGCGTGCGCGTGCATGCGTGTATGTATGTGTGCATACATGTGTGTTTGTGTGTGTGTGTGTGCGTGCATGTATCTATGTAAACAAACTATGGGAGTGTTGCGTGAGTTGAAATTCATAGGAAATGTAGAAATTCCCGAACGCAGACGATTACTATAAATAATAGAAAATTGGATAAAATACCCCTATATGTATACACACACACATACATGCATACATGCATACATACACACATATATATGTGTGTGTGTGTGTGTGTATAATATATATATATATATGTGTGTGTGCGTGTGTGTGTGTGTGTATAATATATATATATATATTCAATATTATAAAAGTTAAAAAACGAGTCTTGTTACTCTGGAGTTTTGCCTATTTATCTCAGGGTCATCAGACAAAAACATCTTTCTGATGAACCTGCAATAAACAAGCGAAACTCCAGAGTATCAACACTCACTTTTTAGACTTAATAATATTGAATATTAAAACTCTACTTCAGTATTGAGTACTCCTTTCTCTCAGCGGTCAACCACATACGGATATATATATATGTGTGTGTGTGTGTGTGTGTGTGTATTGCGATGTGTTGTGTTTACTTGACGAACCAATACTAGGTTACCTTAACACGGGACCTTTTTAGGTGTGGAGCCAAACTGTGAGATTTCGTCCTATTGGCTTCAGTCCGGCCATGACTCGTGATTTCAACAAATACTATATATTCTATGGCTAAACGTTTCAATGTTTTGGTTCAACAGCAGCTGATGAAGGGAATAATTACCGAAACATCTAGATGAATAAAAGGATAATAAATTTGGTATATTTGTTTATATGGTAAGTTTGAGGCCTTTTTTTGATCGTGCGATTTCAATTATTAAATATCTGTCTTATAAGAACTAAGCCGATATTACCAAGGTTCGTACGAATCTACAAAAGATAAATAGACACACTTATAGATAGACGGAGAGAGAGAGAGAGAGAGAGAGAGACAGAGAGAGAGAGAGAGAGAGAGAGAGAGAGAGAGAGAGAGAGAGCTGTATAAATATATATATATATACACTGTATATGGTAAAGTATGTGTTAGTTAATCACCGATACTATTGTATGCAGGGTAGAGCACTGAACGAAGTATACAAATAGATCTGTTTACTCTGGAATATAATTATAATAAATGTTTCTACTTCTGGCACAAGGCCAGCAATTATCCCAGTGCATGCATTACTGGTGCTTTATTTTATCAACCCCTTAAGGATGAAAGGCAAAGTTGAAGTACAAGTCAACGACTATGATGAGGTCATAACTGCTGCATAACAGTTATCATTGAAATATATATAACAGTACTTACGATTAAATGACGTAAATTCTAACCTATTGATTTGTACTTATATATATATATATATATATATATATATATTATGTATGTAAGTATGTATGTAGCAAATACGAGTATGTCACATTTATCTTGATGTTAATTCATAAATAGAATCCCCATTGCGTTTCATCGCCATCGTAATGCTGCATATATACGACAGACTTGGAGTGCTCTTACCTGTTTACACCTATTTATGAACGAGACATCGCAACACAATTCTTACAAATAAATTTCCTCTCGTGAGGAGGGGGGCGGATAATTCGCAAAACACTAGATCGCGTTGCACCAGTACGTCCGCAACTGAATGAGAGAAACCAGTAACAAAATGTAAAAACATATATGATGCACATGAATATGGAAATATTGAAGGTATGTTGTTCAGTAGTTAGGCTGTTCGGCTCACGATCATAAGGTTATGAGTTTGTTTCACAGCGGCGTATCGTGTTTTTGACCAACATCTTATATTTCACGTCACCCACTTCAGTCAATTGGAAAACATGAGCTTATCAGTAATTCAAAGAGAAAGCCTTATATTAAACCATGTGTCACGCTGGATATCTTCAAGAACTACTTTAACCCTTTAGCATTCACATTACTCTATATATATACTCTTGTATTTTCACGGTAAATGCTTTATCTCACATAATATTGAATCTATGAGTTTTTGATATTTATTTTTAGAACAATATCCTAACATAAGTGTAAGTGTCCGGTTTGAATAGAAAAAGGTGATAGAATCCTGGCCGGTTATGGTCGGTTTAAATGCTAAAGGGTTAAGGGTACATGTATCCAAGGAATGATTAGCAAACTCCATGTTAATTTCACGAGCAAGCTGTTACGTTTTTCAAATAACTGGAACACCTGTAGTCGGAACCGACGGAAGTTAAACGCGCTCACACACAATAAAACAGACATAACTACAAGCATCAAACCATATAAGCTATAAGTTATAATAAACATATGTTTTTGTTATGTTTTGATCTTTGATTTTGATCTTTGATTTTGATCTTTGATTTTGATCTTTGATTTTGCCCTGAGGAAACTTTTAACACCTTATTGATACATAAATAACGCACATGTACAGTTTAAAGCAAATTGGTTGCTCATATCAGAAGAAACAAACCAAATGAAAAATAGGTTTGTGCGGCTTTTTGCCTTCCGCGAGTTGTCTGGGATAATTCTTTCTTAGCCTAAAGCCATCCTTAGCACATAATTTATCTGTGTTTCGAATTTGAAGGAAATCGGTTGAGAACTTTAAAGGTTATGGCAGAAAATAACATTCATATGGGCATTTGCATGTAAATGTCCTATTGATTTATAAAAAATCGATGCAGACTGGAAATTCTCGATTTTCTTTAAACTTCAAAGTACGTAAAAAATAAATTGGGTATGAGAGCCACACGCGTGTCAAGTTTTATCAAGATCGGTTTGGTAGTTTTTTAGTTTTAGGTTCACAAACAAATCCACAAACAAACACACACACAAACAGACAGAAATTGCCATTTATGTATATAGATATAGAGAGGGGGGTGGGTCCCGAGATCCATGGACGATTTCTCTCCAGCGGTCTCTGTCCTTCATCATCGCCACTATTTCTGCATCTCCCGTAGACTAATGTCTGAACTTAGGGCGTCAACATGTCACCCTCGGTCTCCCTCTTCCACAGCACCACTGATACCATATATATATATATATATATATATATATATATAAACGGAAAAAATGAAACGAAATTTCATTTCCCACTCTTAGTACGGCTGTTACTTAAATATAAGTATGTACACGTACATACATACATGCATACAGACGTACAGTAGTATGTATATATATATATACATACATGCACACATATATATATATGTACGTATGGATTTACCGAACATTTATTATAATGCCCGGTGTGTTTGTAAACAAACATCCCGTATTAAGCCGTAATGTCTAGCAACCATCGTTGCTCGTTTGTTCAACACTGACAAAGGAACGCTGTACTAGTTTCAAGCTTATTAGCTATCGTCAGAAACGTATACCTTCCTGCCAGATTTCTGAACGTATATAGTTACCTTATGCATATTATATATATATATATATATATATATATATATATATATATATATATATATATATATATATATACTGTATTTAGCTCCAGTCTTTAGCTATTGACCAGTTAATTTTATTGATTTTTTTTGTTGATCTTATTGACTGATGAATAGCTCTTGTTTATATTAACACGTCTGTTGAGCACTTTGATTCGATATGTGATCCTTTGTATTTTTACATAAATTACACATCACCGAGTTCTTTGGCCAATATAGGGGTTCCCTCCCTTGCTGAATACCATGTGCGTTTTGGCTGTGGGTCCCTCCGTATTTTTGAACGGAAACTCGTTGAAAAATCTCTTCCTCGTTCATCTCCTCACTAGAAGTCATATATATTTTTTATGTGGGCTGATAGTGATTTGATTAAGGAATTGCAGAAACCCAAAAAGCTAGAATTTAACATTCTTCTAGCGGGTCCGGGTGAGTTTATTTACATTCATTTAATTTATTAATTGATTGATATTTTATTTGAGTGACTCGAATCTTCCTGGTCGTTCTTTTTCGGCTGCACGGGTGATTTTAGGCATGATCTCTGTGTGTTGGTATTTTAACGATAGTTATAGCTCTGGTTTATCCAAACTATTGATCCCTCTGCCACACATGTCGGATATTGTTTATCGTGATTTCGTGGGCCGATATTCCGATTCTCGATCATTCTACTATATATATATATATATATATATATATATATATTTATATATATATATATATATATATATATATATATATATATATATATATATATATATTCTCTGACTCCTTGATGTTCTCCATCAGACACTTCATCTTACTTTCCTTTATTCTCCACCTCTCGCATCCACTCTTCTGCCTCCTTCACTGTGTTTGTAGCCAGAGCTATGTTGTCAGCAAATTCAGCATCCGATGTCTTTCTGACCTTAACTCTCCTGCTCTGAGCCGGTGTTACAGTAAAGCTCGAGTCCTGATCTTTATCCAATGTAAGACGCATACAATAGTCCACTGCGATGATGAAAAGGAAGGGAGCCAGTGATTCGCGCTGAAGCACTCCAGCCAGTATCTCAAAGAATACCGTCATCCCGTCAGGTGTGAGCTCAGGACCTTTGCTCTGGTGTTGGTGTGGAGCAATGGTAACAGTGATCCTGTGGAAAAGGGGGACCGAGGATGACATATGTTGATGCCCTAAGTTCAGACATATATATATATATATATATATATATAAATGAAAGGTATAGAAATTGTTTTAGCGAGAAGCTAACAGTATTCTATAATATATATATATATATGTATACGATATTAATAAATGGAAACTATATTTAAAAAACCATATTTATTTCATTATACATATTTCAAGGACACAAAGTTAAATTATGGTGTGCTTTCATCAGATAAAATATAATATAGAACAGTTTTATAAATAAATATTGACATACCCTTAAAGAATGCAACCATTACTGTTGGAAGCTCCCGGGTAGTAATGGTTGCAATTTTTAAGGGTATGTCAATATTTATTTATAAAACTGTTCTATATTATATTTTATCTGATGAAAGCACACCATAATTTAACTTGGTGTCCTTGAAATATGTATAATGAAATAAATATGGTTTTAGAAATATAGTTTCCATTTGTTAATATCGTATTTTTACTCCAAATATTTGTTGAGTGCTTTGTATCAGTTATAAAAATATTTGCTTGTTGTATCCCAACAATTTAAATAGAACTTTACATATATATATATATTTCATTTTTGAATTTTTTTGGCAAGATTTCTTATCAGAAAAATTTGGGAGGGTCATGCTGCCAATAAAAACACACGCATTTGATGGTTTTCACTTCAATTTATTATAAATTTCCGGTTAGTTGGCTCTATAACTAGTTGGTTGTTTATATATTGTCAGAGCTCTTTCGTCACATATTCTGTGATCTCCTCAGTGACTAGGCTTTTTATTTTGTGTCTCTTCTTTGTTCTGTCCTACACCGTCTTGTTTTTGTGTGTGTGTGTTTTATTTTTTTATTTATGTGTTTATTTATTTGTCACTAGTTGGTTGTTTGTTCTATCTGTGTGTGTCTGATTTGTTTTGTTAGTTTGGTTTTTGTGTGTGTCTGTATGTCTTCATTTTATCCTTAATTACTAGTTGTGATGTTGCTATTCCACTCATGTTTTCTCTGTTTAATTTTGGTTGGAGAGTTCGTTTATATTTGTTGCCTCTGTGATTTGTCTGAGCATTGCATCTTTTCTGTGTGTGGATATAATTTTTATCTCTATGTTCTCTAATGTGCCCTTATGCCCTATTTTGGCATGTTGGTGGAATACTGATGAGATTTTCCCATCCTGCAGTTCTCACCAGTGTTCACTTATCCTTTCTCCTATTCTACGGGCTGTTTCACCTATGTATATTATGTTCTTATTCCTACACCCAGTACATCTTATGCTATATATTGCGTTCTCATATTTATAGCAGAAATTATTGCATCAGGTATGCTATATTCACCTAAGATTGACATAAGCTTTCCTCTATGGATGGAGTCAAAGCCTTTATAAAGTCAATGAAAGTTAGTGCAGCTTTCAGCTTCTTTGATCTGATGCCTTCGCAGTGTCAATATTTGTGAGACAGTCGATCTATTCTGTTTGAAACCATTTTGATTTATTCTGAGTTTTGGGTCTAGATATGGTTTTATTCTGTTTAGTGGGATTCTGTTGTAGATTTTAGCTGCAACTACTGACAAAGTAATTCCTCAGTAATTAGATGTATATCCCAAGTCACCCTTCTTTGGTAGAGGCACTATTCCTCGTTTTCTCCAGATTTTCGGTACATCTCCTTTGAAGGTCTCTTGACAGATTTCAAGCAGCTCATCGTTCATGCATACTTTCCATATTTCTGCTGGTATATTATCCGAACCTGTAATTTTGTTGTTTTGTGATGTCTTGATTGCATCTTTGCATCTTTCAACTCCTGCATTGTAATATCACCAACAACAATAAATCGAGTGTCAAATATCTTGTCAATATTTCGTTCATCTATCAAGGGAGGTTGTCCAAGTAACTTAGCAAAATGCTCTATCCCCAACTTTACTCTTTCCTCAGGGCTTTCAGCTTTTATCTTATTTTTGCTGTTGAGCCAGTGTTGTTGTATCGATCAGGTACATGAACTCTGACACAAGCACTCAAGAAGAAACTATATGGTGCATACAGTAAAATGTCTAGGATTGTACAAAACATAAACTAGCGTCAACGTATTATTACAAATGAACGTTTATACGGAAACTTGACCAAGATAACTACAATTGCTCAAAGACGGTGACGATTTGCTAGACATTGCTAGAGAAGTAAACAGGAAGTTAAACAAGCTACTATTGTGGCAACCAACTTACAAGAGACGCAGTAGAGGAAGACCTGCTCGAACCTTCATCGATCAACTTTCAAATGATACAAACCTCAGTAGGGAACAGTTGCCAGGAGCAATGGAGAATCGTGAATTGTGGAAAAACTTTGTCAGGAATGTTCGCCTGCGGTCGCAATGGTATATATATATATATATATATATATATATATATATATATATATATATATATATATATATATATACGTGTGTGTGTGTATCTATACACACACACACACACACAAACACCACACACATATATAGATAGATAGATAGATAGATAGATAGATAGATAGATAGATAGATAGATAGATAGATAGATAGATACATCCACATACACACAAAAATATATATTTATATGTTTATAAATATATGTATAATTATACATACATACATGTTTGTATATATACATTACTGGTGTGCAGTTGCAGGAGCGCAGCCATAGTTGCTATGTCAATCCAATACAACCCTACCACATACTTATTTAAACTAACCTAATCGTTGCACCGGTTTCCATATCAGTTGTTGCTAATATTACAAATCGTTCTCTCCTATTGTCTTCGTGTTCAATACACACACATTTTGCGTGTATACACACACACACACACACACACGCACACACATATATATATATATATATATATATATATATATATATATATATGTTGATGATTTCTTTTGAATGAAACAGTTCTAGTCCTGTAAAAGCATTTCTATATTATACTTGATGTTTACATTACTAATATATTGAGTATCTTACTAACTGTGATTACTCCCGATTGAACCCGGGACTTATATATATATTATCGTTATGATTATTATTATGTTATATTATATATATATATATATATATATATATATATATATATATATATATATATATATATATATATATATATATATATATATATATATATACATATATATATATACATATATATACATAAATATATATATATATAAACTTTGTGAATTATCAAAATGCTGGGGGCGTTTGAAATTTGGAAGTCTGAAAACGTGTCCACTATTTTCCGTCTGTAAGGGTAATTTTCTCAACTATTATCTATAGTGCTCGACTGTTATTACAATTATTTTCAGCGTTTGGGACGCTCACGTTTTCAGATTCTCAAATATATATGTATTTGTGTGTTATTTTTCCTGGTCATTTATTTATTTGTTTCTTTCTTTGATTATTTTGTGTATTCCTCGTGCTCAATGTATGTGTGTGTGTGCGTGTGTGTGTGTGATCATTTATTCATCTACTTATCTATTTGTCCCTTTTGGTTATTTTGTTTTGTTGTTGTTGTTTCTAATTGTCTCGTTCGTTTTATTTACTAATGTTGTTTTTAGAAATCGGTTAGATAGTTGTTATTCGTTCCAACAGCTGAGTTCATCTGTCTGTCATTCCTATATTACGCTATACCGTGTAAACAGCTTTGCCGGTCTGTAAAGCATGGTATAAACTAGCGCACTCGTTTCATCCTTACTTTCACTTTCACTATCGCTATAATGGTTCACGTTTGCATCCTTTTCTTTCTGTATTCTTCCTTCCTTTTCTACATCATGTAGTCATATTGCTGTGCTTAAGACTAAGAAAATCAAAATAAACAGACAGAGCGAATAGAACACAAAGATGAGCATGAAATAAACAATCATATACACACACACACACACACACACAAACACACACACACGGGTGTGTGAGAGAGAGAGGGGTGGAAGCATTTATAAACCATGTATATGATTTAAGGGAAAAAAGGATAGCACTTGATCTTCGGTCGGGTATCTATCAGGATTGACAAATACACTTAGATACGCAAAATTTAATTTTACGTCTTGTAAAGAAAGATTTCAGAAAATAGATAAAGATGTTCAAAGACACACGCAACGTCCTATATGTCAAACTTCCTTCTTTACTGTCTCTACTTCTCTCGCTTATATATATATATATATATATATATATATATATATATATATATATATATATATATATATTCTTTTCAATCTTATTCATTTCTTTCTCTGATATTCAGGCGACTTTGTTTTCCCTCCCCTCTCTTCTTTTCTTCAAATCTCGCCCAAAATATTCCTCTCCTTTCTCAGTATTTCAGTTCCCTCTTTCTCTCCTTTCACTTCTCTCTCTCTCTGTATATATATATATATATATTCTATCTATTTAGTTATCTTTTCCCCCCTACCTCTTTCCATCTATCGCGAATTTCTGTTTCTTTCATTCATCATCTTATGCATTCTTTCATTCACAATTTCCTCTTGGGTGAATATTTCAAATACTACTACTACTACTACTACTACTACTACTACTACTACTACTACTACTACAACAAATACTACTACCAGTACTACTATATTCATCACCACTACGGTTACAGCCGTTTGTTTTCATTGTCGCGTGTATCATTACTACTACTACAAGTAGAGGTACTACAAGTAGTAGTAGTACCTCTATTCCAATTACTACAACTACTACTATTACTACTACTAGTAGTAGTAGTAGTAGTAGTAGTAGTAGTAGTAGTAGTAGAGCATTTTGCGAAACCTCCCTCATCTCAATGAAATAAGTTGATACCCGAAACAGTAATGCTAACAACATTATTATTCATATGCACAACACCAATAATAATAATTGTTTCTACTTTTGGCACAAGGCCAGCAATTACCCAGTGTATTACTGGTACTTTATTTTATCGACCCCATAAGGATGAAAGGCAAAGTTAACCTTAATAATAATGGCCATTTGGGCCAGCATTCGTTTGTTTGTTTGTTTGTTTGTTTGTTTGTTTGGGGGAAGGGTCGATTATACTGACCCAAGTGCATCACTGATACTTTATTTATCACCCATTGGAAGGATGAAAGACAAAGTTGACCTCAGCGGGATTTGATCGCAGAACTTAAAGAGCCGTAACACACACCACATGGCATTTTGTCCGACGCTCTAATAATAATAATAATAATAATAATAATAAATATAATAATAATAATAATGTTTTTTTTATTGGTCAGAAATAACAAAGGAAACAATATAATACATTTAAGTAATACTGGTAACAATAATAATGATTTCTTTTATTACTGTTAACAATAATAATAACAATACCAACATGCATACAAAGAATAAGTGGGGGGGAAAAATGGCTGCCTAGCCACACTTACCTGCGTTTTTCTTTATTTTCCATCCCGGGCATTTTTAAAGTTCCTTGCTTTGTAGTGAGTTTTCTGTGTATAGAAAACGTGTGCCGTGGTATTCCGTTAAAGATACTAAGAGACGGTGTAAAACCAAAAATATAAACTGCGTGAAATTAATTCCGTCAGAGATACATGGGGTGGAAGCGCGAGTGAGAGAAGGGGTGGGTGAAGGAAGGAAAGTAGAAGAGAGATAGACAGATAGATGAGGAAATAAACGAAATAAGCGAAGAGGGCGAGGGAAAGAGTAAAAGTAATGAAGGGAGGCTGAAAATGAGAATGAGCGAAAAAAATATGTAGCTGTCATCCGAGAGAGATAAGTGGAGATAGAACTGGCAAAGGCGGAGAGGGAGACAGAGAGGAGGAGAGCAAGAGAGAAAAGGAGAGAGAGGTGAAAGGGTATATATATGTGTGTGAGTGAGTGCGTGTGTGTGTGTGTGTGTGCACATGTGTGTGGGTGTGTACATGTGTGTGTGTGTGTACATATGTGTGTGTGTTCTCGGCAGAGCTGTTCTGCTAGAGAATGGGTCGCAGGTGGCACCAGATATGATAGTTGCAATATAAATTGGCTGTTGTTAGCTCACAGGAAAACTTTCAAAACCCGGCGATGAGTTACGGTGAGACGAGTAAAGCCGCCTCTAAAAAAGCCTAGATTTCGCATGTCTGCGAAAATTACGAAATTGGTGACCGGCGTAAATAAGACTACCACAGACTACTGGACTACTGTAAGGTCAGATACGATAAAAACACTCATATCGCATCGTCCGTCGCACAGGGTAACAAGACACCCGTTAGGACCTAAGGCAGAGGGGTCTATTTGAAAAATATATTGCAGTCTCCATCTAATGTCGAAAAGACGGGCGATGGGTCTGTAATCTGTCCTTGAATTCGTGGGATGGACGCACAAAGGTTGCATATCCCGAGTTTCTTCAACAAAGTTTCGTGGCTCTGGTACGGTAGATATGGGGATGAAGGATGGAAACTACACTATTCAGGTGTGGTACCGGAAAGGACTACACGGGTGGCATTGGGCATACCCACAAGTCCCCATCTGTCAGAATGTGTTATGGACTGATCCCATTGGGAGAGAGAATTTTCCCCTTGAACCTTAGGATGAAAGAAAGGCCTCTGTGGCTGGTGCAAGGTTCTGAGCCAGTGTCCGAATATATACCCTTCTTGATGAAGTCACTGCAGAATTAGATGTAGTTAAGAATGTGTCATATATCCTACTGGGAGATTGAATGCACATGTTGGCACTAATCACATGATACTTGATTGGAAGGAATGACAACCTTGATCTAAATGCCAACAGAGAAGCCTTATTAGACTTCTGTTCTAGTAATGGGTTCTCTATTATGAACACATTTTTCCAACACAAAAGTATCCATAAGAAACCATGGTAGAAGGGAAATCGAGGACAGGGTTCAATAATTGATCTTGTTATTGTCTCTGATTTTTTTCTATTCTGGGTATTTGTGTTAAGAGAGGGAATGAGCTGTCAACTGATCATCAACTAATTATCTGTAACTTGAGACTCCCTAAAGTAAAAAAACACCACAAAACTGGTGGGTCCAGCTTGACCTACAGCATAAAGGGGAAAATACTGGCTGATGAGGAATCAGGACCGGGTTTACGGATACTGTTGCATCCTAATTCATTGGACTTACTGAACAAACTAAGGACGTTAAAACGGAGTGGAAACTGTTCAGCTAAACAGTTCCCGCTTCAACTGTTAAATGGTGTTTGATGTGGCGCCAATTAGTCACGAAAAGTAATTCCAGAACCAATAAAGGCATCCAAGGTTAAAACACGTGAGGACTTTGAGGTTAAGCTGGAATCCAACTCGTGATCAGCAAAGTATTCTGGCAGACCATCTGCCTGCTATCTGGAACTCATCTGGAGTTATCTGTAAAGAGAGGTGCTTCCTTGCGAGGTGGAGAGACTACTTTGCTTGCTGATCTTCTAAATCTGGTCGCAACATCTGCTGTACACGAGGTGCATCTAGAGGTCGCCAGAGAAATTAAAGCATTCAAATATAAGACCGCTAGGGAGGATGAAATTCGGCCCGATATGTTAAAGGCCTAAAATAGAGAAAAGTGGCCTAGTTCTCTGAAAAGGTACTAAAGCAATGACAGTAAGGAGTGCTAATCCCAATTTTGAAAAGGGGGGACAAGACAGATTGCTCTAATTATAGAGGAATCTCTTTGTTAATCCATCCTAGTAAATTTTATGCCAAGTGACTTGCAAAGAAATGTTGGGATATTGTCAAATCTATGGTAACAGAATGGTTTTTGCCCAGGACATAGCACAGCCGATCAAATATTCACTTTGCAGTAATATTGCGAAGAAGTGTATTTGCTTCAGGAACCTTGAAAAGGCATCCGACCGCATACCACGGAGCTTGTTGTGGAAGGTTCTGCAGGAGTTTGGGATCGACGAATAACTTTTTGTTTGCTTAAGTCCCTATATTAATGCCCAAGTATTTGTATTCGGATAAATGGTGCTAAGTTGAAACCATTCAACGGGGATTTCAGATTCCACCAAGGGTACATATTATCATCTCTCCTGTTCATAATCTTCATGAACAGGATTGACAAGCACAGCCGGGTTTAAAGTGGTAGAAAAACTGGTGGTTGTAGGATCAGTCGTCTGATATTTGCAAACGAAGTAATGCTACTTAACTTGGAAGGTGATTCTCCAACATGCACTGGATAGGTTTTCTACCAATGACGCGAAGACTGAGATGTTTATACTCTCGAGAAAGCCTGTGCAATGCGCTCTACATGTGACTGGAGTTACACCAAAGCAGTTTGAGAAGTTCAAGTATCTCGAGCCCTCTTCCACGAATGTTGGAAAGCAGGAGGCTGCATTAAATACAAGATTTATTGCGCCAACTTCAGCACTCTAACATCAGAAGAAGAAGGGTAGGTGTAAAAACTAAACTCGCTATCTTCAAATCGGTGTTCGTGCCAACCCTTACCTATGTTCATAAATCTTGGGTAAATACCAAAATGATACGATCGCGAATATAAGCGAACAAAATGGGGTTTCTCCGAAAGGCTTTTGGAATAACGTTACTCAATAGAGTAAGAAGAAGAAGAAGAAGAAGAAGAAGAAGAAGAAGAAGAAGAAGAAGAAGAAGGAGAAGAAGAAGAAGAAGAAGAAGAAGAAGAAGAAGAAGAAGAAGAAGAAGAAGAAGAAGAAGAAGAAGAAGAAGAATGTGCGTGTGTGTGTGTATGTGTGAGTGTGTGTGAGAGAAAGAGAACCCACACATGGTTATGTGCTTAAAAATTTCACTTCACAACCACATGGTTCTGGGTTCAATCTCACAGCAAGGTACCTTGGACAAGTGTCTTCTTCCATAATCTTGTGTTGACCAATATCTTATGTGTGAAATTTGATAGCTGCAAACTGATAAAGCCCGTCGTATATATTGAGTGTATGTATTTACGTTTGTGTCTGTGTTTATGTACCGTGACCTAGCGGTTCGACAAAATAAAATAAGTACCAGATTTGAAAAAAATAAGTATTGTGTTCCATATGATCGACTAAATCAGTGCAGTGTCCTAGCACTGCCGCAGTCTATTGACTGAAAGAAGTAAAAGAATATATATATATATATATATATATATATATATATATATATATATATAGAGAGAGAGAGAGAGAGAGAGAGAGAGAGAGAGAGAGAGAGAGAGAGAAAGAGAGAGAGAGAGAGAGAGAGGGGGGGGGGGGGTAAAATACTGACCGCGGCGCCAAGCGGTTTTACATATATCTATACCCACTCTACTTCTCCCCATGTATCGAGTACTCACATGATTAGTGGTCTCCTTGATCTCAGCACCCAATATATATATATATATATATATTTAGAGAAGAAGTTTATGAAATGGAAATGCGGGTATACAGAATTTATTAGGTAACAATTGTTTCTATAGTGTATGGGTTACCTATACCTCGCTATTTGAATACCCCTTTAACTAAATGTTGACCCCTTTAACTAAATTTTGTCCGAACAACACCACTAGAAGAATTTACTTCCCCCGCCAACCCTAACACGCCTCATTAAGCTAACTGCTGCCAAAACATTCTCCCCTTACAATCTCTACTAGTCTGACAGTCTTAAATCCTAAGACTCCCTCCACCTTACTCACTTCCCTCTTCCCCTTCTCTTCCTACCTCCTTCTTTATCTTTTATCTAGTGTATAAAATATTTTCATATCATTCCAATACAAAGGTCTGACGACATCGTGTGTTTGCTTACAGTGTACCTTCGGTTTATGATAATATTTTTATATTATTCAAATAGCGAGGTATAGGTAACCCATACACTATAGAAACAATTGTTACCTAATAAATTCTGTATACCCGCATTTCCATTTCATAAACTTCTCCATATTTTCTCCAGATTTTAAAACACACTTTATTATACGTTGAGCAATCTCTGACGTCGGTTGACTCCATCCAATGCAACTACTTAGTAACATTGGAATACAAATTTACTAATTCTATATATATTTATATATATGTGTGTTGGTGCCTTTAGAGTAGTCCACACTATTACAAGCATTAGGGCCAGGTCTCTAGTTTAAGTATACTTCCCCCTTCTCACGCACTAGTCTCGGAGTCTTCGAAACGTCTACATCTTACACAACCAATTTTTTCGTTCCAGTCACTCCCTGTTATCGAAAGGTCATATATGTTCAGCAGCCCTTATATTAAAATATCTCTACATCGATGTTTTGGATGAGGTATAACATGATTTTCCAATGGATACCGGCTTCAAAATTGCAGACTCTAGGTCAACTGAGTTCGTACGGGTTATACGCAGATTTCGTTCCACCGAAAGATAGTTCTTCTTGATTGTATCCTTCAATATTGGTACCTGATGGAAAACCACTGTAAAGTTTCAGCGTTCACACTGATGGATGTACCTCAACTTCATCAGATTCTTCTTTCTCTTCTGTCGACCATTTCAGCAATTCTTTCAGATGTTCGTTAGTAAAGATTTCTCGATGTTCATCCTCAATTATGTCAAAGAAGCCTACTCCAACAATTTCTTTGGCAGCGTGAAAAATCCTCAGTTCTCTATCAACTGTTGATAAACACTTAAAAATGTTGACTGTCTCGATTCATAATGTCTTCCAGTAGACATTGCATTATTGGGCTGTAGGCATCAACTGACTCAGCAATATGTTCAACTGTATCTGCGATTGTGAAGCTGTTCCGTAAAACCATGACGCTGCAAGCTGAGTTTGCATCAACTGCAACAAGAACCATGGCGTATGTGCTCTTCACACACTTGATGCCTTGATCAAGTGGCTGCATCAGTAACATTGTGTTTGGTGGCAGGAATAGCACTTCAATGTATTCATCCTTATTCATCCTTATTCGGTGTAGCCGAGAGCGTTGTCGATAACAATAACCTTGAATGACAGTTCCTCACTTCTGATCAAAATATTTCTTCACTTCAGGTACAAAGCAGTCGTGTTTTTGCATCCAATCATCCTCAAACTTCTTCACAAAAACATGCTACAATAGTCACGTGTCATTTCTAAACTAATGTCTCCACCATCACCTCCTTCCCCGAGGTTTCCACATCAACTTCCACCACACTTCCTACTCCTCGCACCCCTGAACCCATCCTTACCCGCTTCCTCTCGCCATCTCATGAGGGCGACACTCCGTTCCACCCTCTCTTTGATCCGTTTTCTCAAAACCTTACCTTCTTCTCTCCTTTACTTGCCACCCTCTCCTCGCCCAATCCCACGTCCACTTCATCCTCCACCTCAATCACCTCTTCTTCAATTTTCTCACGCCCGCCGAGAAACAAAACCTCGATACACTCCCATCGTTTCTGCTTGCACCTATCTATCTATCTATCTATCTATCTATCTATCTATCTATCTATCTATCTATCTATCTGCCTGTTTGTGTGTCTATCTATCTATCTATCTATCTATCTATCTATCTATCTATCTATAGGTGGTTCTTTTTTTCAAATACCACTTTGGAAGAAGAATCAGGATGGAGAGAGAGGTGCTGTACCCCAGCAAGTTTTATGAAAGGTGGGTGAAAGTGGCGAGAATGGCCCGAGTGAATGGGCCTTCTCTCTATATCAGCCTGTAGGTTGAGGAAAAGGAGGAGGAGAGGAAAGGAGTACAAGCTCTTCGTACTCCTGGAGATGAGGGTTGCACATTTTTTTCGGGGGTCTGTGTTACCCATATAAACTGTCTCCCTCTATTGGGGAAAATCGACTAACTTTTAAATTCCATCTGTGATAACATTTTACACGTTTTTATTGTATGTAAACTTCCCCCTTTGTATTTGTCCCCTTCTTTTGTGCCCCTGTGGCTAATAAAGAAATATATCTATAGGTGGGTGAAACTGGCGAGAATGGCCCCAGTGAATGGGCCTTCTCTCTATATCAGCCTGTAGGTTGAGGAAAAGGAGGAGGAGAGGAAGGGAGTACAAACTCTTCGTACCTCTGGAGATGAGGGTTGCACATTTTTTCGGGGGTATCGGTTACCCATATGAACTGTCTCCTCCTATTGGGGAAAATCGACTAAATTTTTAAATTCCATTTCTGATAATATTTTACACGTTTTTATTGTATGTAAACTTCCCCCTTTGTATTTGTCCCCTTCTTTTGTGCCCCTGTGGCTAATAAAGAAACATATCTATCAATTTATCGATCTATCTATTGCTCTTGCTCGATGGGTCTGAGGTCATCCTGGTCAGCGGTCTCGGGGGCGTCATCGTGCGGAGAACCGATCTATCAATTTATCTATCTATCTATCTATTTATCGATCTATCTATTACTCTTGCTCGATGGGTCTGAGGTCATCCTGGTCAGCGGTCTGATGTTTGTGTGCACTTAGCTCTTCGTTGGAGACATGATTGTACCATCTGATGTTCTCGGTGATCCTCAGGGCTCTGTTATCGAAGCCGTCGGTCCTCTTTGCTAGGGTCTTCGCGAGGGGCCACGTTTCTGCAGGGAAGACCGAGGCGTTGTAGATGCAGAGCTTCGTCTTCTGGGAGATTTAGCGGTGACGCCAAAGAGGCTTCCATGGGGAGTGCATGGTTCTGGTGGCCAGACCACATCTGCGGTTGATCTCCGGGGTGAGGTCTCCATTGTTGGTAAATGTGGAGCTCGGTAGATGAAGAAACTGACAAACTCCACGACATCGGGGCCAGTGTGGAATAGGTAAGGATCCGACCCATCACCGACATGCATCAGTATGGTCTTCACCCCACTCACCTGAGGGATGTACGGCCAACCGTGTCGAAAGCCACATTGAGGTCGACGAAGACGACATAGAGGTGGCGATCTTTGCGGATCTCCCAAGTCTTTCGATAATGAGACAAAGGGCAGAAATGAGGTCGGTGTGGGAGTATTTGGCATAAATCCAGCTTGTGGGCGGCGTTTGCTTCTAATGGCAGGAAGTACACGGCAGAGAAAGATCGTGGTGAAGAGCTTGCTCGGAATGGAAAGAAAGGTGATGCCCCTGTCGCTGCTGCAGGTGAGTTTGTCGCCTTTTCGCTTCTCGCAGGGGAGGATGATGCCCATGTCAATATGTATAAACATACACATATAGTTACTTGAAGAGGAATTGCCAGGAAAAATATTTAAGCTGAAAGTGTTTATGCCCTTATATAGAGAAGAGAGTTTTAAGAACAAAGGAAGAAATGTAACATTTTTAACGCAGAAAATATAAAACAAATTAAGATGACATCTTAAACAATTTAATTATTTACAATTGTTTGAACACAAATCTCATTCAAACATATAGTTGTGATACATAAAATATAACAAATAATAATAATAATAATAATAATAATAATAATGTTTTCTTTATTAACCACAAGGGTTTACATAAAGTAGACATTAAGGACAGTACAGGACAATACAGGACGGTACAAATGGGCATTTCTGCGTGTAAAAAATACAGAGGATGAAATAAAATAACAAAGAAAAATTCCCCAATAGGGGGGAGACTTCCGAGGGACATTTGTGGAGAAAGTCCATTAAAAGATCACAGTGGCCCTGACCACCAGGGCAAGTGCCCTCTCCCAGTTTTCCACCTTTAATTTACAGACATATACTCAGATTAGGCCCATTCACTCGGGCCATACTTGCTTCTCTCACCCATCTTTCAACAAAATGCTGGGAAGAGAGCACTTCCCTCTCTACCCTGATTTTCCTTTTCAGATGAAATTTGAAAAAGTTAATCAGGGCATCACCGAAGAGGTAAGTGCTCGTCTTCAGCCCTTTCAAACGCGTCCACCATACTATCTCTTTCGCCATGGTCACCAGACAGATAAAAACTGCCTGCCCTTCCCGGCTAAAGGAAGAGGGCGGGGCAATCCTCACGATGGACTCAGCTGATAGCCGGATCCGTCCTACACGTGACAGCAGGTGTTCGACATAAACCCACAAGTCAGCAATGCTCGAACACTGGACGAGTGCGTGCAGGACGGTTTCGTCGCCCTGCGCGCATCTCGGACATGCCAGGCTGACGGCACCTCCATGCCTGTAGAGTTTATCCCGAACTGGCAAAGCTCCCCGGTAGCACTGCCAGGCCAGGGATTTCTGAAAGTTGTCCATAGGCCCCGGCCCGAAAGTCCTTCCGAAGAGATTGGCTAGTTGATTTTCGTCGACGCCTAGAGTTTCTCCAAGTACGTCGTCGCTCTTCCCCTCCACTAATCCTCTATAGAACGCCAAGGTTGAGGTTCCACCGATCACATTGGCCGATTGGTCGAGGGCTGTGAGCGCCTGAAAAGATTCCAGTCTCCAAGCGCTCCCTCTCGGTGTTCGCTTGACCCAGGAATGCAGCTCCGTCAAGGAGACGAGCTGGGAAAAGACGTGTCTAACAAACGGCGACCACACCTGATCACCGTCGAGGAAGAGGTGGAGATGTCGTAGCCTGAGCGCGTGTCTGCGCATCATCAGCCACGGCATGCCCAGCCCTCCACGTAGCGGGTGTTGACAGCAGATGTACCGCCTGACCATCGGAGCGCGTCCCTTCCACAAAAAGCGAAAGAGCAAACGCTCCAGCGCAGTCAGGTGGGGCTTAGCACAAGGTACGACGGTCAGGCGGTAGTAGATGACGGACGCGATGTACGCGTTAGCCACCTCCGCTCGACCTTTCAGGGATAGCTTCCTCTCGGCCCATTTCTGGGTGAGAGAAGCCACCCTGCTCGTCACCTCGTCCCAGTTTTTGTCCGTCTGGACGTCCGGACCGAACCAGACCCCTACCAATTTAACCGGTCCGTCCGTCCAGCGCCCAACGACGCTGTTGGACGGCATGGACCTGCCTCTCCAGGTGCCGAGCTGCAGGCCCACTGACTTTTCCTGGTTGATCATTGCTCCTGTCACCGCTTCGTGTTCCCTTAGTGAAGTGCCGATCGCCTCGATGTGTTTGGCGTTCGACACCACTACGGTGACATCGTCCGCATATGCTGACACGGATCTTCCGCATCCTAGTTCGCGCGGGACCCCCCTCAACGTCTCCAGTTTGTGCAGTAATGGCTCGAGAGTCAATACGTACAAGAGGGACGAGAGGGGACATCCTTGGCGGACCGAGCGCATGATGTTGAATGGTTCCGAAAGGTGACCGTTCGCTCTCACCACAGAGCAGATGTCTCTGTGCATGGCAGCGATCCAGCCTCTGAAGACGGGCCCAAAGCCAGCCGACCTCAGGACTGCCGCTAGGTAACGATGGTCGACTCTATCGAAAGCTTTCGACTGATCTAAATTGATCAAGGACCCACACGTGCCAGGTTCCCTAGCTACCCTCTCTACGATGTATCGCATGAGGTGGAGGTTGTCGTGGATGGATCTGTCGGGAATGGCGCATGTCTGCGCCTCTCCCACCACACCACCAACGACAAGCGCCAACCTCTTTGCTAGCACCTTGGCCAAAATCTTGAACTCTGTGTTTAGCAGAGTTATGGGCCTAAAATTATCTATGTTATCCCTTTGTTCGGATCCTTTCTCAGCAGCTCCACAGCTCCTCGGCTCACAGAGCTGGGAATTCTCCCGTTCTGTTGCCAGTTGCAGTAGACGTCCGCCAAGAGGCCTCCGAACAAGTCTGGCATCTGTACGTAAAGTTCATAGGGCAGACAATCCAAACCAGGCGATTTACCTCTTGTGCAGCTAGTCATTGCCTCCCGTACTTCAGCGGCTGTTATCGGCTTTTCGCAATACTCCGCCTCAGTGGCCGAGAGCCGCGGCAGTCCGTCGAGGTAGACACTAAAGTCCATCCCTCGATCCGGCCCGCCGCTGCCCCCGAATAACTGAACGAAGTGTCGCTGAAAAGCTTCACACATTTGCCCGGGATCGAGTAGCATGCGCCCGTCGTGGTCCACCAAAGACGGATCGTGGCTTTGTTGCCACGACGCGCCTCCGCCACTCGGGCCCATTGAACGGCTTTCGTTCCCTCGTGTCTGAGAGCACGCACCCTAGCTCTGACAACGCAGCCTTCGTGCTTTGCATTGAAGAATTGGTCAAGGGCCAATTTCGCCGCAAGTACGTCGGTCGCGATGCCTTTGCTAAGCGCCTCGTCTAATTTTCTAACTAATTCTCCCTCTGCTCTATTTTTCTCTATTGCTAAAGCCTTACTAAACCTAATGGACTCTATTCTAATTGCTCTTTTCAGAGCAAACCACCACTTGTTGTTGACGATGGCCCCCGTCAACGCCCGCTTAACTAGTTCGCTAATCTGGTCTCTGTAGGCCTTGCGCGCTGATAAGGACGCGTTTAGCTTCCAGTAGCCGGGTCCTCGTCTATGAAGCCTATCTAAGTCAAGCACACAGATCACGAATTTGTGGTCCGTGTAGCTGACTATCTTGAATTGTGGACAGCCTATGCTAGACCTATCTATTTCTCTACAAAATACTCTATCTAGATATGATCTGGGTGATCCTATGCAATTTGTCCAAGTCCACATTGGCACATTCGGCAAATCCAATCGGTACCTGTCAGACAGTTCAAAACGCCTGAGCAGGTTGGTGAGGCTCTTGCACCCTCCTCTCCTATCCGCTAATCCCATACAGTCCCAGCGTGCATCTAAGATCCCGTTCCAGTCGCCCACTAACATTAAAGAGCGGGACGTTCCAAGAAAGGTCTTCAGACGCCGGAAGAAATCAGGCCACCCTGCTCCTGTCGGGGAATAGACGGCCACTAGCCTGAAAGCTTGCCCGTCTCCGCTGGTCACGTCTAGCACCACCAACTAACCTTCTGGGTCCAGGAAGATGGCCCGTGTGGCGAAATCCAGACCTCTCCAAAAAAGCACAGCAACTCCTCCCCCGATCCCGGACGGCTGGGAGATGCGTACACATCGTAGCCGCCGAAGATCGGTGCGAAGGCCCGTGCTTCGGAGATTCTGGTCTCGCTGATGGCCACTACTACTATGTTTAGTGACCTGAGGTCTTTGAGCAGGTGGCCCTGCTTCCATGACGACCCCAAGCCACGCGCATTTATGCTGCCTATTCTGAGTGAGGTCATGTTTGAAATGGAGTGGAAAAGATGGGAAAGACCACTTACCTTACTTCTCGTAGAGGAAGGATGGTTTGTCCATCCTTTTCTCTGCTTGTGGCCTCCTCCGGAAGGATGTCCTTATAAATCCTCCTGGAGAGTGTTTGTCGGAAGTCTCCGATGTCTTTGGGAAATTTTTGTTTTAGTGTCGTGTACGTTTTCTGTGTGATGCGAGTGATTTGTATGTGTGGAGGTGGTGTGAACTTTTGGGTTGTTGTGTAGTCTTTTTCTGTGATGCTGGTGTTGTGTTGCATGTAGTGTAATAATTGGTTGTTGTTCAAATTTAATGCTGTGAAGTGTGTATCGTTTTGGTTGTTTTGTTTTGTTTGCGTTTGTTGTGGGTTTGTTTCTGGTACGCTTTTTGGTGACTTTTGTGGTGTTGGTGATGGTGGTGTTGGGGTTAATGATGGTGATGGTGTTGGTGTTTATGGTGATGGTGTTGGTGTTTGTGGTGATGGGGTGGTGATGCTGGTGTGGATGGTGACATATCTGTCTTAACTTTCTTGTTCGATAATTTATTTGTTTTCCTCTGTATTTTGTTTTTTGAGGGGGAAGGAAGAGAATTTTTTCTTTTTTGGTTTCTTTTTTTTTCTTTTTTCCTGATACCGTTTCCCACTCCTCGTCGTCACAATCTGTCTCCAGTTGCGATAAGCCGGGGAGTGGAAAATCCTCCACAGGCGTTAGTTTTGGTTGTGGCGTGGTGGATGGTGTAGGCGCTGGTGCTAGTTCTGAAGCGTTGGGTGGTGGTGGTGGTGGTGGTGTTGGTTTTGCTACTGTTGCTGGGGCTGTTGCTGTTATAGTTGCTTCTGTTGTTGCTGCTACAGTTGTTGCTGCCATCTCTGCTACTGGTGGTGTTGATGGTTGAGTCACTGGGGTGGGTAAGAGAGGTGGCCTCAACCTTTTAGCCTGAGTGCAGAAAGCCCTTAGGTGGGTTCCTTCACCACAAACGACAAACCTAGGTCTTCTGCCCTCGACGTTTACGGTGAGGTGGCTGCCGTCAGTGAGGTCTATTACCTCTGGGATCTCCTCAATGCTTTTATGGCCCGCTTGGATCAGGAGCTCCATCCCAGATCCGGACCAGTTCTCCTGCTTTTCTTTTGCTATTTCTATTATTTTGTTGTTGGCCTCGATGCCGGCGAGGACGGCAGCCATTAGCCAGGGAATTTCGATGGCCGGTGGAACGTGGGTCACCCTGATCTTCACAAGTATCTGGCCACAATAGCTTGGGATGAGTGTGAAGTCGTCACTTCTTAATGGGGCCATGGAGTGTTCTCTGGCCTCCTGTGGTGTTTCAAAGAACACGTCCATGGTTCCATACTTCTGCCCACGTCTGATGTGGGTTTTTTTTGCCCACACATGTCCCAAAGCTTTTTGGATTTGGGACTCAGATTCCCGTTCTACTCGGCGCGATTTTATGTTTATTGTCCGATAAGACACGGTGCATAGGCGACGTTGCTCCATCTTTTAGGTGGGGGGGGGCTGACCCTGTACCCATCTTTCTTTACCATTCCTTTGGCTTCGTTTAATTCTTCCTGAGTTACCCGGATCGCTTCGCACGTTTTTGCTACTCTGGAAAAACTCAGGGTAGTTTTCTTAATTTCATTGTTGCTGTTGTTATTATCGTTATTTTTGCTATTGTTAATTTTAGTTTCAGTTGTGGTGGTGGTGGCGTCAGTGGTGTTCGGTGTGGAAGAGTTCATTTTGGCTGAATTCATTTCGATATTATGAGTTAATTTATTTTTTTCTTTTGTTTCTGTTATCGCTGTGTGGGTGGTGGTTGTCGCGGTCGTGATGGTGGTGGCGGCGGCTTTAACACCTGCAGTCATTGGTAATGGCGGGAAATGAACGTCTGCCTGAGACAAATTTAAAATATTGCTACTGCTTACAATTCCAGTGTTGGCAAACGTAGCAATATTTACAATGGTAGTGTCGGTGTGAGGTGTTGGATTGTGAGGAAGGAGTGACTCTGAGTAATCCATTATTTTTCAAAGAAAAATATTTGTTTGATAATTATAAAAAGTTTAAATTTTGGGCTCAAGGCCCCAATATTTTGAGTGTCCTTTTCAGAAATCAATGTATGTGCACTTATATACAGTTAACAATAAAAAATGTCCATGAATGGCAATTTTAAATAACTGAAAATAACAAACCTTTGCGGAGCTCACGATGATACGATTTACTACGTAGGTCGCCAATAATAATAATAATAATAATGATTTCATTTATTGGCCACAAGGGCCGACATATAGGGGACAATACAAAAGACTGGGACAGTGGGGTTTTACAGAAAAATCGAGTAAACAATATGAATAAACATAGTAACAATAACAAAGTAACTATAAAGTAACAAGAAAATTACAACAAGAAAACATTCCCTAATAGGGGGGATGACAACCTAGGGTTCGCTCAGGTACCCCACCAGTCCTGAACAACCCGACGCTTCGAGAGAACCCTGGAAGAGCACCCCTCTCCTCTTCAAATTTACCTACCTACAGCCGCATGACCAGAGTAAGCCCACTCACACGGGCCATTCTCGCCACATTCACCCACCTTTCAGCAAATGTACTGGGGGGCAACACTTTTCTCTCCACCCTCACCTTCCTTTCCAAGTGAAACTTGAAAAAGTTGATGAGGGATTGGCCGAAGAGAAAAGTGTCTGTCTTCAGTCCTTTCAACCTCGTCCACCATACAACCTCTTTCGCTACTGCCACCAGACAGAGGAAAATTGCCTGCCCTTCCTGGCCAAAAGAAGGCGGCGGGTCGATCTTCACTATGGACTCGGCCGATAGTCGGATCCGTTCTACACGCGACAATAGCTGTTCAACATAACTCCACAAGTCAGTAATGCACGGACACTGGACGAGTGCGTGCAGAACGGTTTCGTCGCTCTGCGCGCATCACAGGCAGGTCCGTCTGACAGCACTTCCGTGCCTGTAGAGTTTATCTCGAACCGGTAGTGCCCCCCTGTAGCACTGCTAAGCGAAGGATTTTTGGAAATTATCCATCGTCCCCGGCTCGAAAGTCCTCCGGTACAGACTGGTTAGTTCGACTTCGTTGACTCCCAGAGCCTCTCCGAGTGCGTCGTCGCACTTGCCCACCACTAATCCTCTATAGAACTCGAGTGTGGAAGTTCCACTGACCGCATTGTCCGCCTGGTAGAGGGCAGTGAGTGCCTGGCAACATTCCAGATGCCAGTCACCCAGTCTTGGTCTCTTCTTGACCCAGGACTGCAACTCAGTCAAAGAAACGAGCTGAGGAAAGGCCCGTCTGACAAACGGCGACCACACCTGTTCACCGTTTAGGCAGAATATCTGGAGATGCCGCAGCCTCAGCGCGTGCCTGCGCATCATTAGCCACGGCATGCCCAGCCCTCCACGTAGAGGGTGCTGGCAGCAGATGAACAGCCTCACCAGCGGAACCTAACCCCTCCACAAGAATTTGAAGAGGAGCCGCTTCAAGATGGCGAGGCGCGAATGGGGGCAAGGGACGACAGTCAGACGGTAGTAGATGACGGACGCGATGTACGCGTTCGCCACCTCCGCCCGACCTTTCAGTGATAGCTTCATCCCAGCCCATTTCTGCGTGAGACTGACTACCCTGCCCGTCACCTCGTGCCAATTCTTATCCACCTGGAGGTCTGGCCCGAACCAAACCCCTAGCAACTTTACCGGTCCGTCCGTCCAGCGCCTAAAGACGCTGTTGGACGGCATGGACTTGCCTCTCCAGGTGCCGAGTTGCAAGCCCACTGACTTTTCCGGGTTAAGTTTTGCTCCCGTCAACCTTTCATATTCCTCCAATAAGTTGCCGACCACCTCGATTTCACAGGTGTCCGACACCATCACGGTGATGTCGTCCGCATAAGCTGACATAGCCTTTCCGCGTCCCGGTTCGAGCGGGATGCCCTGCAACAGCTCCAGCTTCCGCAGTAAAGGCTCGAGAGTCAATACGTACAGAAGGGAGGAGAGAGGGCACCCTTGACGGTCCGATCGGGAGACCTGAAACGGTTCCGAGAGGTGGCCATTAATTTTGACCATCGAACAGGTGCCGCTGTGCATTGCAGCGATCCAGCTTCTGAAGACGGGGCCGAAGCCAGCCGCCTTGAGGACAGCCTCCAGGTACCGATGGTCGACCCCATCGAATGCTTTCGATTGATCTAAATTGATCAGAGCCCCACCGAAGCCAGGTTTACACCCTACCCTCTCTATGATGTATCGCATTAGGTGGAGGTTGTCGTGTATGGACCTGGTTGGGATTTCGCAAGTTTGCGCCTCTCCAACCAAATCCCCGACGACAAGCGCCAACCTCTTCGCTAACACCCTGGCAAAAATCTTAAACTCTGTGTTGAGCAGAGTTATGGGCCTGAAATTGTCTAATGTGTCCCTCTTGTTCTCGTCTTTCCTTATCAGCGTCACTACGCCCCGGCTCACAGAACTGGGAATACTCCCGTTTTGCTGCCAGTTGCAGTAGAGGGCTTCGAGGACATTGGAGAAAAAGTCTGGTATATTTACGTAAAGCTCGTAGGGCAGACCATCCAAACCGGGTGACTTGCGCCTCATGCAGCCTACAAGGGCATCCTGAATCTCGGCTGAAGTAATTGGCCTTTCGCAGCGCCCAGCGTCAGCCGTCGAGAGTTGCGGCAAGCCATCGAGGTAGGGACTGAAGTCCGCCACCATCTCTGACCCACCACTTCCCCCGAACAACCGAGCAAAATGTTGGCGAAAGGCCTCACACATCCTCTTGGAATCGCTCAGCTCGTGCCCGTTTCGGTCCGTCAAAGACCGAATCGTGGTTTTATTACCACGCTGCGCCTCTGCCACGCGGGCCCATCGAACAGCTTTGGTTCCCTCGTTTCTCAGAGCACGCGCCTTAGCTCTGACAATGCAACCTTCGTGTTTCGCATTGAAGAAATGGTCTAATGCCATTCTCGCCGCTAGCACATCAGTTGCAATGCCACTACCAATAGCCTCGTCTAACTTATCTACCAACTCCCCCTCCTTTCTATTTTTCTCTAATGCTACTTCTTTTCTAAACTCTATCGACATTACTCTAATCTCTGTTTTGAGAGCCCCCTACCATCTATTGTTGACGACTCCCCCTGTCAACTTTTTCTTAACTAAATTGTTGACCTGGACCCTGTAAGCCTTACGTGCCGGAAATGACATGTTTAGCTTCCAGTAACCAGGTCCTAACCTACGCGTCTTATCTAGTGATCTGAATAGGCGACCGTTTCAAAACGTGGACAGCTTACACTATTTCTGTCTATTTTCCTAATGAATATCCTGTCTATATACGATCTAGATGACCCTATGCGGTTAGCCCAGGTCCACACTGGCGCATTAGGGAAATCTAGTCGGTACCTGTCAGACAGTTGGAACTGGCTGATCAGGTTCTTGAGGCTTTTGCACCCCCCGCTCCTATCGGATACTCCCACACAGTCCCAGCGTGCGTCTAAGATGCTGTTCCAGTCCCCCGCTAACAGTAAAGGGCGAGACGTACCCAGAAAGTCTTCCAGGCGTCTAAAGAAGTCCGGCCGTCCTGTCCCAGTAGGAGCATAGACGGCCACCAGTCTAAAGGCACCACCTTTATTATTGTTCACGTTCAGGACCACCAACTTCTCGTCCGGGTCCCGGAAGATGGACCTTACCTCGAGATCCAGGCCTTTCCTAAACAACACTGCCACCCCGCCTCCCATTCCAGGCCGGCTAACAGATGCAAAGATCTGATAGTCGTCGAAAATGGGGGCTAGTGCGCGCGTGTCGGAAATCCTGGTCTCGCTGACTGCAATTACATCCATTTCTATAGACCTGAGGTCGTTGAGCAGGTGACCCTGCTTCCAGGACGATCCCAGGCCTCGAACATTTAAACATTCTACTCTTAATACGGCCATGTTGGCAGGTTAAACAGAGAGAGAGAAGAAGGTTTACTTACCTTCCGGGCTCTTGTGAAGGTCGGGTTGTTCGACCTCCATAGTTAGTGGGGTTTCTTTTGGGAACCCCTTTAAAAGTATTGAAGTGGGTTTTACGTTCGGGGTTCCCACGTTCCGAGGAAAGCTGTCTCGTATTTCTTTGAATATGTCGAGCGACATTCGCACCAGAACCAAATCTTCCGGCACGCAAAATGTGCTCGATTTAAAAATTTCCCCCTCTTTTTGTATATTTTCAATTCGTGCTACGAGGGCCATCAGTTCCTTGTTGGCCCTCCTGACGAGCACGAAGTTTTGTATGTTTTGTTGGTGTGATTTTATTTGTTTGCGTGGCTGTGGTGGTGATGGTTTTGGTGGTGTTGTTTCGGTTGTATCTGTGTTTGTTGTGAGTGCGGTGTTTGTGGTTTCAGATGTGTGTGTGTATATTTGTTCTTGCGTCTGTTTCGGTTGTTTGCGTTTGGGGGATTCTGGTGATGGTGATGGTGGTGTTGATGTTGGTGTTATTGGAGAGATATTTGCGTGGGTGGTGTCTTCGTTTTTTATTGTTGGTGCTTTTGTACTTTGTTGAGTTTTTATTTTCTTTTTGTGTTTCCTTTTTTGTATTTTGGGGGATTTGGGATTCCCCTCATCTTCACTACTGGTAGAAGAGGGGTCTGTGTCTGTAAGTGTGTCTGTATGTATGTTTAAGGTTTTATTGGTGTGTGTATTTTTTTTTTGGGGGGGGGGAATTTGACAGCTTTCCTCGTTTCCCCCTGGGTGGTCAATGTTGGTGGTGGTCTTTCTATTGGTGTTGTTGTTGGTGGTTTTGCCGGTGCAGGTGTTGGTTGTGGTCCTCGCCCCGGCGTCGGCAGCACTGGAGCCTTTCGACCCCTTGCCTCTTTCAGCAGTTGAGGGCAGAAGGCTCGCAAATGGGTTTTTTTCCCACAAACAAAACACTGCGGCATTTTGCCTTCGGTCATAATGTGAATGACAGTCCCATTCTGAAGTCGGATGTGGTCTGGGATTGTCTTCACATTCTCGGGCCTGATCTGGAGAAGTATCTCCAGGTCAACCCTGGACGAGTCCTTTCTGGTCGTTCTGGTCACTTCTATAGGGACTGTATCCGTCCCCTCCACAATCACACATCCCAGAAGCCACCACATGTCAAGTCCTAGTGGGATTCTGGGAATGCGGAGACGGGCCGTTCTTTTTCCCATGTGGGAGGGGTACATTATGACCTTGCTGGTTTTGCAAGGAGTCATGGCGTGTTTCATCGCGAGGGCTTCTGACTTGAACAACACTGAAATGGTGCCGTACTGTCTGCCCCTCTCTATGTACTGGGTGTCTTCTCTGATGCACCTCAGCGCGACTTCGACATCTTCTTGTGGGATTAACGCTGCCCTTTTGGTTTGTGCTGAGATGCATCTATAATGCACCGTTTTGCGCTCCACTGCCTCAATAGCTTCTACCGGGACAGTTAAGTTCGCCCAAGTTTGCTCTTGCTTGATGAGCTTCCATGCCTGGGCCAACTTTTCATCTTTGTTTGAGAGGTCCATGTTGAAGCATGGCCTCTTTTTTGTTGCTGCCGCAGCGAAAGTGGTCTTGTTTTCGATGGGGGTGTTGTTGACGTTGTTCTTGTTGGTGTTGTTGTTAGCACTGTCGCTGTTATCATTGTTGTCTTTGCTGCCACCGTTGTTCTCGGTTCAGTTGGTATTGTTGCTGTTGGTGTTGTCGCTATTTGTTTTCATGTTAGTGGTGTTGATATTGTTGTTGTATTTGTTATTTTTTTTTTTTTTGTTATCTGTATTTTCGTTATCGCTGTTACTGTCATTTTTTTTTCAAATTAGAGTTCTTATTGGTATCATTGGTGTCTTTGTTTACCTTGTTTGTGGTGGTGTTTGTGTTATCAATGTGTGTTAATTTCGCTGTAGCGCTCCTCTCAACTTCTACGTCGTTGTCGCCCGACAGCCGACATATCGCTGGGCGGCGTGGCTCAGCCATATTTTTTTTTTCTTCGTAAATTTTTTAACATGTAAAAAAAAGTTGAAATATTTGGGCCAAAAAGGACCAAATATTATACTTTCCCCTTCACTGGGCAAAGTCTAAGGGCTTATATCCCTTACACAACAAGAAATATTTAACAACAAATAATTTAAACAGGCAAATAAAGCGACATACTGTGAGCGAGCAAAATACGTCCGCTTAGACCAATAATAATAATAATAATACGAGAGTGCAAGAGAAGGAGAGGGAGAAAATTAACCGATACCAGGACTTAAAGTGGGAGGTAAAAAGGATTTGGAACTGCCATGAAGTCAAAGTGGTCCCGATTGTCATAAGCACACTAGGTACTATCTCAAAATGTTTCCAGGGATGGTTAAAGAAAATTGGCCCGCCACGCTTTTTGGAACGCTTCAAAAGGCATGCTTGCTGGGAACAGCAAGAACCCTCCGATACGTCCTGAATATCTGAGGCTGCGGGTAGTGGCTTGATATTCATTTCAACAAACTTTCCAGTTAACTAACATCGATGACTGAGAGTCAAAGAATAATAAAAATAATAATAATAATAATAAGAAGAAGAAGAAGAAGAAGAAGAAGAAGAAGAAGAAGAAGAAGAAGAAGAAGAAGAAGAAGAAGAAGAAGAAGAAGAAGAAGAAGAAGAAGAAGAAGAAGAAGAAAACGCACATGGTGGATATATATCGTTATGTAATCGCGCCCGTAAGTTTTTGATTTTTACTTATTTAAAACAACTGTGATAGAATAATTCTTATTACAAATGAAATATAAGATTACAGTTTTTTTACCCTCAGCAGGCGACAACGCATCACATTACGGCATTGGGCCCCAATATTTAATATTTAATTTTGGATCAGAAATGTTATAGTCGAAAAAGAGAAAAATGGCTAAGTGGACAGACAGGCAAATAATTTCACCACCAACACCACCACCGCCACCATCACCACTACCACGCCAAAAACTCTAGTCAAGTTACCTCAACTTCTATTTCAACTTCAACACCATCACTCCCTTCTGCCAAGTACTACTAGCACATCACCACCACCACCTCATTATCGCTACCGCCGCTATTCTCTCCCACTACCTCCTGCTAAGACAGGCATCATAGTACTCCCACTAAATGAGGAAGGCATCAAAAGATATAAATAGACTGATTTCATGACCCGGTCAAAAACTCAAAAAATCAAAAATCAAAACAGCACAGCAGCAACGAAAAACGTAAAGAAAAGAAAAAAGAAAAGAAAAACAAACAGACAGACAAGCAAAAAAACTAAGTCAGACATTCAAACATTACATTACAATGAAACTTATGCTTATTTGGGGGGGTTTTTACCTGTTTGTTTGTTTGTTTATTTATGTTCGTCTACAGCGTGATAGTGCCATGCTAAAATCACCGAGGGTGATCAAATCACCGGAGGTGATGAAATCACCGGTGGTTATGTAACCATACATTCACCAATCCTCGATAAGAGTGTTTCAATGTCGAACCTAAACAGTTCGAATAACGGTGAAGTGGAGACTGGAATGTCATGTGACAGACTCTCACAGCAGGTGCTCCATGGCTCAGCAGCAGGGACCTGGCTGTCAACCAAATACTGCTGGTGTCGGAGGAAGAAGAAGGAAAGGGACCAGAACCAACTGGACGAAAGAATTGAATAGAACTGTTATGCAATGTTACCTGAAGAGTAACCCCAAGGAAAAAGGTTATAGGAAAATGATGCATAACATCTGGAATGAGTTTGGTCTATTTAAATTAGATGAACAAAAATTGGCCGGGCAGGCTCGGGTAATAAGAACTAATGGGTGGATAAGCGTGTTGGAACTGGAGGAACTGAGCAGAGAGATTAGGTTGGAAATGGAGAGTGGAGTATGCCAGGCAAACGATCCAGTGGGAAATGAAGGTGAAGAGGTTGAGAGAACGGAGGAACCATCCGAAGCAGACAATGATCTGAATGCTGAAATAAATAATACCTGGAACAAAGATACGGCCATTGAGGAGATGAATGCTGACGGGCTAGGACAAGATTTGGTTGATATCCTAAACTTAGTGGTAGATGAAATGAACAATGATAGTGGGAAACCTATGAACCTAAGCTTTGTAGACAGGAAAAAGTTAAAAGAAACAACAGCTAAGGTAAACAAAGTCATCCCATACCTTGAGGCGAGGAGCCTTCACCAGTGCAACAATATCCTCAAAGCAACAGCAAATGCGGTGAGGAAATTACTTGGCATAAAAGCTAGAGGAAAAAACAAACAAGAAAGATCAGAACATTGGTGGAAGAAACGACTGAATGGTCAAATCAGGGAAATGAGAAATGACATTGGAAAGCTTGAGTCCCTACTGAATGGGACACTAAAAAACATAGACACTAAAAATAGACTGGAAATAAAGTACAAAACTAGGAGGAAAAGGCTAAATATTATCAAAGAGGAACTGAAGCAACACATTATAGCAAAGAGTGCAAAAATTAGGCGATACGAGAGCAGAGTCAGTCAGTATAGACAGAACCGCATGTTTGACAACAACCAGAAGATGTTGTTTGGACAGCTTGAAGGGAAAGAAAGAGGCAACGACTTGATCCCTGAGGCGGAACAAACTAAGACATTCTGGAGAGGAATATGGGAGCAGGATGTTAAACATAATGACCAGGCAGTGTGGATTGCGACAGTACAAAAGGAGGTTAGTGAACAGGCACACCAACAAACGGATTTGAGTATCACAGTTGAAACTCTTAAGGGGCAGGCCAAAAAACTAATCAACTGGAAATCACCAGGCCCAGATGGTGTGCAGGGATATTGGATTAAAAATGTAACATCCCTCCACCCGAAACTGACAACCATGTTCAATGACTGCTTGATGTCAGGTGAGGTACCAGAGTGGTTGACAAAAGGTACCACAGTTCTGGTAATGAAAGACCGAATCAAGGGTAATGATGTTACCAACTATAGACCTATCATATGTCTGTCTGTAATGTGGAAACTGTTGACAAGCATTGTGTCTGAGGAAATCTACCATCACCTCCACACAAACAACTTGTTACCGGACGAACAGAAAGGATGCCGAAAGAAGTCCCGTGGTACAAAGGACCAGTTACTTATTGGTAAGATAGTAATGAGGAATTGCAAGAGGAGACACACTTGTCTTGCCATGGGATGGATAGACTACAAAAAGGCATTCGACATGGTGCCTCTTTCTTGGATCACCAAAAGCCTGGAGATTTTCAAGGTGACAGATAACGTCAGACAGTTGTTGAGCAAAAGTATGAAGTTCTGGAAAACAGAGTTAACATCAACTGGAGAATCCTTGGGAGGCGTGAAGATCAAGAGAGGTATCTTCCAGGGAGATAGTCTGTCCCCTCTGTTGTTTGTCCTTGCCTAGATGCCCCTGACCATTATACTGCGAAAAGTGAGAGCAGGATACAAGTTGGGAAAAGGAGAGCTTACCATCAATCACCTCCTCTTCATGGACGATCTTAAGCTCTTCGGGAAGAGTGAGAAGGAGTTGGATGTGCTTGTTGACACTGTCCGTATTTTCAGCAATGATATATGTATGCAATTTGGTATTAGTAAGTGTGGAGACCTAGTGATGAAGCGGGGTAAATTGAGCAGAAGCAACGGAATCCAGGTACCAACAGGTGAGATGATAAAGGAAATTGACACTGAAGAAGGATACAAATATTTAGGTGTTCTGGAAGCAGATGACATCAAGAACAAAAAAATGAAGGAATTGATAAGATCTGAGTACATTCGGAGAGTAAGGAGCGTATTAAAATCACATCTGAACAGTAGCAATGCCATAAGTGCAGTAAATTCCCGAGATGTGTCTATTATTAGGTACAGTTCGGGAATTCTGAAAAGGAATGTTGCTGAACAAAAAGAAATGGATAGGAAGACTAGGAAGCTATTGACTATCTACAACATGTTCCACAAGAGGAGTGATGTCGATAGACTCTACTTAAAGAGATCTGAAGGTGGAAGAGGTCTTATCAGCATAGAGGACTGTGTTCAGATGGAGAAAAACAACCTACACAAATACGTGACTGACAGTAGGGAGCCAATGCTCAGAATTGTACTGAAGGAGAGGACAATAGACCAGGGGATGTCCAAGGAGGAAATAACAACGAGGAGGAAGAGCAACCTTCATGAAAAATCCCTTCATAGTACCTTCTTTGAGAAAACGGAATTCAGAGATCCACAGATATGGAACAGGTTGAGAAGAGGAGACCTTATAAAGGCTACAGAAGGAATGCTAATGGCTGCGCAAGAGCAGGCCCTCAAAACAAAGTGGCTGAAACACCATATTTACAGGGAGGAGGCTAGCCCACTGTGCAGGATCTATGGAGAGAGAGAGGAGACTGTGGCTCACATTGTATCCGAGTGTAAACACCTAGCCCAGACTCACTATAAAGGCTGGAGACATGATGTGATGGGCAGGGTGATCCACTGGCACCTATGCAAAGTAAACAATTTACCACATTCTGAGAAGTGGTATGAGCATAAGCCAGAGTCGGTGATAGAAAACGATCAGGTGAAGGTGCTGTGGGATTTTAGGATATAGATGGACAAGAAACTGGAACACAATAGACCTGACCTGGTGGTTTTGGACAAGGAAAAAAGATCGTGCCTGATTGTAGATGTAGCCTGCGCATTTGACACGAGAGTGCAAGAGGGAGAAAATTAACCGATACCAGGACTTAAAGTGGGAGGTAAAAAGGATTTGGAACTGCCATGAAGTCAATGTGGTCCCGATTGTCATAGGCGCACTAGGTACTATCTCAAAGAGTTTCCAAGGATGGTTAAAGAAAATTAGTCCAGCCCCGTTTTTTGGAACACTTCAAAAGGCATGCTTGCTGGGAACAGCAAGAGCCCTCCGATACGTCCTGAATATCTGAGGCTGCAGGTAGTGGCTTGATATTCATTTCAACAAACTTTCCAGTTAAATAACATCAATGACTGAGACTCAAAGAACAATAATAATAATAATGGTTTCTTTATTGGCCACAAGAGCTAACACGGAGAAAAACATTAGAGACGGCACAGAACATTACAGGACGACACAAGGTGGGTTTTGGTCGTGTAAACAGGTTCTAACAAAATTGGGCTAGAAATCAAAAACATTCAAACAACTAAAATTACCCAAGAAGGGGGAAATCTCCGAGGGTCACTCGTGGCGAAAACCACACAAAAAGGCCACAGCCACCCTGACCACCAGGGCAAGCGCCCTCTCTCACTTTCCCACTCCTCAGTCTACAGGCGCATACTCAGAGCGGACCCGTTCACTCGGACCAGACTCGCCACTTTCACCCACCTTTCAACAAACTTACTAGAAGGCAGCACTTGCTTCTCCACCCTGATTTTCCTCTACAAGTGAAACTTGAAAAAGTTAATCAGGGATTGGCCGAAGAGGAAAGTGTCCGGCTTAAACCCTTTCAGCCATGTCCACCACACAATCTCTTTCGCCATGGCCACCAGGCAGATGAAAACTGCCTACCCGTCCTCCTCTTTAAAGTAGGATAGCGGGACTATCTGCACAATGGACTCAGTCGATAACCGGATCCGTCCTACACGCGACAGCAGCTGTTCGACATAGCTCCACAAGTTAGCAATCCTCGGGCGCTGAACGGGTGCGTGCAGGACGGTTTCGCCGCCCTGCGCACATCTCGGACAGTCTCGGCTGACAGCACCTCCGTTCTTGTAGAGCTTATCCCGAACCGGCAACGCTCCACGGTAGCACTGCCAGGCCAGGGATTTCTGGAAGTTGTCCATAGGCACCGGTCTGAAAGTTCTCTTGAAGAGAGCGAACAGCTGATCGTCTTCGACGCCCATTGTCTCCCCGAGAACGTCGTCGCTCTTTCCCTCCACTAGCCCTCTATAGAACGCTGAGGTGGATGTTCCACCGATACTAGTGCCCTGCTGGTAGAGGGCGGTGAGGGCTTGGAGATATTTCAGCTTCCAAGCGCTATCCCTCGGTCTTTTCCTGATCTAGGACTACTGCTCCGTCAAGGAGACGGGCTGGGGAAAAGCGCGTCTGGCAAACGGCGACCACACCTGTTCACCGTTAAGGAAGCACCAGAGATGTCGCAGCCTCAGCACATGTTTGCGCATCATCAGCCACGGCATGCCTAGTCCTCCACGCAACGGATGTTGACAGAAAATGGATCGTCTGACCATGGGAGCACGTCCCTCCACAAAAAGCGGAAGAGAAGGCGCTCCATTTTGGTCAGAGTTGGGCGGGGGCAAGGTACGACGGTCAGGCGGTAGCAGATGACGGACGCTATGTACGCATTCGCCAATTCCGCCCGACCTTTCAGAGACAGCCTCCTCTCGGCCCATTTCTGGGTGAGAGAGGCCACCCTGCTCGTCACCTCGCTCCAGTTTTTCTCCATCTGGAGGTCCGGACCGAACCAGACCCCGAGCAATTTAACCGGTCTTTCCGTCCAGCGTCCCACGACACTGTCGGACGGCATATACTTGCCTCCCCAGGTGGTGAGTTGCAAGCCCACCGACTTTTCCTGGTTGATCTTTGCTCCTGTCACCGCTTCGTATTCCTTGAGAGTGGTGCCGAGCATCCGGACGTGTTTTGTGCTCGACACCACCACGATGACGTCGTCAGCGTAAGGTGACACGGCTCTCCCGCATCCCAGTTTGCGTGGGACCCCCCCCCCCTCCATCGTCTCCAATTTCTGCATTAACGGCTCGAGGGCCAGTACGTACAAGAGGGACCGAGATGGGGCAACTCTGGCGGACCGAGCGCATGATTCTGAAAGGCTGCGACAGGTGACCATTCACCCTCACAATCGAGCAGATGTCGATGTGCATCGCAGCGTTCCAGCCCCGAAATACGGGCCCGAAGCCGGCCGCCTCGAGGACCGCAGCCAGGTATCGATGGTAGTCCCTATCAAATGCTTTAGATTGATCCAAGTTGATCAGGGCCCAATCCGTGCCAGGTTCCTTAACCGCCCTACCTATAATGTATCGCATGAGATGTAGGTTGTCGCGGATAGATCTGTCCGGAATAGCACATATCTGCGCCTCTTCCACCAGATCACCGACGACAAGCGCCAATCTCTTTGCTAACACCTTGGCCAAAATCTTAAACTCTGCGTTTAGTAGAGTTATGGGCCTGAATTTGTCTATAACGTCCCTCTTGTTCAGGTCTTTTCTCAGCAGCGCCACCGCTCCCCGGCTCACAAAACTAAGAATGCTCCCGTTCTGGTGCCAGTTGCAGTAGACATCTGCCAAGAGGTCGCCAAACAAGTCTGGCATAAATGCATAAAGCTCGTAGGGCAGACCATCCAAACCTGTTCGATTTACTCCTCGTGCAGTCAGACATCGGTTCCCGATCGGTTGCGATGCCTGTCCTAAGCGCCTCTTCTAGCTTTCTAACTAACTCTCTCTCTACTCTATTTTCCTCTATTACTACACCTTTGCTAAACCTTATCGATTCTACTCTAATAGCCACGACCACCTGTTGTTAACGATCGCACCCGTCAACGCACGCTTAACTAATTCGCTAATCCGGTCTCTGTAAGTTTTGCGCGCCGGGAACGACGTGTTCAGCTTCCAGTAGCCGGGCTCTTGCCTATGGAGTCAATCTAAGTCAACTTCACGGATCAACCTACACTAGCCTTATCTGTTTCCCTAAATACGATCTGGATGGCCCGATGCGGTTTGCCCATGTCCACATTGGCACATTCGGATAATCCAGTTTATACCTCTCAGACAGTTCAAAACGTCTGAGCAGGTTGTTGAGGCTTTTAAACCCCCGTGCCCTGTCTACTAGCCCCACATAATCCCAGCGTACCTAAGCGTATCTAAGATACCGTTCCAGTAGCCCACTAACACTAAAGAGCGTTCCAAGAAAGGTCTCTAGACGCCTGAAGAAATCTGGCCGCCCTGCCCCTGTTGGGGCATAGACGGCTACTAGCCTGAAAGCATTGTCTTCGCTGCCTGTCACGTCCAGTCCCACCGAGTTCTAAGCCTCTCCGAAAAAGCACAGCAACTCCGCCCCCGCTCCTGGACACCTGGGAGATGCGTATACATCGTAGCCACCGAAGATCGGTGCGAAGACTCGTGCTTCGGAGATTCTGGTCTCGCTGATGGCCACCACATCTATGTTTAGTGACCTGAGGTCGTTGAGCAGGTGACCTTGCTTCCAAGCTGACCCCAGGCCTCGTACATATATACTGCCTATTCTAAGTAAGGCTATGTTGGATGAGAAGTGAGAAAGGATCACTTATCTTGATCGTGTGGTGAAGGGACAGTAGAACTGTCCCTGTGACTGGTCATGGGTGTTTTCAAGAGGATGTCGGTGCATATCCTCTTGGTAACCGACCCTCTGAAAACTCCAACTGCGTTGGGGAATTTTTCTTTTAGCAGTTTGTAATGTTCTATTGAGATTTCAATTATGTTTATGTTTTTCGGGAGAGTTCTTGGTATTGGTGGGGTGTAGTAGTTTTTGTTTTGTTTTTGTGATATCTGTGTGCTGCTTTATATGTTGTAAGAGTTCTTTATTTGTCATGTTTATGGTTGTCTACTTTTGGGAGGAAGGGGTGTTTTTGTTGCTGTTTTCTGGTTATTGCTGTTGGGTGTGTGTGTTTTGTTGTGTTTGCGATGTTGATATTTTTGGTGATGCTGGTGGCGGTGTGGTTGTGTTGGTGGTGATGCTTGTGGTGGGGAAGGTGATGGTGGTGGTGTTGCTGCAAGTCTCCTTGCAGCCTTTACTCCTCTTTGTTTGCCTTCGCTTTTGCACGGTGAAGCTAAGAGTTTTTTTTTCTTTTTTGTGACGGACCGTTTTCCACTTCCCTCCTGCCTCATACTTCATGTCGGATTCCGTGGCGTCTGGGAGGGGCATGAGCTCCACTGCTGTTGGTGGTGGTAGTGGAGCCCGCTCCGGTGATTTTGCCTCCGGTGTAGCTACTGGGATTGTTGAGCCACTGCTGCCGCTGCTTTAGTTGTCCGTGGCCTTGGTATGCGTGCCACGGACGTTGCCATCCTACTCACCATGGAAGGGTCTTCTGCCTCTGTGGCTTGCCCTGCTCTTGGTAGCAGCGGATCGGGCGTCTTCTTGGCTGTTTTCTGCGAGCAGAAGGCCCTGAGGTGACCCCTCTGCCCACAGAGATAGCACTTTGGGCGCCTTCCTTCCACGCTTGTAGGGAGTTGGAGTCCTTCCTCGAGGTCTATGATGTCTGGGATAGCCTTGATGCACTCCTGGTCTGTTTTTATTAGCATTTGCATGCCTATTCCTGACCAGTTCTGTCTTCCCATTCTCTGTATTTGCAGTATGGTGGTCTTCTCCTCGATTTCAGCAAGTACAGACGCGGCCAACCAAGGTATGGGCACGTCATTTGACCCTCACAATTTTATGTCTGCAGTAGGAGGACACCAAGACTATATCCTCACTCTTTAGGGTTTCCAAACAGTGAGACTTCGCTTTTGGGGGTGGCGAAAAGTACGTCTACTGTGGCGTACTTTTTGCCTCGGATGATGTGGGTTTTGCGCGCCTAACGCACCCCAAGGCCTTTTGGATTTGTGACATTATGCTTACGGTGCAGTAAGTCACCGTGCGCAACTGCTGGTCTTTGACAGCATGGCTCTTGCAACTGCTATCTCCTTCTCCGTAACTAGCACTGTCTCTATATTTCGGGCCACATCTGCGAAAGAAGTGGCCCCTTTTTCAGCGGCACCATTATTGCTGCCGCTACTGCTGCTACTGGTCTTGTTGTTGGTGCTGTTGCTGTTGCTACTGCTACAAACGGTGTTGTTGGTGTTGTTAGTGTTATCACTGTTGTAGTTGGTTGTGTTTTTGGTGCCACCGTTGTTGTTGTTTTCGGTGCAATTTGTATTGTTACTGTTGGTGTTGTCGTTGTTTATTTTCTTGTTAGTGATGTTAATATCGTTGTTACATTTGTTGTTATTTTTTTCTGTTGTCTGTATTTTGGTTGTCGCTGTTATTGTTGTAGTTGGTATAGTAATTTTTTTAAATTAGTGTTCTCGGTGTTGTTGTCTTTGTTCACGTTGATTGTGGTTGTGTTTGTTGTATGAATTTTTGTAACCCTCCTCTCAACCTTTACGACGTTGTCACACGACAGCAGATAAACTGTTGGGGGGCGTGGCTCAGCCATGTTTTTTTTATTTTTAAAAGTAAAATGTTCAAATATTAATCAAATATTTGGGCCAAATGGCCCAAATATTATACTTTCCACTTCACAGGGCAAAGTCCAAGGGTTTATATCCCTTACACAACAAGACAAATTAAGCAACAAATAATTATAACAGGTAAATAAAGCGACTTACTGGGAGCGAGCAAAAAGCATCAGAACAGACTAATAATAATAATAATTTCTTTATTTCCCACAAGGGTTAACGTCAAGAAAAACAATATGACGATACCGGAAAACATATTGAGTATGTGTGTGTGTGTTGGTGTGTGGGTTTTGCGTGTAAACAAATTTAACAATGTTTACAAAGAAAGATAACAGTAAAAATTAAAACAAAGGCGATCCCTCAATATGGAGAAAACGTTTGAGGGTGATTCGTGAAAAAAAACATAAAACTATGAGTGCCCTGATGTCCTCCAATCGACAGTAAGTCACCGTGCGCAGCTGCTGGTCTTTGACAGCATGACTCTTGCGAGCTTGGCTGGCCGCGTCTGTACTTGCTGGAATCAACCTTCCAACAAATTGCTTTGAAAGCAGCATTTCCTTCATCACCCTAATTTTCCTCTTCAAATGAAACAAGAAGTTAATCAAGGCTTCGCCGAAGAGTAAATGGCTCGTCTTCAACCCTTTCAAGCGCGTCCACCATACAACCTCTTTCACTATGGCCACAAGACAGATAAAAACAACCTTTCTTTCCTGACTAAAAGAAAGCGGCGGGACAATCTTCACAATGGACTCAGCTGGTAGCCGCATTCGTTCAGCACGCGCAGCAGGTGTTCAACATAAATTCATCAGTCAGCAATGCTCGGACACTGGATGAGAATGGACAGGACGGTTTGTCGAATCTTTTGACTGCCCTGGACTGGCAAAACCTCTCGATAGCACTGCCAGGCCAGGGACTTTTGGAAATTATCCATGTGCTCTGGACGGAAAGTCTTCCCGAAAAGTGTGGCTAGTTAATTTTCGTCGATGCCTAGAGTTTCCCCAAGAATGCCGTCGCTTTCATCCGCCACTAGCACTCTATACAACGCCAAGATGGAGTTTCCACCGATCATACTGATCGATTGGCGGAAGGCTGTGAGCGCCTGAAGGTATTCCAGTTTCCAGGCGCTTCCCACCCCCATACCACCCCCACCACACCCCCACACCCACACCCTCAGTCTCCACTTGACCCAGGACTGCAGCTCCTTTAAGGAGACGAGCTGGGGAACATGTGTCTGGTGAACGGTGACCACACCTGTTCACTCTTAAGTAATAGATGGAAATGTTGCCTCAGCGCATGTTTGAGCATCATTAGCGACGGCATTCCCAGCCCTCTACGTAGTAGGTTTTGACAGGCAACGGACCGCCTGACAATCGGAACGCGTCCCTTCCACAAAAAGCAGAAACGCAAACGCTCCAGTGCAGCCAGATGGTAGTAGACGACGGACGCAATGTAGGTGTTCGCCAACTCTGCCCTAATTTTTAGGGACAGCTTTCTCTCGACACACATCTGGGTGAGATTGGCCACTCTCTTCGTCACCTCATCCCAGTTTTTGTCCATCTGGAGGTCAGCAACAAACCAGACCCTGAACAATTTAACCGGTCCGTCTGTCCAGCGTCCGACGACCTTTAGGGCAGCATTGACATGCATCTCCAGGTGCCGAGCTGCAGACCCACCGAATTTTCCTGGTTAATTTTCGCTTTTGTCAGCGTTTCGTATTCTCTCAGAGCAGTGTCGATTGCCACATTGTGTTTGATGCTCAACACAACAGCGACGATGTCGGCATAAGCTGACACAGAACTCTCATGTCCTAGTTAAAGCGGGATACCCTTCAGTGTCTCTAATTCGTGCAGTAGTGGTTGAAGAGCAAATATATAAAATAGGGAGAGGACAGCTTTGGCGGGACGAGAGCATGATGTTGAACAGTTCTGGTAACCGGCATTCAACTACTTTAAATTGTGGACAACCTATGCTATCCTTGTCTAATTCCCTACAGAATACCTTATCTAGATACGATCTGAATGACCCTTTTGGGTTTAGTCAATATCCACATTGGCGCATTCGGGAAATCCTATCGTTACCTGTCAGACAGTTGGAAGCATCTTAGTAGGTTTGCGAGGTGTTTTTAACCCCCCCACCTCTCCTACCTGCTTGTCCCACACAGTTCAAGTGTGCATCTAAGATACCGTTCTAGTCACCCACTAAAATTAAAGAGTGAGATGTTCCTAAAAAGGTTTCCAGGCGTCGGAAGAAATCAATTCGTCCTGCTCCTGTCAGAGCATAGACAGTCACTAGCCTAAAGGCGTGTCCTTCACTGCTGGTCACGTCCGGAAACACCGATTTACCTTCCGGGTCCAGGAAAATGGTCTGTATTGCGAGATCCAGGCCTTTCCGGAACAACACGGCAACTCAGCCTCAAGGGCTCAACTGCAAAATGTCAACCATTGGATTTAATCAGTACCTTAAAATCGCAGATGATAGGGTAATGAAAATGATACCTTATTTCACTATATTATTTGTTATTAATACAATACAATGGACAAGTATACTAAATTGTTTTTAATGCTTTGGTGTGCAACATACGATCCATCCTGTATATAAGCCTTGTTTATGTAAGTGTATATTTAATTTTAATTTTAATCGATTATATTATTGAAATTTCATTTTTTTTTCTCCACTTTTTTCTTTAATTTTTTAAATTACTTTTTTATTACTTATCTCACTAGCTCTTTATGATTACCAACTGTAAGGAATATTCGATACTTCCCCTAGTCTGGCATGGCTTACTAGCTCTGTACGGACGTTTAAATTCAATAAATAAATAAATAAATGAATAAATAAATAGTAAAGGGAATATTTGAAAAGTTGTTTCTTCAGCGAAATTTATATTAGTTTTAATCCTTTAAAGTATATGCTGTGGAAATAATATTTCAAAAAGATGCCTCTCTGCATTACATAGCTCTCAAACTTTCTCACCTAAATTATAGTCGATTTTCTGGTCTTGCCTAAAAGATCTCCTCCAGCTTTTCCCCTTCTTCTTAATCATGATTGTTCAGGGAGCAGTACTCCCACGAATTATGCTTCCACCTTCTCTGTCCACTTTGTATCCAACTCCACACTACACATATTTGCTATACCTCCTCCTCCAAATCTATCCCCTTCCACTCCAATATCTTACTTACATATACGACAATTCTTTCTTAGTCGGAGACGAGTGCCTTTTGGGGTGGTATAATTGTAGTAGACGCAGCATAGCCAAATGGTTAAGGGGTTCATTTTGCAATCATTAGGTCCCGGATCCGATTCCACTAGGACGCATATTTATTCATTTATTTATACATTTATTTATTTATGTTTATTTATTTGTTGATATATTTATTTGTGTGTTTATATATATATTTATTTGTTTATATATTTATTTAATGATATATTCATTTCTTTATCATGCACCTGTTCACTTATTGTGTACATCTGTTAACTATTCTGTTATATATTGTTTACCGATTATTTATTAACTGCGTTGTGGATTCGATAACATGCGTTAGTATAGATATGTATGTATTATATGCATGTGTGCGAACATGTATTTTTATACAAATGAATATAAGTGTGTGTTCATGTGCCTATCTACACACATATGTAGGTATGTCTGCGAGTACATACAAGCTAACCAGCAAGGCCTAATACATATGCGTTTGTTTGTATATCCTTATGTACGTGCCTACACATATGTGGAGTGAGTATGTGTGTATATATATATGTGTGTGTGTGTGTGTCGGATTCTCGGGGGTAACCACAATAAGTAAGGTACTCAATACATTAGTAGAATGTAAACATCAAGTTTGATATAGAAATTACTGCTACAGGACTAGAACTGTTTTATTCGAAAGAAATCATCAGGAAAGAGCTTTCTTAAGGATTTCTTTCGAATGAAACAGTTCTAGTTGTGTAGAAGCCATTTCTATATTAAACTTTATAAATATATATTTATATTTTCTCCCAAAACTACCAAAACTACCAAAACACTCATCTATTTGTACATACGCAACAATTTATGTATATGTTATGTAGAGGTAGATGGGAGAGATAGATATAGATACAGAGAGGGGAGAGTTTGGTGGTAATTGATATAGAGAGGAAGGTTGGGAGAGTGTGTTGTATATTAAATATAGAGAGGGGGAAAAGATTAATGTTTATTGATATAGAGGGAGGGGGATTAAAAGATAGTTCCGTGTAGTAGATATAAAGAGGGAGGGAGTTTGGTGCTAATTGTTTTAGTGAGGGGGATTGAGAGAGCGAGTGTCGTGTAGTAGTTATAGACAGGGGTAGATTTCAATGCTTGTAGATACAATGAGGGGGTTGGGAGAGATACATATTGCTAAATATATAGAGAGGGACTGGATGAGACATTGTCGTAAAAGATATAGAGGGGGAGTTTGTAATGGATAGAGAGAGAACTATTACGAGAGAGTGTGGTAGAGGTGGCGAGGGGGAGAGTTTGGAGATGATTGATATAAAGAGGCGTGTTGGGAGAGTGTTTTGTATGTTAGATATAGAGAGGGTGAGCATTTGGTGGTTGTATATCAAGAGAGAGGGGTTATGGGAGAGTGCGGTGTAGTAGATATAGAGAGGGGGAGAGTTTAGGCGTGATTTATATATGGGGGGGGGGAGGGTAAGTGTAAATATTTATAGAGTGGGGTGAGTGTATAAGTGTTAGATATAGAGAGTGGGATAAGAGAGGCGGTGTCATGGTAGATATAGATAGGGGGAGAGTTTGGTTTAAGTAGGTACAAAGAGGGGGATTAAGAAAGAATTCTGTGTGATAGACATAGAGAGGAGGAGAGTTTGGTGGCACTCTCGGGTCCCAAATAATAGGAGGGGCTTGAGAAATCAGTAATTGTATAGTGTACATTCGTAAATATGGGATTTCTTGTAATGTTCTTTTTTTGTCGTATATGATGTATTTTTAATGTAAAATAAAATAATTATTAGATTCTCCGGCTGCTGTTTCAATATGAATCACAATAAAATTTCGCCGAAGATAGATGAGCAAAAACGGGGTTGTTGGAAAAATTCTGAAAAATTAATAAATGGGGGTGGGGTGATTATTCAAGACGGATGTAAGAATAAAACTCAATAGCGAAGTAGAGTTTAAATAATCATTTATTATGGCTAAGAGATGAGCCTCACATGATCATCAGACAACACCGGTGATCCTGTGAGTGCGCAGGTGAAACTTAAGAGTTACAAAGTTCACCAACAGCCACCATAAATGAATGTATATATATCTATATAATACTAAAACTCTATGATTGTGTGCTTGTCTGTAATTTAATACAGCCAAAACGGCGCATAATGGGAAAATACTTTGAAAGGAAGTTGCCGAAGAAATGAAAATACAAATGGAATAAATAGAGTTTCGCGTAAATCGGAGCATGGGTTCCCGAGATACGAGGGGGGGGGGCTGGAGGGTACATAGAGAAAGAGATAGTGGTTGTGAGAGAGTAGATTGAAAGAGGGAGAGGAGACAGAGAAGGAGAATGGAAAAGAGGGAGAGCAGGTGGTGTTGTTGTGTGTATATACATATATATATATGTGTGTGTGTGTGTATATAAAAGTGTGTGTGTGTATGTGTGTGTTTGTATATGACCAGTGTATATAGATCAAAGACACCCATACATATATACACACACACATATATATATATATATATATATATATATATATGTATATATATATCATAAAACATGTCTATAGAATCACAAGATAAAATATATACTATTTCCTCTCCCAATTAGCAAAATTAACTATATAAAAAATCGAATAGACCAGGCTATAAGAATGGGGCTTCTATGAAGGAATCTCCGACAAATAACCAAAACTAGCGCTTCGCGTCGGCCGCAGTGGAATATTTATCGAATATTTCGACAGCGTAATCGCCTAGATACAGTCAACTAAGCAGAATTAGATTTAAAATAAACTAGGAGAAAATAGAATACATTTAATTACCTCTACCATGGTTTCGTCCGTGTTTTGAATTTTCCAATAATTATGTAATAATTATATAAACTCGAGCGCCGGATTCTTCAGGAAGCTCGTTCATATCTAGACATTAAATTTTCCAAAACAATCGCGCCAAGAATTCATTTCAAAATGGCTAAAAATCGTCGAAATATTCGAAATATTCGATAAATATTCCACTACGGCCGACGCGAAGCGCTAGTTTTGGTTATTTGTCGGAGATTCCTTCATATATATATATATATATATATATATATATATATATATATATATATATATACACACACACATACACACACATTTATATATAAACATACACACACATATATATATGAGCATTCCGAATTCATTTCACATTATATACATGTCTGTGTATATATTAATTATTTTCGAATTATTTTTAAGTGAACATGACCCAGCGGGTCACGGGTAGGCTAGTATATATATATATATATATATATATATATATATATATATATATATATAAGAAAAAGAGATGAAATCGAAAATGCAACTGGAGTCTTATTTTTTTTTTTAAATATATATATTTATTTGGTTCCTTTACCGGTTTCGCAGTTCTTCTGCTTTTCAAAAGGTGAGTTGAGATGATGGGTCTGTGCTTTTTCTCACATCTGCAACAACCAGATGTGAGAAAAAGCACAGACCCTCCATCTCAACTCACCTTTTGAAAAGCAGAAGAACTGCGAAACCGGTAAAGGAACCAAATAAATATTTTTTTTTTTTTTTTTAAATAAGACTCCAGTTGCATTTTCGATTTCATCTCTTTTTCTTTATACTTTCACTCGTGTAGGACACCTCGGTTATTTTTCAATTTGTAATAAAAACCTCACTTTCTAATATATATATATATATATATATATATATATATATATCGTTTCTGAATTTGTCTAGCAAGATTCTTTATCTGAAAACGTGTGTTGAAACCGATATTGTTATACTTTGGGAGGGTCATGTTGCCAATAAGAAACACACGCACCAGTTGCTTTCACTTCAATTTATTATAAATTAAATTTATAAATTTAGGAATTTATAAATTTCCGGTTGGTTGGTTCCACAACCAGACGATTGTTCATATATTGTCAAAGTTCTTTCGTCACACATTCTGTGACCTCTTCAGTGACTGGGGATTCTTTTCTTTGTTTTTGTGCCTCTCCTTTGTTCTGTCCTACGCCATCTTGTTTTTGTGTGTGTTGTGTGCTTAGTTTGCGCATGTGTTACATCCGGGTGTCTGTGTGTGTTTATATTTGTTTATTTATTTGTTTATTTACATGTTACTGGTTGGTTATTTATTCTATGTGTGTGTGTGTTTTCATTTTGTCCTTAATTGTAAGTTGTGATGTTGGTATTCCATTCATGAGAGGCACAAAAACAAAGAAAAGAATCCCCAGTCACTGAAGAAGTCACAGAATGTGTGACGAAAGAACTTTAACAATATATGAACAATCGTCTGGTTGTGGAACCAACCAACCAACCGGAAATTTATAAATTCCTAAATTTAATAATTTAATTTATAATAAATTGAAGTGAAAGTAACTGGTGCGTGTGTTTCTTATTGGCAACATGACCCTCCCAAAGTATAACAATATATATATATATATATATATATATATATAAATGAACTAACTCTACTTATGCTGTTGAAGGGGGCAAGCTTCAGGCTTACGGCAAGAGCACCCTGGTGGGTGTTGCACCTAGGGCTGCTGGTGATGTGGGCCTTCAAGTTCTTAGCGCAGGAGTATCCTAGTTTAACTTTGTGTCGGTTAAAGATGGACCGGTATTTATGAACTATGGGAAAGTGTCTATCTAAGAGGGCTAGACATTTTTTCCCTTACACTGGTTTTAACGTTGAGTGAGAAGGGAGGAGAGAACCAGATAGTTTCTCTATTGTTGCGCTTACTTTTCTTAATGGTGTTGTTGCTAGTGGGAGAGTAAGTGATAGGTTGTGAGAAGCCGCTGTTAGCCAACGCCGTGATATAGTAGGGTGCCGCCCTGTCAAAGATAGCCTTATTAGAGGAGAGGTTTGAGATTCTAGTACTGATATTCTTAACGAAGGACCAGGGTGCTCTTGCCGTAAGCCTGAAGCTTGCCCCCTTCAACAGCAATGTAACACACCAGCTGTAATTTATGAAGCTGTGGTCACTTCCAACCGACCAAACAAACCACAGGAGGTCAAATCCTGTGTGGGCATGGCGAAGGGCCGATTTAAGGAACGTTTCCTGAACCACCAGTCTACTTTCAGGTACTCGGACAGACGTTCATCCATGAAACTCGCGAGCCACGTATGGTCCCTCAAGGACTAAAGTATAGACTACTCCATTCAATGGAAAGCCATCACTAAGTCCAAGCCATAAGCAAGGGGAAATCCGACGTGTGGCTTATGTATTGGCGAACGAATAACTATTCTAAAGAGATTATGCAATAGTGATTGCCTAAACATAAGAATTGAATTTTTCACACGTTGTCCACACGTCGCCAAACTCCTATTGCATAACTACAAGGCTCCGGACTGATTCTTTGTAATTTTAGTTTCAACCTAAACACTTTTCAGACTTTCTCAGTTATCTCCCTTACACCTCTCGCACGCAGTCTAGTATTGCCTGTGTGAAGTGACCGCATGCGCGTTCGTACGGTTGTCCTTCCTGTTCCTATAACCATACCCATTCCGAGTTGAGGATCCGCTAAGGTGAAACAATTGTTCTCGGTATGGTGGACTAACTGTTGTATAACCACTTCTATAACTTCTATATATATATATATATATATATATATATATATATATATATATATATATATATATAAAATAACAGATTAAAGTTTAAGCAAAGAATCGCTGCTTTCACCCTTAACGGGATCTTCTGAAACTAACAAAGTCAATCTGTAAACGCAGAACTGGATATTTCAAAAAACGTTGCAACCGGAGGAAGACAGGAAGACGATACTTTGGTTCGTGGAAACGTTCGCTGGCAAAGAACGGGAAAAAACGAATATAATACGTCATTAATAGGAGCGGTGAAAAACAATTACGCGCAAAGACAGAACCACGTTTAGAGAGAGAGAGAGAGAGAGAGAGAGAGAGAGAGAGAGAGAGAGAGAGAGATACAGGGTCGGTGGAACTAGGAGGGGAACCCCATTTACCCCCCACCCCATAATTATATTTTTCTCCTCATCTATTTAGATATGCGCTACACTTTATGTACATGTTATGTTGATCGCATATCGAAGTTTTCCTGTCATTTTAGTGTGAAAAGAGCTAAACTAATCACTATAACTAAATTGACCAAATTTGGCCCCCCATAATTCAGAAATGTTTCCACCGCCTCTGTATATATATATATATATATATATATAATCATGTGTTTATGGACGTGAGAAAAGGAACTCGGTATCAAACTAGTGTTTAAATATTCATTTAACTGATTAGATTGGCCTATATATATATATACATGTACATTTACCAAGATGCACACTGACGATGTATGTGTGTAAGTATTTGTGTCTATATATATGTGTGTGTATACATGTATATGCGTCTATATATATATGTTTATTTTTATATATATATATATATATATATATATATATATATATATATATAGGTAAGTTATTCCGGGTTGAATCGGAGGTAACCACAGTAAGTAAGGTACTCAATACATAGCAGAGTATAAAAGTTTTAATATAGATGAGATTCTACACGACTAGAACTGTTTCATTCTTGAGAAATCATCAGGAATCTCAAGAATGAAACAGTTCTAGTCCTGTAGAATCTCATCTATATTATATATATATGAGTGTGTATGTGTGTGTGTGTGTGTATTAGGTTTTTTTTATAGGGAAAATTTGTTAGTTGAAATCACCTAATGTCGATTGCGCGCTGGATTCATTTCACATAAAAGCTACAGAGGCAAAAATATGAGAAGATACGATATATTTAGAGGTTGCATACTTTGCTGCTTTTTGAATGCTATGCCCAAAATAATTGTTTCTACTTTTGGCACAAGGCCAGAAATTACCGCAGTACATTATTGGTACTTTATTTCATCGACCCCGTAAGGATGAAAGGCAAAGTTAACCTCGGTGGGATTTGAACTCAGACAGTAAAGGGTCGTAACTCTATGCTGAAAAGCATAGTGTCCGACTCTCTAATGCAAACATTTTACTTCATTATTTGTTGATTGTAGCTAGGTTGTATTTTTCGTCCATTTTCGTCTGTGTCCATGCAAGAGACGTTTCTACCATTTATAGAATCTTAAATGAAAAATAAATGAATCATAAATTTAAACTATTTATGTGAAAATATTTTGACATCAGTTATTAGTTTTCATTGTTCGTACAAAGAAGTATTTGGTATTGCGTTGATGAGGAGAGCTTTTTGATATTTGTTTTGATAATTCAACATGATAATAAGTTAACAATACGGTTTCTTGTATCGTTGGTTCTTAGGTTCATTGCATTGTTGGTTCAGTGTTGGTTTTGTTGCCTAGTAGCAAACACGCTGATTTTGGCCCAGTTCCATCCGTTGTTACAAAGTTATGAAATAATTTTCTTGTCTTTTGCTTTTCATTACCCGAATGGGTTCCAGAAATGTAAAAACTCAAAGACTCGTTAAAATAAAATTGATTAATTGAGTTTGCTTTACATCTTTCATGGCGAATAAAAAAGAGGAAACCAAATTTGGCATCTTGAGAAAAATCACAACGGGACAGTTATCTCAGACTCTTCGTAAAAGACATTAGCCAGAAGATCCAAGAAGTGTGGATAAAAGCAAATATCCCTACCAAAATAGCAAAAAACATCTGCTCTTCAATCGAGAAATTGATAAGGAGTATCAAGGACTGATAAAAGAAAAATCAAGGAAGACTGATAAAGCAATTACAAAGTCTGTAATTTGGAAAGGTGATCTCGAGGAAATGTTTGACATTGCAAGCCAGGACCTTCTCAATTAAAATGATATCCCATCTAAAGACAAAGCTTTCCTTGAGACACAGTGAAAAGATCCGATGTCTTCATTTATGACGGGTGTTGATGCAGAACATGTGAGAGCCATTTAGAAGGAAAAGAAGATTGACAATATGAAAATAAGAAAGAGAAAACAAGATGAAGATGTTTGAGAAAAGCTTTTGAAAGTTCGTCATCCAGCTCAGTTATTAGTGATGATGATGATGAAATCTTCAAGTCAGCACCACACCGAAAATCACTGTGAATAAAGACGACTCTCAACGCCACTCTTGTTGTCACATAGGAGCGGGACAAACTATCGGTATAACAATCAAGTACTTCTTACATCACAATTGCGGAGAGTCTTGGTCACGATGTGTCTGAACTTTCGATTTCCCTCTCAACTGTTTATCGAGCAAGAACCAGTCACCATGAGAAGATGGCTAAGGAAATCAAGTTCCCACCTGAAAACGGATCCTGGCTAGTCCTCCACTAGGATGGAGAATCATTACTATCGGCTTCCCGATCTAGCACACTCGAAGATCGAATTGTAGTTTTAGTTGAGACTTCATCGATAAGTCTTATCAAACTATTCTGAATGATGATGAGCCCATGGAAGATTTTTACCAGCAAAGAGGGAGATGGTTGAATATCTCCTAACAGTACTGCTTTCTGGAGATCAACCCTGAGAAGACTAAGCCAACCTAAAAGTAGAAGGCTTCACTATGTTCCCTTACTACATTTTCCAGAACCAAGATACAGCACTGACCATCTCAATAAATTATGACAAAAATTACTGTAAAAAGATTCTTTCATCAGAGGGATTCTTTTAAGGATAAAAAAAAATTAAAAATGATATAAACCTGTTAGGAAACTGCAGTAAGGGAACATAGTGAAGCCTTCTACTTTTAGGTTGTTTTACTAGGAATCTTCTCCTAGGAAAAAACGCATGTGAAGTTTTCTTGTTTTAGATTACTTTACTGGGATCTACCAGTCGGTGACTAATATATATCTCTATCTCTATCTCTATCTCTATATATATAAAACGGTAGATGTCTGTCTGTGTGTGTGTATGATTTTTATGCATTTCTACATTTCTCTACCGATGTTGATGATCTTTTTCCAATGTGCTCCAAATTTACCAAGTCAGGTCAACGCGTAATAATTTTTGCCAAAAGTGTCCTGCTTCTATGAAAAAATATCGATAAATCTAAATACATGCTGTAACCCTCTCTCTTACACGCTTCATTCATCTCACTACTACCATAAAAAATCTATGAAACGACATACATGTTGCAACTCTCTATATATATATCACACACACACACACACGCACACATATACATCTAAAGAGAGAAAGGGAGATGTAGAGAGAGAGAGTGAGATAGGTCGTTATACAGAGAGAGGTACAATATAATCAGATAGAGACAGAGAGAGAGAGAATGGCGACGAACGGTGGTTCAAACACATACACACACACAAACACATATATATATAAAGACAGAGAGAATGTGACAGAGAGAGAGAGAGATCTGCGCGTTCTTTATTGTTCTCCATTCTGTAGAAGAAGAGAGAGAGAGCGGGTATGAGTGAGAGAGAGAGAGAGGGTATGAAAAAAAGGGCGAGGGGGTTGAGAAAGAAAGTTTAAGCAAAGAATCGCTGCTTTCAACATTAACGGGATCTTCTGAAACTAATAAATTCAATCTGTGAACGCAGAATTAAATATTTCGAGAAACATTGCAACCGAAGGAAAACAGGAAGACGATATTTTGGTTCGTGAAGACGTTCCGTGGCAATGAACGGAAAAAAAGCGAGGATAATACGTCGTTATGTGGAGCGAGAAGAACAATTTCATGCAAAGACGAGACCAAGTTAATGTTATAAATGGAGTCGTTAGACTAATATTCTATTTAAAATAACAAAATGATTTCCAGCCCCGGAGTTTAAGAATGATGTAAATAAAATTGTAAACGAAAATGACAGAGGTTATTAAAATAGTTGTTTCTACTTTTGGCACAAGGCCAGCAAATACCCAGTACATTACTGGTACTTTATTTTATCAACCCCGTAAGGATGAAAGGCAAAGTTAACCTCGACCGGATTTTAACTTTGCCTTAAAATAGTAAAAGTAAATAGTGAAGATTTAGGCCAGTACATACGTATGCGCCGACGGACATACACATACATATACCCCCCCCCCCCACACACACACACGCGTGTGTGTGTAAACCATATACATTTCTAGAGTATTTTCACCAAACTTAAGACATAGGTTACTTATGTACTCCGGATGGTCATGGGCACTTTCATTTTTCCAGATATTGATTATAGGGCCTCCCGGCAGATAACCCCCTTCAACCACTTCCTTGGAGTTGACTGAAGCACTGCAGTGCAATGCAACAAAACGTCATAACTTCTGGAGTTCGCAAACGATTTTCACAAAACCTGACACATGGGCTACGTTTGTTCTACAGATGAATGTGAAAGGAACTTAACATTGTAACTTTAACACAGCTACTGAGCGCTCCGAGCAACGCCGGGCTTTACTGCTATAGGCGATAAAGTTGTGCAGACAGACAGTCGTGCAGAGAGGTGATATAGGCGATAAAGTTGTGCAGACAGACAGTCGTGCAGGGAGGTGATAGGCCATAAAATTGCATTCATGTCCATCAATTTCTTTGTTTCAAAATAACTGATAGTTAGGTTACACTGATGTTTTTCTCTGAGACAAGTGTTGCAGTGTTTACATTTTCGATTTTTGTTAATAGATTACCAGTGCAGTTTTTATCCCCAGCATCCTCTTTTGTTTTAACATTCGAGTTATCGTTATTTTTTCTTAACTTCATAAGGCATACTGTTGGTTGAGGGAATATTAATCAAAAGTACCACATGAAAGTCTACACTGTAGACTCTACAGTTTTTAAGCCAAGAAAGGAACTTAACATTGTAACTTTAACACAGCTACTGAGCAGCCCTGAGCAACGCCGGGCTTTACTGTTAGTATATATATATATATATATATATATATATATATAGAGAGAGAGAGAGAGAGAGAGAGAGAGAGAGAGAGAGAGAGAGAGAGAGAGAGCGAGAGATTGGAGAAAGAGTCTTTACCATAGGTGATAATATAAAAGGCGAGAAGTCAAGGATTTGATAAACACGAACATGGTGGTTCATTAATGTGCAATGAATTGAAAATCCTCTCTGCTCATCTGGGCGATTCGACATTGAGACAGCTTAATGGTGCCATTCATATATCAGAAACAAAATCCATCCACTCTCTCAATAGATAATATTAATGAAATAGCAATAGCTCCAAAGCGCCGGCGCCAATATCTAATTGCTAATGCTAAACCTTGATACATAAGGATATATCCATATGTGAAGGTGTGGATGTTATATATATATAACTGGCAATAGTGTAATAGGGGAGTATGTGAAAGTATATACCAGTCATGGGCAACCTGCAGCCCGCGAATTTTTCTGAATGTCTCGCCTAAGTCACTTAAGTGAAATCTTTCTGATTTTTTTACCCCAACTTTTCAGTCGTAATTTATCTTTCTATCATTTTTACGAGCGAGGAAAGCAACGTGTACGAATTCTGAAGAAAAAAATCAAAACAACCTGAGTTACCGCCCTTTTTTATGTGGGCAAGAATGTAAATTAGCCCTTGCGGCTCACCTGATGATTAACCATATCTCATACAGCCCGTTTCTCGAAAAAGGGCGCCCATGCCTGGTATATACTATATGTTTATATACACTAAACATGGACGCCTCGCTATTAAAGAAAAAATATTTGTCTCGTTACGAAAAACAATTATTTTTCTTTATTTTGCTTTGTGAATACATCACAGATATGACAGTAACAGTCGAGAATGCCGAACAGCATTGTTTCAAGATTCATTACTCTTTCATCAGTCACATTCACTCAACCCGTACTGTAATGTAAAGAGACTAGAGTCTATATAGATTTTATGTGATGAACGTTTGTCGGAGATGCTCATTTGCATGTAGCAAATAGAAAACATTGTGTGTCAATCCTCATTTGCATATAGAGCGAAGTTGACTGGTTATAATTAATTGGCAGTATCGTTTAGCGTAATAGGGGTGTACATGAAAGCAAATAGTATTTTTTTTGTTTTTTGATAACGAGGCTCCCATATGTTTATTGTATATAATCATATAGTTTATACTTAATAATTGCGACGCCTTTAACATTGTATTGATCTAAATCCACCATTATATATATATGTGTGTGTGTGTGTGTGTGTGTGTGTGTGTGTGTGTGTGTGTGTGTGTGTGTGTGTGTGTGTATGTGTGTGTGTGTGTGTGTGTGTGTGTGTGTGTGTGTGTGTGTGTGTGTGTGTGTGTTTGTGTGTGTGTGTGTGTGTGTGTGTATTGGTCCCTTTGGTAGTGAGCATCTGTTGGTAACGAATTCTGTTGTGTTTTCATACAAAAATAGCGAATGAAAAGCTAATGTAACAAAACCTAACTAAGCTTAGTGTCTTCTCCAACTTTATTTCTTTCTAACTGCCTTGTTTTGAACGAAATTTTACAGAAATACATTTTCCATGGTATAGATTTTGATTATGCTGATGAAATTCGATGAAGATTTAATTAATTTTTAAAAATACTTACATTAAATTATAATTTTGTTCCTTAATGCTTTCACTTGCTTGAATGCTTTCCTTTTGCGTACGTAGTAGTAGGCTAAACGTAAACTCGAGGATGTTTTTCATCGTGCCTCCCAATTTCATGTTGATAATGAACAATTCCATCTTAATAATGAATAATATCAATCAGAATAATGTTATAGATTTTCTACTGGCAAGTAATGTCATTTTTAGAACTATGAATTGTGAAAAAGAAATAATATTAATATAATCATAATCTAAACCTTTGAAATTGTATCTCTGCATTTCATTAAAAAATATACATTATTAATATGCATTATGGTGAAATTCGTAGAACCACTACATTTACATTATTGTTAAGCTAGTAATGAAAGGTCGCTTGAGCATACTCACGCAAATTCGTTCTAAGATATTGCTGATCTGTAATTTAGCTTTGCTTCTTCTTTTCTGTGTATGGTATATTGTACCCACTTTTACTTTCGGATGCTATTATATTTGTAATAGTTTCTGAAGTGGTTTTGTTAAAAACTGTTCACATAATTTTAAGAGAACTGCTGGGAATCCATCAAAGTGTATTGCTGAATATAAACTCATTTCATTTATGGGTGGTATTACATTTATTCCCGTCTCAATGTAGTCAATGCAATAGCTGTTCGCTGCCGCTTCTGTATATAGAGTTGTTGTGTCGAAGAACTCGTATGGCTTAGTTATCTACGCAGAAGTGAAAACATTTTTGAATTGATAATTCAGTACTTCCCTTATCATTTTTGAAGGGTTGGGATAGGGTAAGTACTTGGAAGGAACAGACGTAAAAATGTATAAACACACAAGCAAACAAAAACACATATATGAATATATGCATACATGTATGTATATATGTGCATATATATATATATATATATATATATATATATATATATATATATATATATATATATATATATATCATAAAACATGTCTTTAGAATCACTAGATATAATATATACCATTTCCTCTCCCAATTAGCATAATTAACCATATAAAAAATCAATTAGACCAAGCTATAAGAATAAAGGCTCCTATGAAGAAATCTCCGACAAATAACCGAAAGCAGCCCCTTCGCAGCGGCTACGAACATTTCGACAGCATGTAGAAATCGACCAGATATACAGTCAACTAAACACAATTAGGTGTAAAATAAACTTAAAATCTCCGACAAATAACCGAAAGCAGCCCCTTCGCGGCGGCTACGAACATTTCGACAGCATGTAGAAATCGACCAGATATACAGTCAACTAAACACAATTAGGTGTAAAATAAACTTAGAAGAAATGCGTACATATTTAATTACCTCTACCATGATTTCATCCGTATTTTAAGACATCCGATAACAGGGAATGTCCAAAGCTTCGGATTCATCAGAAGTGAGCTCAAAATTAGACAATTAATTTTCCAAAGTGATCGCGCCAAAAATACATTCAAAAATATATATATATAAATATGTATATATATATATATATATATATATATATATATATATATATATATATATATATTACATTATATATTACATTATATATATTACATTATATATATTACATTATATATATATTACATTATATA
>OZ024741.1:147453504-147456004 GCA_964016885.1 Eledone cirrhosa
GGTACGATAGCAATAAATACCAGAGTGTAATGTTCATCACTACAACCCCTAGAGGCGAACTAGCCTACAAATTTAGAAGGGCCCTAAAGAAACATAATCTCAATATTAAGATAGTAGAAAGACCTGGTACCTCTGTAAAAACACTTATTAGCAAGACATACCCGTTCCAAAGACCCTCATGTATAGATAAGAAATGTATAACCTGTAAAATAAGCCCCCATATTAACTGTAAAACTAGAAATGTAGTATATAGCATAAGATGTACTGAAGGACAATGTAGAAACAAAAATATAGTGTACATAGGTGAGACAGCTCGTAGTATAGGGGAACGAATAAATGAACACTGGCGAGACCTCCAAGATAGTAAAGAATCATCTGTGCTCTACCAACATGCTAAGATAGAACACAGGGGTAAATTAGAGAGCATAGAAATAAAAATAGAATCCACACACAAGAAAGACGCAATGTTTAGGCAAATTACAGAGGCAGTAAGCATAAAAGAATTAAAACCAAAATTAAATAGAAAATATGAGTGGAACAGCAACATCACAACTTACAATTAAGGACAAAATGAAAACACACACACACATAGAACAAACAACTTACAATTGAAAACACACACAAAATGAAAACACACACAAGACAAAATGAAAACACACACACACATAGAATAAACAACCAACCAACAATAAATAAATAAATAAACAAACAAATATAAATAGAAAAATAGAAAAATGAACACAAACACACACAGACACCCGGATGTGGCGCATGCGCAAACTGAGCACGCAACCCACACACAAACAAAATGGCGTAGGATAGAAGAAAGGAAAGGCACAGAAACGAAGAAAGAAATCCCCAGTCACTGAAGAGGTCACAGAGTGTGTGACGAAAGAACTATGACTATATATATATAAACAACTATCTGGTTGTGGAACCAACCAACCAACCAGAAATTTATAAATTTGTAAATTTATAAATATATATTAAATTAAATTGAAGTGAAAGCAACTGGTGCGTGTGTTTCTTATTGGCAACATGACCCTCCCAAAGTATAACAATATCGGTTTCAACACACGATTTCAGATAAAGAATCTTGCTAAACAAATTCAGAAACGATATATATATATATATATATACATATATATATATATATATACATATATATATATATATATATATATATTTATACATATATATACATATATACATATATATATATATATATATATATTTACATATATATATATTTACATATATATACATATATATATGTATATACATATATATATATATATACATATATATATATACATATGTCCTGGGTATGACATTAAACTACATCCAGTGGCAAGGCTCCAGTTCGGGAGTTCAGGAGATGTGGGGAATGTGGAGTTACCCCTTAGTTGTCATGACTCCCAGGTCTGCCCTGGCCCGGGGTGGTAGTACCTGTTAGGGCTCCATTTATGGGTTAAATAACTACCTTATTCGAGTGGCGCCGGTAAGGTATTGTCAGCCATTGAAAAGAAATATGGAGAGTCGATCTAACAGCACTAGGGTTAGAGCCCCTAATTACACTGTCAAGGAGCAGCCTGGTCGTTATGACTCTGCTGGCTTAGAGCCACAGAGAGGGCCAGTGGATGATGGATCAGCTGTCTCTGAGACAAATATAAAGAATGCAGTTTTGTCCTGCAGAAGAACCATCAAAATGGGCACTTTGAATGTGAGGACTATTCGAACGCTGGAGAAGAGAGAGGAGTTGGGACATCTGTTCGAGGAGAGTGGTATACAGATACTTGCGATCCAAGAACACAGGATTCTACACGATGAGCCCGTAGGGAGTGTGATGATCGGGAGGAAGAGCCAGCTCATCACTACATCGGCAGTGAAGAACACAACAAATGCTGCAGTAGGAGGAGTGGGTTTTGTGTTCAGTGCAAAAACCAATCTGTTGGTGAGGGAAATAATGCCTATCTCCCCACGAGTGTTGAGGGTGACCTTCAATGGAAACCCAAGACTGACAGTCATCTCAGCCTATAGTCCAACCGAGGGGGACAGTGATGTGAATGCCGAGGAGTTCCATGAGGAGGTGTGTAGAGCTGTCAACACCACTCAGGCACACAATATCCTGCTTGTTTTGGGGGACTTCAATGCACATCTGGGTAAGGAGGGCAGTGAAGATCCTTGCTGGTACTTCCATAACAACGCCAACCGAAATGGAAGACTACTGAGAGACACCCTGCTGGAGGCGAACTTGATGGCGACCAACCTAAGGTTTAGGAAGAATCTGGGGAAGATGTGGACCTACATCTCAGATATGCACCTGTCCAAGTCCCAGATTGATTTCATTCTGGTGAGGAAAAGTGGCGGAATAGTGTTCTGAACACGGAACCATACAGCTATTTCAGTACACTGGGTAGTGACCACCGGCTTGTTATGAGTGAGGTCCGCGTGAGCTTAAGAAAGAGCAAGGCTCAGCCCCGGAGAACAATCTATGACT
>OZ024741.1:147461004-147481004 GCA_964016885.1 Eledone cirrhosa
AGTACCTGCAGCAACAACAAAAGTACCAGCAGCTCTGACGACAACAACAACAGCAGAGAAAAACCAATCTCATTTGCAGGTATTGCGAAAAACTTGGAAACAATCCTCATAACAAATGAGGAATTAGAGGAAGCGAAGAAGATGGTGACAAAGAACGGACACCGAGCAATCTGCAAGGCAGCGAAAAATTTTTTCGAAACCCAAGAGCACTGTACGGTCACGTACCGTACAGTAAGTACAAAATCCCGTAGGGTGGAAAGAGCCACAGAGGCCCAAATACAAAAAGCCTTGGGGTCTGTGTGGCAGAGGAAAACGCACATCACCCGAGGCAAAAAATACGCCACCGTAGACGTACTTTTTGCCACACCCCAGGAGGCCAAGGCCCAATCAGTAGTGACCCTAAGGAGCGAGGAAATGGTGTTGGTGCCCTCCTACTGCGGGCAAAAAATTGTGAGGGTCAAACTGACCCACGTCCCCCCCGGAATGACCCCTTCTTGGCTGGCCGCGTCTGTCCTCGTCGGAATCGAGGACAAAACAACTGTACTGCAAGTACAGAAAAAAGTAAGAGAAGATTGGGTCGGCTCCTCCATTGAGATGCTAATCCAAACCAACCAGGAGTGCATCGAAGCTATCCCGGATGTGATAGACTTCGATAACGGCACTCAACTGCCCATAAGTGTTGAGGGCAAACGCCCGAAATGCTTTCGCTGTGGATCGAAGACTCACCTCAGGGCCTTCTGCAACGAGAAGACCCTGAGAAAGGAGAAAACCCCCCTCCTTCCGAATCCGGCTCCACGGCTACCAGCAACAGGACAAGCGGCAACCAGGAACGATAGGTCCGTGGCACCCATACCCACTCCACGGAAATCAAAGACAGCAGCAGCAGTGGAAATATTAACAACAACAACAGCAATACCAAATGCAGCTGCAACAGAGACTCCAGTGCAAACATCACCAACAACAACAAGTGAAAGAGTGGAGCTGGTACCCCTCCCCGACCTCACAGAATCAGACATGGAGTGTGAGGTGGGAGAGGGATGGCAAAAGGTCGCAAGAAGGCACAAACGCAGAAGCAGCGCATCGTCGCCTTTGAAAAGGGAGGAAAGAAATGAGAAAAGGGTAAAGTCTACTGCAAAGAGACCCACAGCAGCAACAACACCAACACCATCACCACCCACACTAGCACCACCATCACCACCGGCGACAACCCCACCGCCAACAACACCTTCAACACCACCACCACAAGCACCAACATCGCAAACACAACAACAAAACACACACACCCAGCAACAACGACAAGAAAATAGCAGAACCACACCCCACCCCCAGAAAAACAAATGCACGGCAATAAATACACACAACAAGAAACTAATGACTTACATAATTGAACACACAGACATTTCACAACAGGACTACATAATACCAGCACCAATCAAAACGCCAACTAACATAAGACTGCTAAAAATAGCACAGAAACAATACACAAACATTAAAACGAAATTCCCCAACGCAGTTGGTGATTTCAGGGACCTAGGAGGAACCATCAATCGAAGAGTATACTCAGACATTCTCTTAGAAGAGCCGACGACCAGCCGAAGGGACGATTCAACGGTCCCTTCACCAGACGATCAAGTGAAAAGGGATGTAAAAACCATCCCTCCTCTACCAAAAGTACGGTAAGTGGTCTTTCCCATCTTTTCCACTCTATTTTAAACATGACCTCACTCAGAATAGGCAGCATAAATGCGCGTGGCTTGGGGTCGTCATGGAAGCAGGGTCACCTGCTCAACGACCTCAGGTCACTAAACATAGATGTAGTGGCCATCAGCGAGACCAGAATCTCCGAAGCACGGGCCTTCGTACCGATCTTCGGCGGCTACGATGTGTACGCATCTCCCAGCCGTCCTGGATCGGGTGGAGGAGTTGCTGTGCTTTTTCGGAGAGGTTTGGATCTCGCCATACGGGCCATCTTCCTGGACCCAGAGGGTAAGCTGGTGGTGCTGGACGTGACCAGCGGAGACGGGCAAGCTTTCAGGCTAGTGGCCGTCTATGCCCCGACAGGAGCAGGGCGGCCTGATTTCTTCCGGCGTCTGGAGACCTTTCTTGGAACGTCCCGCTCTTTAGTGTTAGTGGGCGACTGGAACGGGATCTTAGATGCACGCTGGGACTGTGTGGGATTAGCGGATAGGGGTGGAGGGTGCAAGAGCCTCACCAACCTGCTCAGGCGTTTTGAACTGTCTGACAGGTACCGATTGGATTTCCCGAATGTGCCAATGTGGACTTGGACAAACCGCATAGGGTCATCCAGATCATATCTAGATAGAGTATTTTGTAGGGAAATAGATAGGTCTAGCATAGGCTGTCCACAATTCAAGATAGTCAGCTACACGGACCACAAATTCGTGATCTGTGTGCTTGACTTAGATAGGCTTCATAGACGAGGACCCGGCTACTGGAAGCTAAACGCGTCCTTACCAGCGCGCAAGGCCTACAGAGACCGGATTAGCGAACTAGTTAAGCGGGCGTTGACGGGGGCCATCGTCAACAACAAGTGGTGGTTTGCTCTGAAAAGAGCGATTAGAATAGAATCGATTAGGTTTAGTAAGGCTTTAGCAATAGAGAAAAATAGAGCAGAGGGAGAACTAGTTAGAAAATTAGACGAGGCGCTTAGCAAAGGCATTGCGACCGACGTGCTTGCGGCGAAATTGGCCCTTGACCAATTCTTCAATGCAAAGCACGAAGGCTGCGTTGTCAGAGCTAGGGTGCGTGCTCTCAGACACGAGGGGACGAAAGCCGTTCAATGGGCCCGAGTGGCGGAGGCGCGTCGTGGCAACAAAGCCACGATCCGGTCTTTGGTGGACCACGACGGGCGCATGCTACTCGATCCCGGGCAAATGTGTGAAGCTTTTCAGCGACACTTCGCTCAGCTGTTCGGGGGCAGCGGGGGGCCGGGTAGAGGGATGGACTTTAGTGTCTACCTCGACGGACTGCCGCGGCTCTCGGCCACTGAGGCGAAGTGTTGCGAAAAGCCGATAACAGCCGCTGAAGTAAGGGAGGCAATGACTGGCTGCACAAGGGGTAAATCGCCTGGTTTGAATGGTCTGCCCTATGAACTTTACGTACAGATGCCAGACTTGTTCGGAGGCCTCTTGGCGGACGTCTACTGCAACTGGCAACAGAACGGGAGAATTCCCAGTTCTGTGAGCCGAGGAGCGGTGGCACTGCTGAGAAAGGATCCGAACAAGGGGGATAATATAGACAATTTCCGGCCCATAACTCTGCTAAACACAGAGTTTAAGATTTTGGCCAAGGTGCTAGCAAAGAGGTTGGCGCTTGTCGTTGGTGGTCTGGTGGGAGAGGCGCAGACATGCGCCATTCCCGACAGATCCATCCACGACAACCTCCACCTCATGCGATACATCGTAGAGAGGGTAGCTAGGGAACCTGGCACGGGTGGGTCCTTGATCAATTTAGATCAGTCGAAAGCTTTCGATAGGGTCGACCATCGTTACCTAGCGGCAGTCCTGAGGGCGGCTGGCTTTGGGCCCGTCTTCAGAGGCTGGATCGCTGCCATGCACAGCGACATCTGCTCTGTGGTGAGAGTGAACGGTCACCTGTCGGAACCGTTCAACATCATGCGCTCGGTCCGCCAAGGATGTCCCCTCTCGTCCCTCTTGTACGTATTGACTCTCGAGCCATTACTGCACAAACTGGAGACGTTGAGGGGGGTCCCGCGCGAACTAGGATGCGGAAGATCCGTATCAGCATATGCGGACGATGTCACCGTAGTGGTGTCGAACGCCAAACACATCGAGGCGATCGGCACTACACTAAGAGAATACGAAGCGGTGACAGGAGCAATGATCAACCAGGAAAAGTCAGTGGGCCTGCAGCTCGGCACCTGGAGAGGCAGGTCCATGCCGTCCAACAGCGTCGTCGGACGCTGGACGGACGGACCGGTTAAATTGCTAGGGGTCTGGTTCGGTCCGGACCTCCAGACGGACAAAAACTGGGACGAGGTGACGAGCAGGGTGGCTTCTCTCACCCAGAAATGGGCCGAGAGGAAGCTATCCCTGAAAGGTCGAGCGGAGGTGGCTAACGCGTACATCGCGTCCGTCATCTGCTACCGCCTGACCGTCGTACCTTGTCCTAAGCCTCGCCTGACTGTGCTGGAGCGTTTGCTCTTTCGCTTTTTGTGGAAGGGACGCGCTCCGATGGTCAGGCGGTCCATCTGTTGTCAACACCCGCTACGTGGAGGGCTGGGCATGCCGTGGCTGATGATGCGCAGGCACGCGCTCAGGCTACGACATCTCCACCTCTTCCTCGACGGTGATCAGGTGTGGTCGCCGTTTGCTAGACGCGTGTTTCCCCAGCTCGTTTCCTTGACGGAGCTGCAGTCCTGGGTCAAGCGAAGACCGAGAGGGAGCGCCTGGAGACTGGAATGTCTTCAGGCGCTCACAGCCCTCGACCAATCGGGCAATGTGATCGGTGGAAACTCCACCTCGGCGTTCTATAGAGGATTAGTGGAGGGGAAGAGCGACGACGTACTTGGGGAAACTCTAGGCGTCGACGAAAATCAACTAGCCAATCTCTTCGGAAGAACTTTCGGGCCAGGGCCTATGGACAACTTCCAGAAATCTCTGGCCTGGCAGTGCTACCGAGGAGCCTTGCCAGTTCGGGATAAACTCTACAGGCATGGAGGTGCCGTCAGTCGGGCATGTCCGAGATGCGCGCAGGGCGACGAAACCGTCCTGCACGCACTCGTCCAGTGTCCGAAAATTGCTGACTTGTGGGTTTATGTCGAACACCTGCTGTCGCGTTTAGGACGGATCCGGCTATCATCTGAGTCCATCGTGAGGATTGCCCCGCCCTCCTCCTTTAGCCGGGAAGGGCAGGCAGTTTTTATCTGCCTGGTGGCCATGGCGAAAGAGATAGTATGGTGGACACGTTTGAAAGGGCTGAAGACGAGCACTTACCTCTTCGGTGATGCTCTGATTGACTTTTTCAAATTTCATTTGAAAAGGAAAATCAGACTAGAGAGGGAAGTGCTCTCTTCCCAGCATTTTGTTGAAAGATGGGTGAGAGAAGCAAGAATGGCCCGAGTGAATGGGCCTACTCTGAGCATATATCTGTAAATTAAAGGTGGAAAACTGGGAGAGGGCACTTGCCTTGGTGGTCAGGGTCATTGTGGCTTTTTACTGGGCTTTCTCCACAAATGTCCCTCCGAAGTCTCCCCCCTATTGGGGAATTTTTCATTGTTATTTTCATTGTTATTTTTGTTACATCCTGTTTTTGTTTTTTTACACGCAGAAATGCCCATTTGTACCGTCCTGCATTGTCCTGCACTGTCCTTAATGTCTACTTTATGTAAACCCTTGTGGTTAATAAAGAAATCATTATAAAATAGAAACAATTATTATTATTAATAATAATCATTTCTAGTATAGGCACAACGGCAGTAATTTATTTTTGGGGGGAGTTGATTAAATCAATCCCTGTACGTTACTGGTGCTTTATTTTATCGACCCCGCAAGGATGAAAGGCAAAGCTAACCCCGGCGGGATTTGAACTAAGAACGTAAAGGGTCGTAACTCGATGCCACAAAGAATATTGATACTGCATAATAGTTGTTTCTACTTTAGGCACAAGGCGAACAACTTGAAAGGGAGGCGAAAGTCAACTAAATCGACCTCAGTACATTACTGGTGCCTTATTTTATCGACCCCGTAAGGATGAAAAGTAAAGGACCATAACGCTATGCCACGAAATATGGTGTCAGACGCTCTACCGATACTGCATAATAATAATAATAATAATTGTTTCTACTTTTGGCACAAGGCCAGCAATTAACCAGTGTATTACTGGTACTTTATTTTATCGACCCCGTAAGGATGAAAGGCAAAGTTAACCTCGGCGGGATTTGAACACAGATCGTAAAGGGACGTAACTATGCTGGAAAGCATGTCCGACCCTCTACCGATACTGCCAATTCACCAATAATAATAATAATAATAATAATTGTTTTTTTATATAGGCACAAGGCCTGTAATTTGGTGGAGGAGAAAGTCGATTAAATCGACTCCAGTGCGTGACTGGTACTTTATTTTATCGACCGCGTAAGGATGAAAGGCAAAGTTAACCTCGGCGGGATTTGAACTCAGATCATAAAGGGCCGTAACTCTATGCTGTAAAGCATGGTGTCCGACTATGTACCGATAATACAAAGTTTCTAATATTGGCAGAAGGCCCCCCCCCCCCCTCCAATAATTATATTTTTCTCCTCAAACTACCAAAACCCACATCTATTTGTATATACGCTAAAGTTTATGTTCATGTTATGTTTATCGCATATGGAAGTTTTTTATATCCTGGTTGATATTTGATAAAAACAGCTAAACTAATTACTACAACTAAATTAATCAAATTCTTCCCCCCGCCCCCCAATTCAGAAATATTTCCACCGCCCCTGTTATATGTTTCAATTAATTTTGGAAAAAAAACGAGAATTTGCAGAGATTTAGTAAAATAGCTAACGTTTTCATTATTAAGCTGGTGTTTAGGATTTTAATATAATTATAAACACTTTAAAAGGAACAGTTTTATTCCCATAAAATCGGGAACTGTTTCAGGCAGGTTAATATCAAGAGGTTTAAACAAACCGAAAGAATAGATCTCAAATATACAACATAAAGAACATATGGAATATTTTACATAAGTTACTTCACAAGACATCTGGGTGTGCCAGTGACTGTTCACCTTGTCAGCTAATATGAACAGACGACACTTACATGTTTAGCAACATTTGACAGTATTGATAGAGCATTGGACAACATGCTTCACTGCATAGAGTTACGGCCCTTTACGTTCAGATTTCAAATCCCGCCGAGGTTAGCTTTGCCTTTCATCCTTATGGGGGTCAATAAAATAAAGGAACAATCACGCACAGGGGTCGATTTAATCGACTTTTCTCTCCAGCAAAATTGCTGGTCTCGTGCCTAGATAAGAAACCATTATATATAGAAGTTGTTGACATCACAGGTCGTTAGTTTATAGATCGACCACGAATTGACTTTATATACAAACGAAAAATAATAACTGTTTCTACTTTTGGCACAAGGCCAGCAATTAACCAGTATATTACTGGTACTTTATTTTATCGACCCGGTAAGGATGAAAGGCAAAGTTAACCTCGGCGGGATTTGAACTCAGTCCGTAAAGGGACGTAACTATGCTGGAAAGCATGGCGTCCGACCCTCGACCGATCGGGGGGGGGGGGGCAAGAGAGAGAGAGAGAGAGAAAGCTGTGCTGAAATAGACACGTCCAGCCCATGCAATCATGGATAAGCGGACGTGAAAAGATGATGATATACACACAAACAAATATATGTATATATACACACACACACATATATATATTATATATATTCCTTACTTGATGTGTGTGTGTTTGGATATACATATATGTGTGTGCGTGTATGACTCATTAATGGTACGATTAGATACAGAATTTAGAGATTTCTGACAGTTTGATTGGCTATTCGGATTAATGATGTGGAAAGATAAGTTTGAAATTAACAAGAAAAGCCTGCAAATATTAAATAACCCTCAGATCTTGACAAACATCATATAACCATACAAACACACACACACACACACACACACACACACACACACACACACACACACACACACACAAACACACACACACACACACACACACACACACACGCGCGCGTGCAGTATATGATACATACATACATATATACATACATACATATACAAATATATTATTTATAATGTATAATTTATTGTATGTGTTTTAATGAATGTATTTCAAGCCAGCTTCATATCTAGTCCTGTTATACATATAATGGCATATGCTAATATAAACACGTTAGTATTATACATATATAATAGATAATGATTGATATGTAGGTATGTATTTATATAAATATGTATTTATACATCTATCGATTTATCTATCTGTCGATCCCTTCCTGTTTGTATGTAACATATTCTTGCATAGCACTTGTTGATGTAGCTATGATATGGTCAATGCTATCAATGTGAGTATTTTGTGGTTTATAGAATTTGATATCACAGCTCTTGCCTTTGCACTCCGGCTAGACTATTGTTTTTTCTGCTGTCTTGCTAAGTGGATATTATCCTTGTAACATTGTCAGCTATTCCATTGTTAATAATTTGGATTTGTGATTCTGTAGGGAGAATGCTAAAATTTCTTTACCACAGGGCAATTTCAGTAGGAAAGCCATATCTGATAATGTGGAATCCTTTCAAGTAAAATGTAATAACAAAGATTTAATGCAATACTATAATTATCACAAGTCCCTTCCAGATTCTGATTCTTGGCAATCGGGTCTAATATAATATATCATTTTATTCTTTTTATTGATTGCAACCATTTTACTGGCCATGCTTGAGCACCACCCTCATGGGTTTTATTGATAATATCGAAATAACTACTTATTTCATTGCAATATAATTGTTTCGACTTTTGGCACAAGGCCAGCAAATACCCAGTGCATTACTGGTACTTTATTTTATTGACCCCGTAAGGATGAAAGGTAAAGTTTACCTCGGCGGGATTTGAACTCACAACGTAAAGGCGTCATAACTCTATGCTACAAAGCATGGTTTAACGCTCTACCGGTACTGCCAATCCACCGCCTATTGTAATATAATCAAAATTGAATATAATTTCGATTACATTACAATAAAAGTGGCAGCTAGATGTAATTTGAATTTTTTATTTTTTTATTTTAGTAAGCAAACTAAGATATTATTTCTTGCTTACATATAGTAGCAAATTGGCAAATTGGCAGTTATCTGAGTGCCGTATTATAATGTTTTATGGCATTTGTTCCGCTACTTTGTAATCTGAGATCAAATTCTGCCAAAGTCAACTTTACCATTCATCATTTGGGAATTAATAAAATAAAGTACCAGTACTAGTGTCGATTTCATCAACTATTCACCTAAAAAAAATAATTACAGTTTTCAAACAATCGTAATCCGCAGATATCTGATATCATAAAATTAGACATCCTTTCACATTGCTTCTGATATATATTTAACTCTTAACATCCTATAATGATTCAGCAGAAAATGCCTAAAAGATAGTTTGTTAAAGTTTATAGTATCTTTGTTTATAAATATTTATATTATCCCTGTGAAAATTTACAGCATTAGAGTAAAGATTTTCATTTGTAATGATAAGTCATAGTGCTGTTTTGTACTTCTGTATTATCGTGACGCAGTCAGAGTACCGTTTTCTACTATTGTATTAATGTAATACAATCATAGTACTATTTCGTAATTTAGTACTAATAGGATACAGTCATAGTGCTGTTTTATACTTTTCAATAATGCCTTGCTAACGTAGTTTTATGTGGTTCAGAATGTCAAGAATTAGGTTTTTCAAACAGTTCAAATTTCCAACTATCTTTAAATTATTCATGTGACTAACGGTTTAGCTTCATCTTATAATAACAGTGACTTGTTCATATTTGACAAACTATCAATATGAAATAATTAGATTCCGTTGCTAAAATATGTACAATTGCGCCACAATAATTCTTGATTTTTCTTGATGCTTTTTTTTCTTTGTAATGAGATGTTTCTGTCATTAATGTGTTTTGTATGAAAACGAGACGTAACATGTTTTATTTGTAATATTTTACCCTAAAATTAGAAAGTTAGAAATAACTTCAAACGCTTGTTTAAGCTAATGGTATATATTCAAATAGAAATAAACTTGACATGTAATGTAATATGTACTTTATTTAATACAGTTCTTATTAATCTTCCATGTCAGATTATCATATCCATATATGTATATATATGTGTGTGCATATATATATATATATATATATATAGAGAGAGAGAGAGAGAGAGAGAGGGGGGGGGATACGTGTATGTATATACATATGGAGATAGTATTTAAATGATATTGACGAGAGTGATAATATTTGTATTTGTGTATTGTGTATCAACAGAAGTCACCAGTGAAGCAGTTTATAACATAAGATGATGATGTATTATGTCATCAGTATAGCAGCATGTAATAGTCATCATTTTACTAGTATAGTATTACTTTTAGCAGCGTGTAATATGTAACAATAATGTTAACGACAACATGTAGTTCGTTGTAACAGAATTTATTAACAATGTTTAAGGTGAGAAGAGCTGTATTAAGCTTGGTTGGTTGGCATACCAAATGAAATGAAGAAACAAATTAAGATCTGTAAGAGAAGACACGGTCCAGTGGCTGAAGTGAGAAGCCAGGCCGTGGTTATGTTGTTGGTTACATATTGGAATGATATTTGCGGAGCAAAAGCAAATGGTTGTTTACCTTAGCAAGGTCAAGCTGCAAGAGAATTAGTTTATTAAAAGAAGCGGGAATTTTTCCATTTGGACGGAAGTTGAGATACATATCCCTACGCTGATAGCGATTGGCTCAACGTGCGGAAAGGGTATCAATGCGCCAAAGGAAAGTAGCTTGCTACATATGTATATCTATCTATCTAGGGCGGGTAAAATTCCCGAGATCCATGGACGAGTTCTCTCCAGCGGTCTCTGTCCCTCATTATCGCTGCCATGTCCTGCGTCTCCAACAGACGAGTGTCTGTCCTTAGGACATCAACATACGTTAACCTTGGTCTTCCTCTTCCAGTGTGTCCATGTAAGGGCTCCCACAGGAGCACTGAGTGCAATGTCAACTCTGGATGCCGGTGAGCATGTCCAGCTAACCTCAATCTCCTCTGTGTCCCTTTTGAGCTGACTTTTTGGAGGCTTCCATACACTCTGAGTTTTTCATCCTCAGTGAATACTGATTAATGTTCAGAGCCATCCTCAGCATTCTCGTGTAGCACCCATCCACCATCTGAGTGAGTTTCTTGGTCAGTGTCCAAGTCTCAGACCCGTACAGCAGCACAGACTCCACTAGAGCAATGAAGAGGCGGATTTCAGGTCTTTACGAAGGTCCGACTTCCACACCGATCTCAAGCTGTGGCACGCCGCCCAGGCTTTGCTCTTCCTCTCAACCACATCATCTTCCGTATTCCCAATCTTTGCTCACAAATACAGGAATATATATATATATATATATATATATATATATATATATATATATATATATATATATATATATATATATAATGAATGAGACTAAAACAAATATCTGGTAGAGAATGTTGAGAAGCCAGAGGGGATCACTAATGTAGGCGGGAAGCCGCTAGAATTGGTTGAGGACTTCCTGTATAAAATTTATTCTTAAAGCTTGCTAGATTTGATTTTGTATATCGTTAATTATGCTAATTAGAAGAAGAAATAGTATATATTTTAATATTTGATGATTCTAAAGACATGATTTATGATATATATATATATATATATATATATATATATATATACTAGCTGACTCGTCCGGCTGGCGCCCGGCTAGGTATACCGGCATTTTATCTTTTTAGGAATCCCCCCTCCACTCTAGTGCAAAGATACCGCACGCCCTCTCAAGTCAGCGAGGGTGGGAGTAACGTGCTCTGATGTTGGGTGGGTTTGAATAGTTTTTAAGATTCCCCAGTTCAGCAGCCAGTACGTTAAAGAAAATTGATAGTTACAACAATAAAGGCTGAACAGAGAACACATTTTTTAACAAACTTTACAATAATTTGTACAACCATAATGGAAATTCCAAGTAACAGAAAATACATAAATTACATTGTTAGAGCCTCAGAGTATACAATATTTGTTGTTCGGCCCTCGGGAACAAAGATGAAGAGATTGTTTGGCGAGCTCACCCTAGAGCATCCTACATACAATTGATCATGGGAGAAGCATGGTTTTTCCAGATGAAGGCCAGCCACTTTTAGGGTTTGACCCCGAGCTTTGTTGATGGTAATCGCGAAGCTTAGTCTCTCTGTTGCTCTAGTAACATTTTTTCTTCAGGAAAATCTGATATTGCGGCCAGGCTGGGACTTTTTGGGTGGCATATCGGCAGTAACAATGAGGATAAGCCGTCTGTGCTTTCATGAAATAAATACGTTTGTTTATATTTTGTTTTTGTGTATGCAAAAATATCTGTACACAAATATGTAATTATATATATATATTAAAATAATAGATTAAAGTTTAAGCAAAGAATCGCTGCTTTCACCCTTAACGGGATCTCTGAAACTAAAGAAATCAATCTGTGAACGCAGAAGTAAATATTTCGAAAAACGTTGCAACCGAAAGAAAGCAGGAAGATTATACTTTGGTTCGTGAAGACGTTAGGAATGTTGTATAACCGGAAGTGTTGATATTTGAAAATTTTAAAGAAGTGAATATTTAAATAATGTCTTTAATCTTTTAACAAAATTCAGTAGACAAAAATACCCTCACTTTCTTACTTGGAAAAAGTTACATCTATGGTGCAAATTTGGTGCCGTTTGGCCCAGCCGTTTGGCGGAAAGTTTGTTACTTACATACGGCCAGATTTATAGTATATATATATGAAGTGGTTGCCTAAACACTGTACGGCGTAATTCGGGCTGTTTGTTTGTTTACAAACAAACAAACCGAGCATTATAATAAATGTTCGATAAACCGATACGTGCATATATGTGTGTGCATGTATGTATATATATACATACTACTGTACGTCTGTATACATATATGTATGTACGTATACATACATACATACTAAGAGTGAGAAATGAAATTTCGTTTCCTTCTATTCCATTTATCGTTTTCGGTGCGCCCGGCCGACTGAACTCACTCGATATGCAAATTAGGCTGCTCAGCCGTTAATATGCATAAGGAAAGTATATACTTTCAGACGTTCAACCATCTGGCAGAAAGGTATACGATGCTGACGATAGCTAATAAGCTTGAAACTAGTACATCGTTCCTGTGTCAGTGTTGAACAAAAAGGTGACGTAGTTGCAAAAAAGGTGACGTGGTTGTAAACCGATACGTGCATATATATGTGTGTATGTATGTATATATATACATACTACTGTACGTCTGTATACATATATGTATGCACGTATACATACATACATATTTACATTATATATATATATATATATTTATATATATATATATATATATTTATATAATATAAAACGAAAAGTCAGTGATGCATCTGGACTCAATTTATTGTGTGTTACAATTGTTTCGCCGGCAGACAGCTCGAGACACGATCATTGTACGGATCTGTCTGATTCTGGAACTGCAGGTTCTTCGGAGACTGGCAATAATTCCGGAACAAAATTTTTCACTGGGGTGTTAGCGTCAAAAAACATCTTCCTCGTTTGTCCTGCTGTTGGCTGTTGTTTTTCTACGTCATCATAAATTCTGGCCAATAGTTGCAGTCAGGCTGTCCATCAGCTACCCTCTGGCAGACACACTTCAATGAATTCATGCTGGGTTTGGTATTTCACAAGTCCACTCGCACACACATATACACATATACGCACACACATACACATACACACAAATATACATACATACACACATACATACACATATATACCTATATATATATATATATATTTATATATATATACATACACAGACTCACATACACACATACACGCACAACCATATAACTAACATACGCATCCACAGACGCCTGCCTACATACTTGCGTACATCTGCTCATATACACAAACACGTACAGACATACACATAGACACGCACATACACACACGTGTCCGTATATAGGGGTACAAAGACAGACTCGCTCCCAAATACACACACACACACACACACACACATATATATATATATATATATATATATATATATATATATATATATATATATATATATATAATATAATATAAGATCAAAAGATGGTTAAAAGAGTTCCAAGTATTTTATTTTGCGCATTTCAAAAACAAATATCATCATGGGAATATATCTGCGTTCTTATCAGATAAAATAGGGAGACATGATATAAAGCTTAAAAAACCCTTGTGAGCAGTGAAGTTTTAGATCAACATATCCGATATTTGCATTGCTTTATTTTGCTACAATAAAAGTCACCTCTTACATTATATATATATATAGTTAGGGAAGCAGAAAATTGGTTATTGTGATCCAGTTCGTGGTTAAGAAAGCCAGTTTCATGGATGGTTTCAACGTACGGTTAGGGGTAACTCCACAAGTTTGTAAGAATTCCGTTCAATCTTGGAGTATTAAGTATAAAAGGGAAAACACAGGTAAGCATTAAGAGAAGGGTTTTATCCAGGTATTTACGACCGTTTCATTGGTAAGTGCAACCTTATATTGCTATACTGCAAATAGCAGGCACTCAATTATAATTGTTGTTCACAGTCCAAATTTTCAAAATAGTGAGTAAGTTACTCTTGAAATATTTCTTAATATATAGAGAAAAACATTTATTTGGAATTGTATTTACTAATATAGAGAGAGAGGAATCAGAAGGTGAGGGGACAAACGGAATAGTATAGAGAGAGAGAGGAAGGGGGAAGAGGTAGGAAGTAGAGTGACAAACTGAGATGGAGGGAGGGGTAGAGGTGGAAGGAATCCTTGATCAGTTTTGATATGTAGACTTCATGTCGTGGAATGTAGTGAGTTAAAGAGAATTAAATTGATCATAGTGGGAGGGAGGGATAGAGAGAGAGAGAGATGGGGGAGATATAAAGAGATAAATATATATATAAAAAATAAAGATAAAGATAATAATGACAAAAATAAAAGCAAAGAAGGGGGGGAGAAAGAATAAAAGAAAAGATAGCCAAAAAGGGGAGGGAAGGAAGGAAGAAAACGAAGAAATAGAAGAGGAATGAAGGAGAAGGGAAGGATATAGGTATTGGTTTTTGTGGGTAATTAAAAGGGTTTAGATACAACAAGAGGGTATAAAGTCTAAGTATATGCAGTTTGTCAGTTGGTAGTAAGAGGTTAAGGGTTTGATTTGCACTTGTAGTGCGAAAACTTCTCTTTGAGTCTATGGTTACAATAAATTGATCTTTCGATTTTATTGTTGAGTAACTCATTCTTCAAACTCAAAATGTGGAACAGCTCAAGGTCACATAATCGACAGCTTCTCATACCACTCCGATATGGGGACGCGTTCGATAATTTTTTCCACTTCAGGGTGTATTGATGGCTACTTTCCTTCAGTTGCCAGGTCTTGTTTGCAAGGGTAGTTACATAACGATGCTGGGAATGTTTCATTGCGTAACGGTGTGTATACCAACGGGCTTTAAATGTATTCCCAGTCGCTCCGATGTAATACCATTTCTGGTTGTCTGATTCCACTGTGCATTGGTAAACCAGGTTAGACTGCATACATTCATTATGTAATGGACAGGTTTCAGGTAGGTGGCAGTTACAATTCTTGTCATGGGCAACTTTGGCATTATTGGTGGGCTGCGATGCCTGTTCAAGTGTGTTACGTTTTGTTTGCCTATTAGCGGTTGGTTGTGTATTAGATATTCTGTTGTGTTCAATGGTGATTGTATTGTTATTGTTGTAAATTTGTGTTCTGGTGTTTTATTTATCTTTTTAGCGTTAAGCATCTTAATGTGTGCCTCTATATTTGGTGCCGTGGAGTAAGATAGTCTAATAGATTTAGTGTTAAGGATTTTGCTGTATCTATGTGAATCTGGAAAGTGCTTATTTATTATTCTAAAGAAGGTAGAGGGTAGGTTAGTACTAATAGAGGTGTTAAATATGGGGTTATACCAAATATATTTTCTACTGCGTGACTTGTTTGATTTCGATGTTGTATTTCTATTTACCGTATACTTTGTAGTTCTATGCGTAAATGCGTGTGTGCGTGTGTTTCTGGAGTTTGTGTTATGCGTGTTCGTGTGCGCTTTACGGAGGCTTTCATCTATATATTCTACTCTATCTAAGTGGCCTGCCTTGTCTAATGCGGTATTGTAGTATTCTGCATGTTCCTCGAAGATGTGTCGGTTAGACGAGAGGCGGGAGATCCTAAGGGATATTCTGCGTGGAATGGATTTAATTATGGATAGTGGGTGGTTTGAGTTACAGTTGATGTATGCTAAGTTTTCATTAATCTTGTGAAACGGTCTTATGAGTCCCGTATTTAGGTTAAGCGTCGCGTCTAGAAAGTTAACTGTGTTCGTGCTATACTCATACGTTATGCTAAGGCCTAGTTTCCCGAGAGTCTTTCTAATATACTTACGGAGTCTTTCTATGCTCTGGTTATTTAGCTTCTTAACTAGGAGAAGGGCGTCGTCTCTGTAGATTCCACCGTGAAGGTCGCTAAACTCATTCTGTAAACTATGGGCTATGTAAATACCTACTAAATCTGTGACTTGAGCAGAGTGGTTAGCCCCCATCGTGATGTCAAAGTTATTTAATCTATCCTTACGTTCCCAATAGGCGTTTTCAAATTTAATTATTGTTTTCCTAGCAGCTAATATGATTTTTATCTCGTCGTCTGTTAGGTCAGAATTGGCTTTGGCGAATGCTAAGGCTTTATCCAAGGTGTTGGTGGACATAGAGGAGTAATAGTCGTTAATGTCAAATTGTATAAATTTAGATACTTTTTTGTTAGCTATATTGTTAAACCACTTAATTGTTTCGGTAGCGTTGCCCCATAGTTTAATCACTAGTTTATTCTTCATTTGTGCTATCACTCTGTCTAATATATGTTTACTAATTTTCCCGATATCAGATTTGGACGGACATATAAGTCTAATTGTGGGGTTATAATCATAATTTGCCTTGTGGTCCTTGAGATTAAATGTGGGGGTACATGGCCTAAGTGGCTCCGTTCTGTCGTCTATTCCTATGTGTTTGACTATATTGTGTGCCTCGTTGTTGATGTTTATCAGTGCCGCCTCATTAGTTTTTTTGTATTTCCTATGAAGCTATTGTATGTATTAACATCCATCGTATACACATTTGAGGTTTTGTCCGCTTTGACAATAATTCCATTGGTGGTTCGCAGCTTTTTTAGGAATGTTTTATGTCATTCTGGAGTTTATTATTCCTCCGCTTTTTGAATTTGATATGCATAATCATCTTCAGTAAGTCCTGTTCAAAGGCATCCAGTTGAGGGTTGGTAGGTGGGTTCTTACACGATTTGAAGCCGTATGTTTCCTTGTTGTATTCTACGGTGCGACCATTACGTCCTTTGTCGAAATGGAAAGTTTTCCATCTAACTCTGCGTATAAAGTCGTTTGTTCGCTGTATCATCCCGAGGGTATAATCCTTTCTCAAGGTATAGGAATGTTCTTTAGGGACATACCTATGTAATGCTTTTCCATAGTAGTACCGTATGTTTAGGTGGTTGCTCGACCGATAAGGAGCCTGTAGTTAGGGAAGCAGAAAATTGGTTATTGTGATCCAGTTCGTGGTTAAGAAAGCCAGTTTCATGGATGGTTTCAACGTACGGTTAGGGGTAACCCCACAAGTTTGTAAGAATTCCGTTCAATCTTGGAGTATAAAGTATAAAAGAGAAAACACAGGTAAGCATTAAGAGAAGGATTTTATCCAGGTATTTACGAGCGTTTCATTGGTAAGTGCAACCTTATATTGCTATACTACAAATAGCAGCCACTCAATTATAATTGTTGTTTACAGTCCAAATTTTCAAAATAGGTAGTAAGTTACACTTGAAATAGTTTTTAATATATAGAGAAAAACATTTATTCTAATCCTCTCTCTATACTAGTAAATACAATTCCAAATAAATGTCTTTCTCTATATATTAAGAACTATTTCAAGAGTAACTTACTCACTATTTTGAAAATTTGCACTGTGAACAACAATTATAATTGAGTGGCTGCTATTGGCAGTATAGCAATATAAGGTTGCACTTACCAATGAAACGGTCGTAAATACCTGGATAAAATCCTTCTCTTAATGCTTACCTATGTTTTCTCTTTTATACTATATATATATATATATATATATATATATAATGTATATGTACACACACATAAATGTACACACAAACAAACAAGCCCTTACCCCAAAGTAGGTGCACGTACATACACACACACACACACACACACACACACACACACACACACACACACACACTGGCTCATATACATTCAAACAAATACGCGCCCAATTACCTCCGTGCCTACATACATCTATAAAGATACATACTCGCACACATATATCTGTCCGTACTCAAATATGATATACTCACAGTCATAAAAAACTGCACAGTGGGTCGTACAAGATCATCCATGAAAGGATGCACCCTGTTATACACATGCACAACTATAAACAGTGTAACCAAATACATACATCCATACACATACATGCATATATACATACACACATATAAATAAATAAATAAGTAAATAAAAAAATAAATAAATGTATATATATATATATATACATATATACACACATACACACACACATATATATATATATATATACATATACATATATACACACACACATATATATATATCTATATATATATATACATACACATATATATATATATATATATTTACACACATACATATACACACACATATATATATGTGTACATACACAAACATACATATACATCTATAAAAAACCTACAATGTACTAAAATATACGTATAACGTCGAGTATGCATTCGCGTGACGAACGATGCTCCAGTCAAGGGCGTACGGGGTGCCTTTGTCTTTCAGGTCCCACACCAGGTCCGCTAACCGAGTGGAATGCCTCTTACTGCGGTCCTTGAAGTAGTTCGTGTGGTTATACATCTGCGATTTAAAGGTCGTGGAAGTTGCGCCGATGTAGGTGCGCTTTACATTGTGGGTGCTAACCACACATTTGTATACCAGGCCCTTCGTCAGGCATCCTCCCTGTAGGGGGCACTGAGTGCCCGCTCTGCAGTTACATGTTCTGTCGATGTTTTGTTCACTTTGGATGCCTGGCCATCGATCTGCTAGGGCGCACTCCCAATTTTCAGGGTGTTGTTCCGCCGGTACGATGGTCTCCCCCACCCCCCACCCCCACCCCGCCCCTCGTTCCCTCCTTGCTTTGGATTGTATCGCCTTCCGCGGGCGTGGCGGCCGCCACGCGGGCCGGGTTGTTATTGGAAGGCAGGTCCCCGAAGGTTCCTCCACGCTCCGATGGACGGTCATTTTGCCGCCGCGGTTGACGATCGATGTTCCCCATCTTTACCGCGTTGGTTTTGGCCATGTAGTCGGCCATGTTAGGTGCTGTGGAGAAAGAAAACTTCACCGTATGGCGATTGAAAATTTTGTGGTATTTGTTCGACGGCGGGAAGCACTCGTCTAACACTTGGAAAAAGAGCCCTGGCACGTTCCTCCGTACATGCTTAGAGTATGGCGCGTAACGCCCTTAGATCTAGTCTTGTTCTTTCGTGTGTGTGTAGTAGTGTGAGTGTGCCCTGAGTCTGATGTCCGAAGAAGCTGCAGTTTCCAGAATCAGACAGATCCATACAATTATCGTGTCTCGAGCTGCCTGCCAGCGAAACAATAACACGATAAATTGAGACGAGATGCATCACTAATTTTTCGTTTTATATTATATCACACTCTGCTCTGTAAGAACATAGAGTGCTCAACCGGCATACTGCCTATGGAAGCATCATAGCTACCATCAAACACCCACACCCACACACGTGTATATATATATATATGTATATATGTATATATGTATATATATGTGTGTGTGTGTGTGTATGTGTGTGTGTGTGTGTGTGTGTGTGTGTGTGTGTGTGTGTGTGTGTGTGTGTGTGTGTGTGTGTGTGTGTACATATATATATATGTGTGTGTATGTATATATATATATATGTATGTGTATATATATATATATATATATATATATATATATATATATATATATATATATATATATATATATGTATATATATTTCGTTTCTGAATTTGTTTAGCAAGATTCTTGATCTAAAAACGTGTGTTGAAACCGATACTGTTATACTTTGGGAGGGTCATGTTGCCAATAAGAAACACACGCACCAGTTGCTTTCATTCCAATTTATTATA
>OZ024741.1:147491004-147508504 GCA_964016885.1 Eledone cirrhosa
TCTCCCAGGTCCTCAAGCCTCTACTCTCCACCTTCCCCGGGCATGTCAGTAACTCCGACGTAGACTACACCAACTCCAGCCAGAACAACTTAAACTAAATAGATACGCCTTTAGCCTCGACGTTGTCTCCCTCTACACTACCGTCCCCGCTCTTCCAGCTGTCGATTTATTGACGGACTGCGTGGTCGCAGAGGACATCCACTGCTACGGCCTCCATCCGACGGACATACACCAGCTTTTGTCCTTCACAGTAGACAACACGTACTTCACCTTCCACCACCACACATACAGACAGACAACAGGATCACCTATATGAACTAGCTAGAATGCCGAGCCCTCAACACCTGCCATTCCCATACCTTCTTCACCCAATATGTAGATGACATACTAATCCTTACATCATCCTGTGAGGAGGCAGATAAAATATACACAACATTCTCCAGCATGGACGCCAGTATAGAGTTCAGCATGGAACACCCCGATGACCGCGGATCCCTATCCCTATTGGACTTCCAACTCAGGGTAACAGACGAAGGCAACATCCACACCTGCTTCTATAAAAAAAGCCGCCAGCAGGGACCTGTTCGTACATTTCAGATCGGCTCTCCCAGCCGGCGCTAAGTTTGGATACATAAGGAACGAATTAACACGCACCACACATTTCCTGGAAGTACTCAAAATGAACGGATACACGACATCCACCACAAAGCGTGCCAGAAAGAACAGAGGACACCACACCCGAGGCACTAACACTTGCTTCCTGAAGCTCCCACACTTCAGTGACGAAACAACAACAGCCATCCGCAGAGCTATCAGACGAGAGGGACTAGATATCCAACTGGCCCACTCAGGTCCTTCTCTACGCGGACAGCTAACCAAAAACACTCCACCAGACATGACAACTGCTGCAGGCTAGCCAACTGCCCCATCAACGACACAGACCTATGCCACCAGGCTTACGTCGTATACAGACTAGAGTGTGACAAATGCAGCAACTTCTACGTAGGTAGCACCACCAGACCACTCCACATAAGAATAAAAGAACACCTCAATACTAACGCTTCCTCATTTAAGAAACACCTAGTTAAATGCAAAAACACCGACAAAACCATAACAGTTAGGATAGAAACTAAGGAAAGAAACCTCGACAATCTTAGAATTAAGGAAGCACTAATTATAGACAAAACACAACCACCAATCAATAATAGACTAGAACTCAACACCCAATTTATAACTTGAAAGAGCTTCTAGCCCCATATTTACCCCCCCCCCCCCCCACACACACACACGCACGCACACACACACACACGCTTACACCTCCACTTATTCTCTCTCACACACACACATACACACACAAAGACCAGTTCTAACACGAGATAACATATATCCCCCACATTTACGTATAGACATATCTTCTCACACTGACACACACACACTCACATACTTACACCTTCATGCATTCTCCCACACACTTAAACAGGCATGTACAAAAAAAACCTTTTAAAGGGAGACTACTCTTTATCCACCTAACCTTAACTCTTTGACATTAGAGATAGAACAGATACTCTATACCATTTCCTGTCAGCATGACTTGGCAAGCTATTTAGAACACTGGTTTAACCGCATTACTTCCCTCCGAAGAAGAGATATTATCTCGAAAATTAAGGACATTTAAATGAATCTAAGGTAAAAGACTAATTGTCAACAATATCTTTTGCATTTGCATTCTTTATTCTATGTCCATACCTGCATTGTTTTGGCTTTATTATACATATACAAACGTTTATACCTCATTACACAATGCTTCAAGTGAATTATAACTTCCTCCAAGTATATATATATATATATATAACGGTTATGTATATAGATATATATTAATTAATGAGACAGTAAATTTTAGGTAAATGATAATGAAAAGAAAATAAAAATAAAATAATAGATTGAGGCATGTTAAAACTAAATATGTACCCATATATAACCGTGTGTACATGTATTAATTATTCCTAGCTCAAATTAAAAACAATCAAAAAATTTAGAAGTTAACTGAAAATTATGTATACTGGGAGTTATATATGGATATATCTTATATTATGTATTAGTGATACAGTATACTTTAGGTAAATGATAACGGTTATATATGGGTACATATTTAGTTTTAACATGCCTCAATCTATTATTTTATTTTTATTTTATTTTCATTATCATTTCCCTAAAATTTACTGGCTCATTAATTAATATATATATCTATATACATAACCGTTATTTAAATTTTTCTAACAATAAGTACTTCAAAAACTAATACGTTGCCAATGACTAACTTCATTAAAGATTACATTTAGGAAAATATTCAACAGTGTAAACTTTCCTTAATAATGGTCAGCTAAACCCTTTAAATCTTATCATCAAAAAATTCAGAAGCTTAGAAATGTTAACACACTTATAAAATTTACAAAGCTAATATATAAATAACCACCAATTTTAAAAAAAAAACCTAAAATATTGATTCTTCACCCTAAGATAACATAAATTAAATATTTTCAAATTTAACCGTTTAACTTTCGGAAAAAAATCTCCTTCTGCATACATTACCCCCCTCATCTTTCCCCCACTCTCTCACTGACTGTTATAATTCATGAAATGCTTTCCTAGATAAATTGTAGTATCATACATATTAAAATCTCGATAACTGGTACATTAAGCAACGCATTTTCTTACTCACACATTCTCTATTGAATTTATTACGTTTTCGCATTTTCTCATTATTAGGGTATAAATGTTAAATTTTCTCTTAGGTTAATTACTACCTTGATTAAATCTTAACCATTTAACATCTCAGGGTATGTCATGTATCATTATATTTTGTCTGATGAGGACGTACTGTTGTACATCCGATATATGTATAATAAAATGTAATTGATCAAAAGAACATCTATTTTATTAATATTTATATTCTAATATATATATATATATATATCTCCGTCCGTTGAGAACAAATCTGTTGCTCTACTTGGCTGCTATTTTTTTAGTAGTAATTATAGACAGCAAGTCTTTGATTTTCCCGCTTTTACTTCGGTCCAGTTTACATACGGGTCAATTTTACGACCTTTCAGACCTTTATTAGCTGGCAGGAGGTTGTATATTTTGTCGTTCCTGGGACGTTTAGCCCTAGGAAGGGAAAATGCTTCTCTGATGAGCTTTGGTTTTCCATCATAAATCCATCGGATTTATGAGGTTTTACAAAGCGAAACTGATCAGTAAGGGCCACTAGAAGAGGTAAATATTTATATTATATTTTTTAATGTATTTTGAAAAATTGATTGAATTTTACTTGTTCTGCTTATCTTAATATTAAAGTTCTGGTGTATCAAATTAACACCATTGAACAACCTTGAATCATAGACAACCTATGTATTTCTAGGGGTACCTAGTATCCCTGGACATATTAACTTCTACCTTTTTCTCCGTCCGTTGAGAACAAATCTGTTGCTCTACTTGGCTGCTATTTTTTTAGTAGTAATTATAGACAGCAAGTCTTTGATTTTCCCGCTTTTACTTCGGTCCAGTTTACATACGGGTCAATTTTACGACCTTTCAGACCTTTATTAGCTGGCAGGAGGTTGTATATCTTGTCGTTCCTGGGACGTTTAGCCCTAGGAAGGGAAAATGCTTCTCTGATGAGCTTTGGTTTTCCATCATAAATCCATCGGATTTATGAGGTTTTACAAAGCGAAACTGATCAGTAAGGGCCACTAGAAGAGGTAAATATTTATATTATATTTTTTAATGTATTTTGAAAAATTGATTGAATTTTACTTGTTCTGCTTATCTTAATATATATATATATATATATATATATATATATATATATATATATATATATATATATATATATATATATATATATATGAGACGTAAAATAAGAAAATTATAAAATTAACTTACTTACTAAAATATCACTTCCAACTAATTAGTTTCTGGAATGGAATAAATATATTTTCCGAAGAAAATACGGAGAATCATTCCGTCGTCAGGGAAGACTATTCTTGTCTAAGTATCCAGGCAAAGCGTGGACTCTGGAAACTTATTAAAAAATAATTCAGTGGATAGAAAATAGCAAAGCGTGGACTGAATTCCTAGCCATTGAGAAAATCACTGCCTCTGCGTCGGTGGCAAATTCAAAAAGAATTAATCACGTGACATCGAGGTCAATCAGTGGAAAGTGGTTTGCTAATAAGACAGCGGCCGCCTGCTACCATAGCAGCAGTCATGGCCAATATTGCTCGACAAATAATTTGGAGATAATTATAAAGAATTAATATCTAGTAACATATATATACATACAGATGCATATCAATGCTAGCAAATATATAGGTTTTGTCTTAGTAACTTTGTGGTTCAATGCATGGGGTTGCAGAACAATAATATGAGAGACGTAAAATAAGAAAATTATAAAATTAACTTACTTAGTAATATATCACTTCCAACTAATTAGTTTCTGGAATGGAATAAATATATTTTCCGAAGAAAATACGGAGAATCATTCCGTCGTCAAGGAAAACTATTCTCGTCTAAGTATCCAGGCAAAGCGTGGACTCTGGAAACTTATTAAAAAATAATTCAGTGGATAGAAAATAGCAAAGCGTGGACTGAATTCCTAGCCATTGAGAAAATCACTGCCTCTGCGTCGGTGGCAAATTCAAAAAGAATTAATCACGTGACATCGAGGTCAATCAGTGGAAAGTGGTTTGCTAATAAGACAGCGGCCTGCCTGCTACCATAGCAGCAGTCATGGCCAATATTGCTCGACAAATAATTTGGAGATAATTATAAAGAATTAATATCTAGTAACATATATATACATACAGATGCATATCAATGCTAGCAAATATATAGGTTTTGTCTTAGTAACTTTGTGGTTCAATGCATGGGGTTGCAGAACAATAATATGAGAGACGTAAAATAAGAAAATTATAAAATTAACTTACTTACTAAAATATCACTTCCAACTAATTAGTTTCTGGAATGGAATAAATATATTTTCCGAAGAAAATACGGAGAATCATTCCGTCGTCAGGGAAGACTATTCTCATCTAAGTATCCAGGCAAAGCGTGGACTCTGGAAACTTATTAAAAAATAATTCAGTGGATAGAAAATAGCAAAGCGTGGACTGAATGTGACTATCTCCCCCTCCGCCTTTTGGGATTCTTTCTCACGTCGTGTAGACGCGTTCTTGAGACTAGTAAAATGAGGTATCTCTTGATAAGTCGGCAGACCTCGCAGGGACTCTATATCTTTATGATGTATTGTTTTTGTTTATGCCACGAAACTACGTAGTCGAGGAATCTAGGAGCAGTTTAGGTATGATACATTTTATTACTAATTATATCTAAATGTTTCTTCTCTCTTCATAATGTATTTTTAACTCTGATACTGGTTCAGTCTAGTTCAACCGGATTGGTCTGTCCCGGTCATTCATTGAGCAACATCGGTGAGGTTGGCACCCTTAACTCACGGTTGGGTGTGGATGCATTCATGTATATGTGTGTGTCCGCATGTATCTGTGTGTTTCTAAATATATTATATATATATATATGTATATGTGTATGTATGCCTATGTGTATATATGTATGTGTGTGTGTATATATATATATGTGTGTGTGTATGTGTGGGTATAAGAGTGTGTGTTTTGCCAGTGTGTGGGAGTGAGGGCTTTATATAAATATGTGTATCTGTGTGAATGTGCTTGTAGACTCCTGACCAAAGGCATTGTTAGCTTAAGTGAACTTTAAAAATCAGGAGTGGCACCCGCAGAGCGAACCTATCAATAGAATTCTTTCTGCCTTTGTTATTCTAAACTTGTATCCGAGCAGCAGCCGAGGAGATATGCAACGTCAAGTTTGACGACATAGGGTGGCAACAGGCCACTTTACCGGTCAGGTAAGGTGGCCTTGGCCTCCGGTCCCCGATCTCATTGGCTTTGCCGGCGTTTCTTTCGTCGGTAATCTCATGACGTGTCCTTGTCAGCGGGGTTCTTCAAAACATAATAGAACCCTGAGAACGCGAGATTAACTGTGAGACGTGGGACCGTCTGGGACTTAGCCCACTAGACGTCCCTTCTCCTTCTCCCCTTGCTGACGTCAAGCCCCCCCCCCCACTCCCAAAGCTTTGGGATGCCATCCAGTGCAGCCTGGCCTCAGACAGGCACATGCGCCAGCTCGACCAGCACCGCCTTGCCTGTTTTCGTGCGGCCTCCAAACTCCACTGTCGTGCCTGGCTCCATGCCCAGCCCTCCTTCTCCTCTGGCACGCAGCTAGACAACAATAGCCTGCGCATCGGCGTTTCCTTGATACTCGACCTCTAGTACTGCGAGACACACCAATATCGCTGCGGATCCACCGTGGACTCTTTCGGCCTCCACCAGCTTTTCTGTCGCCACAGTGCCAGCCGCCATTCACGCCATGCTGCCCTCAACGAGGTCATAAAGCATGGCTTGGGCGCTGCAGGCTTCCCTTCCCAGCTCGAGCTGGTGGGGCTGGAGTGAGGGGACGGCAAAAGGCCAGATGGCATGGCCATCTTCCCGTTCCGCGGTGGCAAACCCCTTGTCTGGGATGCCACTTGCACCGACACTTTCTTCAGCCGCAACCTGGTGCAGTCTGCGACTAACCCAGGTTCTGCTGTCCGTCGGGCTGAGGAGGCCAAACTCCTCAAATACCGATCGCTGTCCGACAGGTTTGCGGTTGTACCCTTGACAGTGGAGATTTCTGGTGTCCTCGGCCCTAGGGCTACCTCCCTACTCCCCACCATAGGTGCTGATCTGGCCAGCCGCAGGGTTGAGCCCCGTGAGTTGGAGTGACTTTTCCAGCACGTCTCCCTTGCCGTCCTCCGTGGAAACGCCTTCTCCATTCTGTCCGTCGATACGCAATAAATATTTTTCATATGTAAACGAGACTTGCTCGCTTTTTCTATGATATATATATATATAACGCAAAAAATGTTCTTTTTTTGTGTCTTTACTGGACCCTCTTTCTGTTTCTCCATTGTGATCCTGCCTCTATTTGTACTCTTGTACTCCTGAAGAAGGCTTAAGCCCGACACGTCGAACTTTCTTTCCCCTTTCTAATATAAAACCGTGAAACTAATAAGACTTTTGTGCCTCTGTTTGTTGTCTCCTTGAATTATATATATATATATATATATATATATATATATATATATATATATATATATATATATATATATATATTATCATCATCAACATCATCATCATCAACATCATCGCCGTTTGTGTTTGTGTTAGACGAGTTCTCCCGTTGTGACTCAAGTCAGGTCAGATAGCTTGTCTTGCCCATACAGAACTGTTTCTGGTTTTGTTTCTACGTCTGGATACCCTTCCTACCGCCAACCACACTTACATTGTAGATTGGGTGCATTTTATCGTGGCACCAAACCGACCACTTTACAGTATGGACTGGGCGCTTGTTGTCGTAGCACCAAAATTACAATTTTACAATGTGGGCTGGGCGCACTTTGTCGTATCACCACTTTACAGTCTTGACTGTGTGCTTGGCACCATAACGGCCACTTTTTGTTGTGTCACCATCATGACCCTTTTACATATTGGATTGTATGCTTTTGCTATGACTCCATCACGACTATTTCGTCCACTTTATAGGATAGACTGGACGTTAACACGACCATACTATAGGGTGGACTGAGCGCTTTTGTCGTATCACCAACCCACCTACTCCACATAGCGGACTAGGCGCCTTCTGTTGTACCACCAACACACTCTATCTACTGGGTGGGTTGGGTGCCTCCTGTCGTGTCACCAACATGACCACCTTACAGGGTGGACTGTGTGCTTATTTGTCATGTCCTCTGCACGACCATCTTGCCGAGAGGTCTAGGTGCTCTCTTGTCATGGCATCAAGTTGAGCACCTTACATAATGGACTAGAGGCTTTTGTTGTGTCACCAGCAAGACCACCTTACAGGGTGGCCTGAGAGCTATTAGCCATAAGCCATTTCAGCAGCATTGTGGGAGAGCGTGATCATCTTGCCAATATTTATATATATATATATATATATATATATATATATATTGTTATATTGTTATATTTGAGGATGGTCATGTTGCCAGCAATCAGCAATGCCAATAAAAAAGAAACCCGCTATATGATTTTCATTTTTTCACTTTATTTTTTATTACTAGTTAGTTTATCAAACTTCTTTCGTCACATATTCTGTGACCTCCCCAATGACTAGCAGTTCTCTTCTGTGTCTCTTCTTCTTTCTGGTCTTAATGTGTTTCTCCATCTTGTCTTTTATTTTGAGGCGCATTTTTCGTGATTCGTGTGTGTGTTTTTGTGTTTGTCATGTCTATATGTGTTTTGTGTGTGTGTGTGTGGGTTTGAGTTTGTAGCTTTTAATAACTTGTAAGAAAAATGGAAACTCAAGAGAGGGAACACAGTTATATCAAACGTTGGTGAAATTAATAAATTCTTCTCCAAACACAAACATAGAGGGCGTTATCTTATTTTTACATGCGAACATGGATTAGAATTATAATATATGTGTGTATGCATTTGTATGCGTTTCTGTATGCGTACGTGCTTATCTGTGTGTGCTTGTGGGCCTCTGTGTGTGTGTGTGTGTGTGTGCGTGTGTGTGTGTGTGTGTGCACGCGTCTGTGGAGAGGTGCCTCTGTGTATGGATGTGTGTGTGTGTAACACTATGAACAAGTATTTGAATTCAAAACATTTTCATTGAGTTACCAACCTACGTGAATTAAGAATCAAGAGTTTGGGTAGGTAGATAGGTAAGTTAGTTAGTAGGCAGATAGATAGATAGATAGATAGATAGATAGATAGATAGATAGATAGATAGATAGATAGATAGATAGATTTCTTTATTTGCCACAAGGGCGCACAAGAAAAGGGGACAATACAAAGACACATGCCAGGGACTTTACAGTGGACGTGGACAAACCGCAGCGGGACATCTAGATGGTATTTAGATAGGTTCTTTATTAGAGAGAGAGAGACAGGATGTTAAACTGTCCACAAATGTACATCGTTGCCTATTCAGACCACAAACTAGTCATCTGCATAGTCAACCATGATAGAATACATAGGCAAGGACCCAAATACTGGAAGCTGAACATGATGTTACCGACATGTAAAGCCTACAGTGAACGGATAAGTAGATTAGTTAAGCAACAGTTAACGGGAGCCATCGTCAACAATAGATGGTGATACTCTCTCAAGAGAGAAATTAGAGTAGAGTCGATAGCTTTTAGCAGAGAACTATCCTTAGAGAAAAACAAAACAGAAAGAGAACTAGTAGCCAAGGTAGAGGAGGCGCTTAGGAGTGGCAACGCGGCTAGAGTGCTAGCAGCGAGAACGGCACTGGACCAGTTATTCGATGCAAAACACGAAGGCTGCGTGGTCAGAAGTAAATCACGTGCTCTAGGAAACTAGGTAGCGAAAGCTGTTAGCTGTTAGCCGGAGTGGCAGAGGCGAAAAGTGGCAACAAGTCTACGATTCAGTCTTTGAAAGACCAAAACGGACGCATACTACGTGACTCCAAGCGGATGTGCGCGGCCTTTCAGCGGCACCTTGCGCATCTGTTCGAGTTGAGCGGCGGTGCGACGAACAGGGCAATGGACATCGGTTCATACCTCGACGGCCTGCCGCGACTCTCAAGCATGGACGCCGAGTTCTGCGAAGACCGATCACAGCCACTGAGATACATGACGCTCTGGGCCGCTGCAAACGCACATCTCCCGGTCTAGATGGTCTACCCTATGAGTTTTACATAGGCATGCCGGACTTGTTCTCTGGCGTCCTCGAAGCCGTCTACTGCAACTGGCAGCAGAACGGGAGAATTCTCAGTTCTGCAGGCAGGGGCGTAGTAACGCTGATCAGGAAAGACGAGAAAAAGGGGGATGAACTAAGCAACTTTAGGCTCATAACTCTACTCAACACAGAGCTAAAGATTTTGGTCAAGGTGTTAGAAATATTAGCGTCGAGAACCTGGTAGGAAAAGCGCAAACGTGTGCAATCCCGACTAGGTCCATACACGACAACCTCCACCTTATGCGATACATCATAGAGAGGGTAGGGTGTAAACCCGGCTTCGGTGGGGCTCTGATCAATTTAGATCAGTCTAAGGCGTTCCATGGCGTCGACCATCGATACTTGGAAGCGGTTCTCAAGGCGGCCGGTTTCGGAACTGTCTTCAGAGGCTGGATCAAAGCAATGCACATCAACATCTGCTCGACGATCAAGGTGAACGGCTACCTATCAGAGCCGTTTGCAATCACGTGTTCCATCAAACAGGGATGCCCTCTCTCCTCCATTCTTTACATACTGACGCTAGAGCCGCTACTGCGGAAGTTGGAGCTTCTGCAGGGCATCCCGTTGGAACCGGGACTGCGGAAAGCGACGTCGGCTTATGCCGTCAACGTAACAGTAATGGTGTCGAAAACCTCGGAAATCGGGGCGATTGCCAAATTACTGCAGGAATATGAAAGGCTCACAGGAGCAAAACTGAACCCGGACAAGTCCATCGGTTTGCAACTCGGAGCGTGGAGAGGCAAACCGATACCGTCCGACAGCGTCGTCGGACCGGTAAAATTGCTCGGGTTCTGGTTCGGTCCAGACCTCCAGGTGGAGAAAAACTGGAACGAGATCACGGCCAAGGTATTTGCGCTCACTCAGAAGTGGGCAGAGTACAAACTATCCTTGAAAGGTCGAGCAGAGGTGGCGAACACTTTCATAGCGTCCGTCATCTACTACCGCTTGACCGTCGTGCCTTGTCCCCGTGAACACCTCACCAAGATGGAACGTATGCTCTTCCAGTTCCTTTGGAAGAAGCAGGCTCCACTGGTGAGGAGATCCGTCTGCTATCAGCACCCTTCCAATGGAGGGCTTGGAATGCCGTGGCTGAAGATGCGCAAACATGCGCTGAGGCTACGGCATCTCCAGGTATTCCTCACCGACCAACCGGTGTGGGCACCGTTTGTGAGACAGGCCTTCCCACAACTTGTCTTGCTGAAGGAGCTGCAGTCCTGGGTCAAGCGGCGACCGAAGAAGATGGGCGCCTGGCACATTGAATGCGCTCAGGCGCTCACAGTCTTCTGTCAAGCGGGCACAGCAATCAGTGGAGACTCCACTTCGGCATTCTATAGAGGTTTAGTACGTCACAAGGGCGACGACGTGCTCGGAGAGACTCTGGGCGTCGAAGACAACGAGCTCACCAGTCTGTTTGGTAGGACTTTCCGCCCGGGACACATGGACAACTTCCAGAGGTCCCTGGCCTGGCAGTGCTACCGAGGAGCTCTACCCGTTCGAGACAAGATCCACAGGCACGGACGCCCCGGCAGGGATCCTTCCAAGAGGACGTGTCCAGGATCCGAGCAGGATATTGAAACCGTCTTGCACACAATTGTACACTTCCCGGGCGTAGCTGACCTGTGGAACTACGCAGAACAGTGGACGTGGACAAACCGCAGGGGGGAAGCGCCTCAAATGGGTTCTTTAATACCCCGTCGATAAAACAACCCTCAACTTCAGGAGCGTGTTGTGCAAGTACTCCTTTCTTCCTTTTGCTCGCTTCTTCAACCTACAGGCTTATAAACAGAGAAGGCCCAATCACTCGGGCCATTTTCGCTTCATTCACCCACCTTTCAGTAAATTTACTGGGGTGCAGTGCCTCTCTCTCCACCCTGATTCTCCTTCTAAAGTGATACTTAAAGAACGGAATCAATTGTTGTCCGAAGAGAAAGGCATCTGTCCTCAGTCCTCTCAAACTCGTCCACCATATAACTTCTTTCACCATAGCCACCGTACAGAGGAAAAACCGCCTCTCTTTCGTTTTTGAAAGAGGCTGGCGGTTTGATCCTTACTATGGACTCGGCAGTCAACTGGATTTGTCCCATACGCGACAGCAGTTGTTCTGCATAGTTCCACAGGTCGGTTACGCCCGGGCAGTGTACAATTGCGTGCAGGACTGTTTCAATGTCCTGCGCGCATCTTGGACACGTCCTCTTGGAAGGATCCCTGCCGGGGCGTCCGTGCCTGTAGAACTTGTCACGAACCGGTAGAGCTCCTCGATAGAGAGATAGATAGATAGATAGATAGATAGATAGATAGATAGATATGTTTCTTTATTAGCCACAGGGGCACAAAAGAAGGGGACAAATACAAATGGGGAAGTTTACATACAATAAAAACGTGTAAAATGTTATCACAAATGCAATTTAAAAAGTTAGTCGATTTTCCCCAATGGGGGAGACAGTTCATATGGGTAACACATACCCCCGAAAAAATGTGCAACCCTCAACTCCAGGAGTACGAAGAGTTTGTACTCCTTTCCTCTCCTCTTCCTTTTCCTCAACCTACAGGCTGATATAGAGAGAAGTCCCATTCACTCGGGCCATTCTCGCCACTTTCACCCACCTTTCATAAAACTTGCTGGGGTACAGCACCTCTCTCTCCCTCCTGATTCTTCTTCCAAAGTAGTATTTGAAAAAAAGAATCAGTTGTTGGCCGGAGAGAAAGGTGCCTGACCTCAGCCCTTTCAACCTTGTCCACGATACAACCTCTTTCGCCATAGCTATCACACAAAGGAAAACCGCCTCCCCTTCGTTTTTAAAGGAGGGTGGCGGTTTTATCATGACAATGGACTCGGTGGTCAACTGGATTGGTCCCACCCGCGACAATAGTCGTTCTACATAGCCCCACAGGTCTGGGACGCCCGGGCAGTGTATGAATGCGTGCGCGACGGTTTCTTCGTCTCGCACACACCTCGGACAGATCTTTGTTGCAGGGTACCTTCCCGGGAGCCCATGTCTGTAGAGCTTGTCTCGGACTGGTAGAGCTCCTCTGTAGCACTGCCAGGCCAGGGACTTTTGGAAGTTGTCCATGGGTCCCGGGCGGAAGGTCCTACCGAACAGACTGGCCAGTTCATCTTCCTCTACGCCTAGAGTTTCACCGAGCGCGTCGTCGCACTTGCTGCCGATCAACCCTCTATAGAATGACGAAGTGGAGTCTACACTGATCCCCGAGTCCGCCTGCCAGAGGGCTGTGAGCGCCTGAGCACATTCGATGTGCCAGTCGCCCATTTTCCTCGGTCTTTGCTTGACACAGGACTGGAGCTCGGTCAGCGAGACGAGTCGTGGGAAGGCTCGCCTCACGAACGGGGCCCACGCCGGTTGTTCGGTGAGGAATACGTAGAGATGCCGCAGCCTGAGCGCGTGTTTGCGCATCATCAACCACGGCATCCCCAGCCCTCCGTTAGAAGGGTGTTGGCAGCAGATGGATCTTCTCACCAGAGGAGCCATCTTCTCACCAGAGGAGCCCGCCTCTTCCAAAGGAATTGGAAGAGCGCGCGCTCCATTTTGGTGAGCGTTTTGGCTGGACAAGGCACGACGGTCAAGCGGTAGTAGATGGCGGACGCTATAAAAGTGTTCGCCACCTCCGCTCGACCTTTCAAGGATAGTTTGCACTCGGCCCACTTCTGGGTGAGTGCAAACACCTTGGCCGTCACTTCGTTCCAGTTCTTCTCCACCTGGAGGTCCGGACCAAACCAGACCCCGAGCAACTTTACCTGTCCTTCCGTTCAGCGTCCGACGACGCCATCGGAAGGCATCGGTTTGCCTCTCCGCGACCAGAGTTGCAAACCGATGGACTTGTCCCGGTTCAGCTTCGCTCCTGTGAAACTTTCGTATTCCTTCAGTAAGGTGCCGACTTCCTCGATTTGCGAGGCGCTCGACACCATTACTGTCACGTCGTCGGCGTAGGCCGACGCCGCTTTCCGCAGTCCCGGTTCCAGAGGGATGCCCTGCAATAGCTCCAACTTCCGCAGTAGTGGCTCGAGAGTCAGTACGTACAGAAGGGAGGAGAGAGGGCATCCCTGTCGAATGGATCGCGTAATATGGAACGGCTCCGAGAGGTAGCCGTTCACCTTGACCCTTGAGCAGATGTTGCTGTTGTGCATTGCAGCCTCTCTATGATGTATCGCATGAGGTGGAGGTTGTCGTGTATGGACCTGGTCGGGATTGCGCATGTCTGCGCTTCTCCCACCAGGTTCTCGACGACAAGCGCCAGCCTCTTTGCCAACACCTTGGCCAAAATCTGTAACTCTGTGTTTAGCAGAGTTATGGGCCGGAAGTTGCCTATGTCATCCCCCTTATTCTCGTCCTTCCTGATTAGTGTGACCACGCCCCCGGTTACAGAACTGGGACTTCTCCCGTTCTGTTGCCAGTTACAGTAGACCGCTTCCAGGAGACCGGAGAATAAGTCCGGCATTGCTACGTAAAATTCGTAGGGTAGACCGTCGAGACCTGCAGATTTGCGTTTGCCGCATTGGCTCAGCGCGTCCCCTATCTCAGCGGCTGAAATCGGCTTTTCGCAGAACTTTGCCCCGCTGTCCGAGAGTCGCGGTAGGCCGTCGAGGTATGGACCGAAATCCATAGCCACTCCCAGCGCGCCGCCCCTCCCGAACAGTTGAGCAAAGTGCCGCTGAAAAGCCGCCAACATCTGCTTCCTCTCACGTATCACGCGTCCGTTTTGGTCCTTCAAAGACCGAATCGTGGACTTGTTGCCACTTTTTGCCTCCGTCACTCGGGCCCAGCTAACAGCTTTGGCTCCCTCGTTTCCGAGAACACGTATTTTGCTTCTGACGACGCAGCCCTCGTGCTTTGCGTCGAAGAACTGGTCCAAGGCCGTTCTCTTGGCTGGCTACGTTGCCACTTCTAATTGCCTCTTCTACTTTATCTACCAGTTCCTTCTCGGTTCTATTTCTATCTAACGCTAATTCTTTACTAAAAACTAACCAGTTTAATCTAACTGCCCTCTTGAGAGAGTACCACCATCTGTTGTTGACAATTGCCCCCGTCAAACGCTGCTTAACTAGTGTGTTAATCCGCTTACTGTAAGCTTTGTTTGTCGGTAATGACAAGTTTAGCTTCCAGTAACCGGGTCCCTGTCTATGAGTTCTATCAAGGTTGACCACTCCGGTCAACAACTTGTGATCCGAATAGTCAACCATGAACATTCGTGGACAGCTTAATATGTCCCTATCCTTATTTCTAACTAGGAACCTATCTAGGTACGACCTGGATGTTCCACTGCGATTACTCCACGTCCACCGTGGCACAGTCGGAAAATCCAGTCGATATCTATCGGCCAGGTCAAATCGGTCGATTAACTGTTTGAGGCTGTTACACCTCCCATTATCGGGACATGCTCCCACATAGTCCCAACGTGCATCTAGGATTCCATTCCAGTCCCCCACTAAAAGCAAGGAGTGGAACGTTCCCAGAAAAGTCTCTAGACGTTTGAAGAAGTCTGGCCGCGGTGTCCCGGATGGGGCATATGCGGCAACCAGCCTGAAGGCTCCACCTTCACTACCGTCAACGTCTAGGACCACCAGTCGACCCTCCGGGTCCAGATGTACCGTCTGTGTTACGAGGCCCAGGTGTTTCCGCAGAAAAACGGCAACTCCGCCCCCACCCCCCGGTTGACAGAGAGATGCGTAGATCTCAAAGTCATCGAAGATGGGGGGGCCAGCTGTCGCTCGCTGTGGATCCTGGACTCGCAAATGGCTACCACATCCATACTGTGCGACCTGAGGTCGTTTAAGAGCTTGCCCTGTTTCCAGGGCATCCCCAGGCCGCGTACGTTCACACATCCAACTCTTATATTGGCCATGTTGGTGCTGAAAAGTTAAAAGAGGAAAAGAGATCACTCACCCTTCGTCTCCTGGGGACCAGGCTGCAAGATTTCCATGGGGTGTTGGAGGGGTTGTCTGGGTGGATGGTGGTTTCCGGCGGGGTGGGGACGGAGATGTTTGGTGGGGTGGGGTCTGGTGGGATGGGGGTGTCTGAGGTGGGGAGACATTTGAGAAGGACGCGGTTAAGTGGTTTCACGCAGGAATTCCCCACATCCTTCTCAAATGTTTCTTTTAGGGACCTATAAGTTTGTATAGGGACCCTAATCAGTTTCAGGTTCAGTTTTTTGTTATTTTTAATAGAGTGGGCGAAAGTTTTCCCTTCGGTTTTCACCGAAGGGTCGTTCGTGATGATCTCCATTAGTGTTTTGTTTTCAGTGTTTATGTAAGTGTAAGTGTAATTTTTTTCTTTTGTGTTTGTTTTTGTCTGTAGTTCTTGTATGTGCTTTCGTTTTGTTGTAGGTATTTTGTTTTCAGGAGGCGGGGGTTTTGTTTGTGATGTTTTTGTTGTTTGTGTTGGTGGTTGTATGTTTGTGGTAGTGTTTGCAGGTTTTTGCTTTTGTGATGTCTTTTCTTTCTTTTCGAGCGATGGGGTTCTCCCTCGTCTTCACTGGGTGATGGCGAGATAGCCTCATCTGTTGTATCGTCTGTGTGATTGGGGAGGGGTATGTCTTGGGGAGCTGTTGTGTCTGTATGTGATTTTGCAGTGGTTTTAGGTGGAGTGGGGTTGGGTGGGACTGTGTTTGTTGTGGTTATTTTTGTGTGTTGGTGTTGTTGTGGTGGTGGTGGTGTTGGTGGTTGTGTTGTTTTGATGGGTGTCGGCAGAAGAGCCTTTTTTTTACTCATTAATTTAGGACAGGGAGCTCTCATGTGACCCCTGCTAAAGCAATGGTAACATGAAGGCCGCCTACCCTCAACCGAAAAGTTTATGCAGGTGAGTCCGTCCAGGAGTACACGTTGTAGGATCATAGCTATTCGCTCTGGGCTCATTAGCACCAGAACTTCAATGCTAGTTCTATTGAATACATCTCTGGGGGACTTTCCTACTGACAGTATTCTGTCTTCATCAAAATTGATGAAGCCGCACAGTATCCACCATATGTTCACCTTTGGTGTGACATTCGTGATTTTAATCTTTTGTGACCTTTTTCCCGTGTATGTAGGGAAAAAGGTATACAGGTTGGATATAATTGGCGACACAGAGTAATTTTGGGCCGTCAATTGATCCTTCATCAGTACCGAAATACTTCCAAAATGTTTGCTTCTTTGAATGAATGCAATATCATTCATTGAACTTTTGAAAACCAGTTCAATTTCTTTCTGTGACAATTGGACTGGTTTTCGGGTAGAATTGGAAACAGTCCTAAAACTATCGTTTTGAGAGCAGTTTCCTTGCGAATTTCTACCGGAGAATTGATGCTGAAAGCACCATTTTTTTCGAAAGTGACATCTCCTAGCGTCCTTTAAAAGTTGTTCGGCATTTGTTATGTCGAGATATGTCAGTTCCTCCTTTTTTTGAACTGTCTGTGCAAAGGAGATTTTTGGTTTCTTTGTGGAATTATCCGTCTTGGTGGTGTTGTCATTAATGTTGTTATTCTTGTTGTTATTCTTGTTGTCACTGATATTTATATTATTCGTATTTTCCTTGGTGTTGGTGTTGGTGTTGTTGTTGTCTTTGATGCTGGTGTTATTGGTGTTGTCGTTATTGTTTTTCTTTGTTGTTGTTGTCATTGTTGTTTTTATCATCATTATTGGTGTTGTTGTT
>OZ024741.1:147511004-147603504 GCA_964016885.1 Eledone cirrhosa
CATACACACGCACACATGTTAATAGTTATTGCTTTCCTTCCCCTCTTATTTCCACACACATCACACACACACATGTCTCTACACTGACACATATAGCGTTCACACTCTCCCCTCTCACTCCCTCATTGGCATTATGCATATTAATTTCAGTTTGGCGTCGTTGGGGTGGGCAGAGTCGTTTGAAACCTATGAACCAATGATAATCGAGAATTATGACACACGGAATACTGACGTTGTTCAAATTAATATATAGACTAGCTGACGTACCCAATTTCGCCCGGGTAAACAGATGATAAGAGAAGACAGGTAAAAGAGAAAATGACTGTAATGGATGTTTGTCTGGTTACTGTATGAGGCGAGTCAGTGGTGTCTGTGTGATACCAAAAACAGTAAAAAAAATCTTCCAGATATACCAGATTCTTCGTTGTACCGTTTGTGCATAGTATATGAACAATTCTAGGTGCTTCCACCTAGAATAGTGACCTCTAGGAGATGGTTCATCTTCTGCCTGACTGTAAAACGTGTATCATTGCATAGACGTGGTTGTTCCACGTTTCTCAAAAGGATGATGGAAGTTCCAATCTTTTATATTATATGTAGATATAGATATAGATAATTAATATAAAAGATGTCCGTCAATGTAAAAAAAGGTCCCTATTTACTTGAAATGGTTTATACAAATGCCAAATTAATATGGATATGGATAACATGCTTATCTATAAGCAGTCAGCTATAATAATAAAACAACAAATTATATGAGACAAAAATTTATTCAGTAATTTCCAGGCTCTTAGCCACTGAGTAATAGACAGTCAATATTGCCCAGAGTTCAACTCGGGGAGGTGGCCTGGTTTGAACTCCAAATGGCGGATCCTTCTACTTCGAAAATAGAATCGTTTTTCAATATTACTCTTGCCCTGGCCGGCCATAAGCACCAAACGTTTTGCCAGACTCAGCATATGATGAGGTTTTATTACCACCTCTATCAGAAGCGATAAATTTGAAGGCAATTTCTACCAATACTTGTTTTTTATTGCTCATTATCGACAATGAATGACATTGAACAGAAATGATAACTCTGTCAAAGCTCACAATACTGATCAAAGGACACCAATGTCTGAATCATTTACGTCGAATATTCATAGCAATGAAGGCAATTTCTACCAATACTTGTTGGTATTTATTGCGCAACATAGCAGTGAAAGTAATTTTTACCAATACTGTAATACTTTGTTAGTGGTATCAATTGCAAATTTTATACCATCAGGATCGCACACTCGAGATGCAGCAACAAACAGTTGCCCATGGCTGAATGCTGGATCATTCAAGTAGACCCCGACTCGCTTGAAAGTCTGTCCCTGTGCCTTGTTGACAGTCATGGAGAAGGCCAAATTGACGGGAAACTGTCTCCTTTGCCAAAGGAATGGCAGCAGATCTTCACTTGGTCTCAGCATGATCCTCGGAATGAGAACCGATTCCTCTCTGCCTGGGAGTTTAGCTTCTAAAACTCGTCCGTTAATCAATCTCTCAACAATCAATCTAGTACCATTGCAAAGACCCATTTTATGATTGATATTTCTAAGCAATATAATCGGCATACCCTTTTTCAACCTCAAAATATGTGGGGGGAATCCGGATATTTGAAGTGAATTCAGATACTCAGTCGGAACATCCATATTATTCTGCTGATTAGGCTCCATTGCATCCGCACTGACGGTCAACCATTCCTCTCCAGGAAACATTCCGGCTACTTGTGAATTTATTTCATCGACCGTTGCATTCGTATGAGTTAGAATAACGCGTTCCGATATCCAGGAGATATTCTGCCAAAAAGCATTCAAATTAGGGAACACCCAGTCAATCAATGCTTGGCGGTCCAGTGGCATGACCAAATAGTCTGGGATTCTTACAGTCTGATTATCACCAACGTGTGGCAATTCATCGTTTCCCAACTGCATCAACCATATGTCTCAGCCTCTTCGTTTTGCCCGAACATACGAAGTCGCATATTATCGTGTAATCGCAAAACTCTGAAATGGCGCCACAACGGGGACTTTTTCAGACATGCATCGACAATTTGCGCTCTTTGAGCATTCCTAACAATTGGTAGCACCTGTCTGAAATCGCCACCAAGAACGATAGTCTTACCACCGAATGGCAGGTCATTACCGCAGATATCTCTCAAAGTTCTGTCCAATGCCTCCAGCAAATATATGTGTGCCATTGGAGCCTCGTCCCAAATAATCAGAGACGTATTGCGTATAAGGCCCGCGAGTTCACTTTGTCCTGTAATGTTACAGACACTCAACTCATCCGGAGCCAATGGAGCCTTGAAGCATGAGTGGCCACAGGGAGAGCAATCTTCCTCTGAGCTCTGACTGCCGATAACATAGTGTTGAAACCGGTGCCTCCTGGAGCATCTATGAAAGCACAAAGTTGCTCATTAGTGGAAATCGAGTGGAGAACGCCATCGCCCAATTCTCTCTGAGATGATTGGGTCAACATTGGTATACGTTCATCCACAATACGTTGCTGTTCCAGTGGATCAAACTGGAATAGTTCCCTCCGATCGAGTGGCAACCGTCTAAGCTGCAATCTCATGTTCAATGCTAAGACACGTTGCCGCATTTCTTCATCAGGAATTGGCAAATTGAAATCTGTTAAACATTTGAAATGAACTTCAAGCAGTTGCTCAATATTGAGCAAAACAATAGCTTTCATCAAATTTTCATCATCGACCTGAAGATGATGCCTAAAATCATCAGCCATAATTCCCCAATGGCGTTCAAATAACTCTCTTGGATCGGCAGGATTGCAGAATCCTAGAATCGTGACAAACAACTGCCTTATTTGAGCTGGCATCTGTGTTGTTCCTGCAGCTCCCATGGCGTTATTCCCCTCACCGTCATCCTGAAGGAGTCCCAGATGCTGACACACAGCCTGGTATGTTTCATATTCCACGCCATTGATTGTTTTCAAATCAGCGAAGCTCTGTTTACCTCTCGAAAAATCATTATGCAACAGAATTCGGAGATAAAACACATCATCAGATGCTGGATGGACATTACAAACCCGTCCAATAGTCATGAATCTCAACTTTTGTTTTCTATCATTCCATTTCTTTCCCTTCTTATCCCACGTATAGTGCGAAGGGGTATCGCAGTAGAGTTGCCTTTGATCCGGGTTCAAAGCATGTTCCCTATTATGCTTGAACCACTCAGTCAATTCCGTCTTAGGAGGTGGTGCGTTAGCAATTCTTTCGACACCTCTTCTAGTGTCCTGAAAACAGACCATTTGCCTATATTCTCTAAGTGAACCGTCAGTTTCTGAACGCTGGGTTTGCGTTCATTGAGATCAAAATCGAACAATCTCTAGCAAACTTCGCTAGATCCAATCGAGCAAACATCCTGGAACCTGCCAACTTCATCTCCTTGGTTCGCTTCTTCATTCCTGACATTGATCATTGCCCGATCCTGACCTTTGTAAACATATTTGAATAGATATTTGCAAGCTTTCACTGAGCTACAAATTTCCACATTAATATGACAACGATATTTCATAATCAAATATGGATTGTAAGGCACAACCCATTGATTTGTAACCTGTCGACCGTTTACATTTTCGACCAAACCGCCATCTGCAGGCGACCGTCTTCTGTATGAGGGATGAGCATCCCCATCGTTCCAGGAAGTGTTCGTGACAAAAGATTTCGGAAAGTGCTTACTGCATTGGCCATTTTTCATGCAAGGCGCTTTCCGATTTGCCACTCCGCATTGGTTGTGGACCATTGACTTTGCCACCGAGTTGCGTAGTGCACAATATCAGGACGGTCCTTTGGCTGTTGTCCTGGCAAAAGTGCATCCTTAATATCAGTCCATTCAGGATTACATGCAACCGTTATAAACAAATCTGGCTTTCCAAACTTTCTGACAATAGCCATTGCATCCTGGTAGCGAATGTTCATATATCTCGATGAACGACGATGGCAAAATGATGCGTCGACTAATTTGCTTGTAATTGGCATCATCGGCTGTTATCGCATCCTGTATATTATTATACAATTCAGCTCTGATATGTTGCTGATGTGTAGCTATATAATTTAGCCTTTGATTTTCGATCTTTGCGAATGCCATACAACAGTATTTCTGGAACAATCTGCTGGCTTGAAATAGCGCATTTCTCTGTTGATTCCTCTCGTTCAAATGGAACGCGTAAAAGCCGCGAATCGAATTATTGTGTCTATTGCCACCTCCCTGTTGATGCTGATTCTCATGATCATCTAAATGAACAGACATATTCCATCCATTTTCACCTTTTGGGAATAAAAGAACATAATGCAATGGATCGTATGCCCTATTTGACTCATTGATAGTCTTGAGACCACCACATCTGCGATTGAGGAGGATATCTCTCGAACCAGGCTTATCGTCCATCAACACAGCAACTTCACGAAATCCTTCAGGGGCATTATATCGCCGTTCGTGTTGATTCCTTGGCACTGCGTCAGCCTTAATCACCAATGTTTGCTGCTGAACATTTTGCGGTTCAGCCACCAACATGAAATCCATAACATAAGGATTACACTGTCTAAGCCATGATTGCAAATCACGGATCAAATCACTTAACCTTTGCCGTTCAAGTTCAATCATATTTCCCGGCAACTTCATCCAACCGATCCTGATATCCTTCTCCGATTCACTATAATCTGGATCGTTAACGTAAGTTTGAGCGAATCGAGGTCTCTCTCCTGAGGTAACTTCTAAATTACCGATACAATGATACAAACGGCCTTGAATGACTACATTCGGTTGCCATGCTCCACTCTCAAACATCTCACTAACTCTCTGCGATGCTAAAACTAATGAATTGTTAATTTGCCGCGAATATTTGCGCAGTAATCTACCTCGGCCTCCTTGATCACCCCACATACTTAGTATTTTAAACTCCGGTGACTCCTCATCATCCGGCATTCGCAAGGGTTCTAGTTGAACTGCTCCTTTATGACAGCACATTGTGGCCCACGTCTTTTTATGCCTCAATGTGGACACAATGTGGACACTCTGTTCGTCCACCAATCTGAAAATGACACGGTTGCCATGATCCATTTTTAATATCATCCGTTGCTGTCTTTTTACTGGAATGAGGAGCACTTTGGCGACACATTCTCTGAACTTCTGTATTGCGCTGGCGCTGTTCAGCCAGCTCCTCTTCATCCATCGCAGCACGCCGTTGCTGCTGAATTCTGGTCATCTGCTGATGATGCTCAGCCAGTTCGTCTTCAACCATCGCAGCACGCCGTCGCTGTTTGGCTCCAGTGTTTCGTTGGCGTTGTTCCGCCAGCTCCACTTCATTGCTGGCTGCACGCCGTCGCCGCTGTTGTTCTCTGTTTGATAAAGTCGAATTGCTTTTATTATCAGTGTTCATTTCGAGCAATTGTCAAAAAATGTGACAATAATAAATATAAAAGATGTCCCTCAATGTAAAGAAAGGTCCCTATTTACTCCATTCACAACTCTGTGTATGTTAGACTAACAGACAGGCACACAGACAGATAAACTGCGTGGTGATTGTGGAACGCCACACACATACACGCATGGAAACGCGCACACGCACGCAAACTTACATACGCACACACTCACACATGTTGATAGTTTTTACTCTCTGTGGAACGCTGCACGCACGCACACACACATAAACATACGCGCACGTACATTGGCATTATGCATATTAATTTCAGTTTGGCGTCGTTGAGGTGGGCGGAGTCGTTTGAAACCTATAAACCAATGATAATCGAGAATTATGACACACGGAATACTGACGTTCTTCAAATTAATAAATAGATTTGTTATGATACTTTAAATTAGTGTATATATATATATATATATATATATATATATATATATATATATATATATATAATATATGTGTGTGTGTGTATTGGGCATATTTGGAACACATATATCGAAGAAAAAATGTCCATTTGGAATATGGTCAAGAATAAGAACAACGCCAAAGTTTATGAAAAGTGGTTGAATTCTACTATGTTAATTTTACCCCAAACACTGGAAATAAAAGCATTAAATTATGAACCAGAATAACAAAGAATAATATCGAAAAGAATGACTTTGGAGAAAAGGGACATGGTAGAAATAAACCAAAATACAAAGATATTGATTAACAAATGGTGGAAAACTGGGTTAAAAATAGGATTGCATTTGCAAAATATAAGAAATTTGGAAACAAGAACATAAAAAATAAAGCCTTGTACCATTCCAATGGTGGAAGAAGAGTGAAAATAAGTACTGCATTAAGAAAGTATACAACTCAGACAACCCATTTATAAAAAGGTTAACAAAGAAGCAAATATATATGGAATCGTAATATGACATCAAACCATAAATTTTACATACCAAAGGCCTAAACCAAAGCTTAGTAAATTCAGAATAAACAAAGTTGATAATAGAAAATCCACATTCAATATATATTATGATAACTGGACAGTCTTTTTGTCTGTCTGTCACATGCGAATGCTACGACCTGTCAAAGATTAATTAGAATTCATGGAACACAAATATAATATACAAAAGTGTGGAGAGCAAATATTCTAAAATGCTTTCATTCATACCAGTAATCAGTATTCTCTCGGGATTGCGGAAAGCGGTGTCGGCCTACGCCGATGACGTAACAGTAATGGTGTCGACGGCCTCGGAAATCGGGGCGATCGGCACCTTTCTGGAGGAGTACGAAAGGTTTACAGGGACTAAGCTGAACCGGGACAAGTCGATCGGTCTGCAACTCGGCATGCGGAGGGGCAGATCGATGCCCTCCGGTGGCATCGTCGGGCGCTGGACGGAGGGCCCGGTGAAGTTGCTTGAGGTCTGGTTCGGACCAGACCTCCAGGTGGAAAAGAACTGGGGTGAGGTAACGAACAGGGTGTTTGCACTGACCCAGAAGTGGGCCGAGTGCAAACTGTCCCTGAAAGGTCGGGCGGAGGTGGCGAACACTTATATAGCGTCCGTCATCTACTACCGCCTGACCGTTGTGCCTTGCCCAGGGGAAACGCTCACCAAAATGGAGCGCGCACTCTTCCAATTCCTTTGGAAGAAGCGGGCTCCTATGGTGAGGAGATCCATCTGCTGTCAACACCCTTCGAAAGGAGGGCTGGGGATACCGTGGCTAATGATACGTAAACACGCATTAAGGCTACGGCACCTCCAGGTATTCCTCACCGGTCAACCGGTGTGGGCCCCGTTTGTGAGGCGAGACTTTCCCAGACTCGTCTCGCTCACCGAGCTGCAATCCTGAGTCAAGCAAAGACCGAGAAAACTAGGCGCCTGGCACACCGAGTGTACCCAGGCGCTCACGGCTCTCTGGCAGGCGGAACCGGCTGTCAGTGGAGAATCCACCTCGTCATTCTATAGAGGGCTGGTGGTTAGCAGGTGCGACGACGCCCTCGGAGAAGCCCTAGGCATGGAGGAAGACGAACTGGCCAACCTGTTCGGTAGGACATTCAGCCCGGGACCCATGGATAACTTCCAGAGGTCCCTGGCCTGGCAGTGCTACCGAGGGGCTCTGCCCATTCGAGAAAGGCTCTACAGACACGGGCGCCCGGGTAGGGACCCCTCGAAAAAGATCTGTCCCAGATGCGTGTGCGACGAGGAAACCGTTGCACACGCATTGGTACACTGCTCGGGCATTGCCGATCTGTGGGGCTATGTCGAACAACTGCTGTCAAGGGTGGGACCGATCCGGTTGACCACCGCGTCTATTGTAACGATCAAGCCGCCTCCCCTCTTCAAAAACGAAGGAGAGGCGGTGTTTCTGTGCATAATAGCCATGGCGAAAGAGGTTGTATGGTGGACGCGTCTGAAAGGACTGAGGTCAGACACCTTTCTCTCTGGCCAACAACTGGTCCGTTTCTTCCGATATCATTTCGGAAGAAGGATCAGGATGGAGAGATAGCTGCTGCACCCCAGCCGTTTTTATGAAAGATGGGTGAAAGTAGCGAGAATAGCCCGTGTGAATGGGCCTTCACTCTACATCAGACTATAGGTGAGGAAGATGAAAGATCAAGGGAGCACCCCCTTTCTGTGCTCCTGAGGAGAAGGGTTGCACACTTTTTCGGGGGTGGGTGCGACCCCCCAAGGCGCCTCCTCCCTATTGAGGATTTTGTTATTAAATTTATTTTTGTTATATTTTATTTTATCTTTATATCTTGTTATTGCCTCCTCCTTATTGAGGACGCCTTTTTATGTAAACTCCCCCCATTGTACTTGTCCCACTTTTTGATGCCCTGGTGGCAAATATAAAGAAAGTTATCTATTATCTATCATCTATCTCTATCTCTATCGGACGTACGGTAGATCGCTGGTAAGTTTTTGTAAAATTTTCCATACAAAAACAGAATTCATTGTGTAAAATGTTATATTGTTTGATAGATTAACACCCAGGGTGAATTGTCAGCTGGGTGATAATCTCAGTTTTCGCTCCACAGGGGCGGAAATTTAATTTAAAAAATTGACAAGTTTTAAAAAATGTTCCTAACTTTAACAATGTGTGACTTACAACGAACGCTAGACTGCGAGAAGAGAGGGAAAGAGACAGATATAAACGTTATATCTCCCTCTAGTTCCATAGAAGTATCTATGGAAACGAACAACAACAAAACTTCGTTTCGTAAAGAAATGGATATTTACACAACAATAGATGAAAATAACAGCCCACAACAGACACCAAAAAATAAGAAAATACAGAAATTGAAACAATTGACACAACTACAAACGAAAAAACCAACAACAACAAAATCGAAAAAACAACATTCGCACAGACAGTGATAAATAAAACAGAGTACAAACACATCGACATAAGCAACTCCAAACAAATGTTGACCGATGCAAAATAATTCATAACCTTTGAAGAAAAGTGTGGGTTTCATATAAACTCACCCTTGCAAATTAAACGAGTAACAGTTCGAAGGACAGTAACCTTCCGAACTGTTTCAAATCAAACGAAAAAACCGGTATTCCTCAGTCAAGGACAAATTGAAACAACCCTGAAAGAGGCTCTGTCGGACATTGATTTTATGCAGAGGGCCAGACTATATGGAAGTGTTTCGGTACTTTTTACAAGCGAGGCCCTCGCACAAAAGCATTCTGTTACACCAGTGATCACAAAAGCACACACCTTTTTCCCTACTTACATGGGAAAAAGAACTCAAAAGATTAAAATAAATAATATACCACCGAACATCAACATTTGGTGGATCTTGGCCGGTTTTATAGAGCCATAAAGTGATACAATTCTTTCGGTCAGGAAATCGACCAGACAAAGGTGGGCAGGGACAAATTTGGAAATTCTGATACAAATGACACCAGAAAGAATTTCCAAAATCCTCGAAAGAGTGCTGGTCGACAACCAGAACTACATCAACATCGTAACTGGGGGGGCAGAAAGCCTCACTGTCTTCGATGTGCAAGCACATCACACCTAAAAGCCTCCTGCCCTTTACAAACAAATCTTTTTTTTTAAAAGTACTTTTACCAACACCAAAACAATCACCACCACAACCACCACCACCACCACAACAACAACAACAATAACAGACGAAACGAGCAAACACACCAAAACAAACAGCCACTCAACCAACAACAGAAAAAAACAGAGACAACACCCCTGAAGAACACAGCCCCACCCCATCTCACTCCATCAAACACTACCACAAACACACACACCGAAACACCACCACCACACAACACACCCCTACATCACACTCCTGACGATGATTATTCATCGACGGATGAAGCTGCTTCTCCTTCTTTAAGTGAAGAAGAGGGAGAGCCGCGGAAATCTAAAAAACAAAAAAAGAGACACCACAAAACCACAAAACTCCAATCACCAACACCAACACACAACCACAGACCCAAACATAAAACACAAACAACACCACAGTTAAACATCCCCCTACAAGCAAACCCAACACTAACACCACCCCAAACACAAGCACCCACCATAAAAAGAAAACTCCCGGACGAGCAACAAACTAAAACAACACAACAAAAACACAAACAACAATACGCTTACATCAACACAAACAACAAGAGTTTGATGGAGGTCATCTTCCAAAACCCCAAGGTGGAGACGGAGGGCAAAACTTTCGTCAAGGCAGAATCGTCTCCACGCCTTAAACTTATAAGGGTTTCTATGGAAACCTATAATGACCTGAAAAATAAATTTTCACAGGACGTGGGCAACCCCTGCCAGAAACCCATCAACCGCGTCCTGTTAAAATGTTTCCCTACCCCACCCAACACCCCATCCAGCATCCAAATGGAGATTGAACAACCCGATCTCCAGGAAACGAAAAGGTAAGTGCACCTTTTCGTCCATTTTCTCCAACTTTTCTTCACCAACATGGCTAGTTTACGAGTTGGAAGCGTAAATGTGCGTGGCCTAGGGATGCCCTGGAAACAGGGTAACTTTTAAACGACCTTAGGTCACACAGTATGGATGTGATAGCCATCACCGAGTCCAGGATCCACAACAGGCAGCAACTAACCCCCATCTTCGACGACTTTGAGATCTACTCATCTCTCTCTCAGCCAGGAGGTGGAGGAGGAGTGGCTATCATGTTTCGGAAGAACCTGGACGGCGAAGTACAGCAACAAGTACACTTGAACCCGGAGGGTAGACTGGTAGTCCTAGACGTGAACAGTATTGGAGGTGGAGCCTTCAGACTGGTGGCCGTCTATGCCCCGACCGGGCAATCGCAATCACGGCCAGACTTCTTTAAGCGTCTAGAGTCTTTTCTGGAAACGTCTCGCTCCTTACTTTTAGTGGGGGACTGGAATGGTATCCTAGATGCACGATGGGACTATGTGGGAGCATGTCCAGTAGAGGGGGGTGCAACAGCCTCAAAATTTTAATCGGCCAATGACAACTGGCCGATAGGCATCGACTGGATTTCCCGACTGCACCACAGTGGACGTGGGCAAACCGCAGTGGGACATCTAGATCGTATTTAAATAGGTTCTTCATTAGAGAAAGGGACAAGGAGATGTTAAGCTGTCCACGAATGCACATGGTTGCCTATTGAGATCACAAATTAGTCGTCTGCTTAGTCAACCGTGATAGAACACATAGACAAGGACCCGGATACTGGAAGCTGAACGTGTCGTTGCCGGCACGTAAAGCTTACAGTGAACGCATATGTAGTCTAGTCAAGCAACAGTTAACGGGAGCCATCGTCAACAATAGATGGTGGTACTCGCTCAAGAAAGCAATTAGAATAGAATCGATAGGATTTAGAAGAGAGTTATCCTTAGAGAAAAACAAAATAGAAAGAGAACTAGTAGCCAAGGTAGAGGAGGCACTTAGAAGTGGCAACGCGGCTAGAGTGTTAGCGTCGAGAACGGCACTGGACCAGTTATTCGATGCGAAACAAGAAGGCTGTGTGGTCAGAAGCAAAACACGTGCTCTAGGAAACTAAGGAGCGAAAGCTGTCAGCTGGGCCCGAGTGGCGGAGGCGAAAAGTGGCAACAAGTCCACGATTCGGTCCTTGAAAGACCAAAACGGACGCGTGCTACTTGACCCCAAGCAAATGTGCGAGGCCTTTCAGCAGCACTTTGCGCGACTGTTTAAGCAGAACGACAGTGAGCCGAACGGGGCAATGGACTTTAGTTCATACCTCGACGGCCTGCCGCGTCTCTCGAACACGGACGCCGAGTCCTGCGAAGACCGATCACAGCCACTGAGATACGGGACGCTCTGGGCCGCTGCGGGAAACGCAAGTCACCCGGTCTAGATGGTCTACCCTATGAGTTTTACATAGACATGCCGGACTTGTTCTCTGGCGTTATGGAAGCCGTCTACTGCAATTGGCAGCAGAACAGGAGAATTCCCAGTTATGCAGGCAAGGGCGTAGTAACGCTGATCAGGAAAGACGAGAACAAGGGGGACGAAATTAACAACTTCAGGCCCATAACTCTGCTCAACACAGAGTTAAAGATTTTGGCCAAGGTGCTAGCGACGAGGTTGGCGCTTGTCGTCGAGAACCTGGTAGGAAAAGCGCAAACGTGTGCAATCCCGACCAGGTAAATACACGACAACCTCCACCTCATGCGATACATCATAGAGAGGATTGGTAGTAAACCCGGCTTCGGTGGGGCTCTGATCAATTTGGATCAGTCTAAGGCATTCTATAGGGTCGACCATCGATACTTGGAAGCGGTTCTCAAGGCGGCCGGTTTCGATCCCGTTTTCAGAGGCTGGATCGAGGCGATGCACACCAGCATCTGCTCGAGGGTCAAGGTGAACGGCTACCTATCGGAGCCGTTCGCAATCACGCGTTCCATTCGACGAGGGTGCTCTCTCTCCTCCATTCTGTATGTATTGACTATAGAGCCACTACTGCGGAAATTGGAGCTGTTGCAGGGCATCTCTCTAGAACCGGGACTGCGCAAAGTGGCGTCGGCTTGCAACTCGGTACGTGGAGAGGCAAACCGATGACGTCCGACAGCGTCGTTGGACGTTGGATGGACGGACCGGTGAAATTGCTCGGGGTCTGGTTCGGTACAGACCTCCAGGTGGAGAAAAACTGGAACGAAGTCACGGCCAAGGTCTTTGCGCTCACCCAGAAGTGGGCAGAGTGCAAACTGTCCTTGAAAGGTCGAGCGGAGGTGGCGAACACTTTCATAGCGTCCGTCATCTACTACCGCTTGACTGTCGTGCCTTGTCCCCGTGAACACCTCGCCAAGATGGAACGCATGCTCTTCCAGTTTCTGTGGAAGAAGTAGGCTTCGCTGGTGAGGAGATCCGTCTGCTGTCAGCACCCTTCCAATGGAGGGCTGGGAATGCCGTCGCTGATGATGCGCAAACTTGCGCTGAGGCTGCGGCATCTCCAGGTATTCCTCACCGACCCCCAACCGGTGTGGACACCGTTTGTGAGACAGGCTTTCCCACAGCTCGTCTCGCTGACGGAGCTGCAGTCCTGGGTCAAGAAAGACCGAAAACGATGGGCGCCTGACACATTGAATGCGCTCAGGCGTTCACAGTCCTCTGGCAAGTGGGCGCAGCAATCAGTGGAGACTCCACTTCGACATTTTATAGAGGGAACGTACGTTACAAGGGCGACGACGTGCTCAGAGAGACTCTGGGCATCGAAGACGTTCAGCTCACCAGTCTGTTTGGTAGGACTTTCCGCCCGGGACCTATGGACAACTTCCAGAAGTCCCTGGCCTGGCAGTGCTACCGAGGAGCTCTACCGGTTCGTGACAAGATCTACAGGCACGAACGCCCCGGCAGGGATCCTTCTAAGAGGACGTGTCCAAGATGCGAGCAGGACATTGAAACCGTCCTGCACGCAATAGTACACTGCCCGGGCGTAACCGACCTGTGGAACTATGCAGAACAATTGCTGTCGCGTATGGGACAAATCCAGTTGACTGCCGAGTCCATAGTAAGGATCAAACCGCCAGCCTCTTTCAAAAACGAAAGAGAGGCGGTTTTCCTCTGTACAGTGGCTATGGTGAAAGAAGTTATATGGTGGACGTAATTGAGAGGACTGAGGACAGATGCCTTTCTCTCCGGACAACAATTGATTCCCTTCTTTAAGTATCACTTTAGAAGGAGAATCAGAGTGGAGAGAGAGGCACTGCACCCCAGTAAATTTACTGAAAGGTGGGTGAATGAAGCGAAAATGGCCCGAGTGATTGGGCCTTCTCTGTTTATAAGCCTGTAGGTTGAAGAAGAGAGCAAAAGGAAGAAAGGAGCATTTGCACAACACGCTCCTGGAGTTGAGGGTTGTTCTATCGACGGTGTATTAAACAACCCATTTGTAGTGCTTCCCCCCTATTGGGGATTTCGATTGTTGTAATTGTTTGTTTTTATATTTTTTACACGACTGTATGCAAAATCCCCGGCATGTCTTTGTATTGTCCCCTTTTGTTGTGCGTCCTTGTGACAAATAAAGAAATATATCTATCTATCTATCTATCTGCTGTCGCGTATGGGACAAATACAGTTGACTGCCGAGTCCATAGTAAGGATCAAAGCGCCAGACTCTTTCAAAAACGAAAGAGAGGCGGTTTTCCTCTGTACGGTGGCTATGGTGAAAGAAGTTATATGGTGGACGAGGTTGAGAGGACTGAGGACAGATGCCTTTCTCTCCGGACAACAATTGATTCCCTTCTTTAAGTATCACTTTAGAAGGAGAATCAGGGTGGAGAGAGAGGCACTGCACCCCAGTAAATTTACTGAAAGGTGGGTGAATGAAGCGAAAATGGCCCGAGTGATTGGGCCTTCTCTGTTTATAAGCCTGTAGGTTGAGGAAGAGAGCAAAAGGAAGAAAGGAGCACTTGCACAACACGCTCCTCGAGTTGAGGGTTGTTCTATCGACGGGGTATTAAACAACCCATTTGTGGCGCCTCCCCCCCCCCCCCTATTGGGGATTTCGATTGTTGAAATTGTTTGTTTTTATATTTTTTACACGACTGTATGTAAAATCCCCGGCATGTCTTTGTATTGTCCCCTTTCTTGTTGCGCCCTTGTGGCTAATAAAGAAATCTATCTATCTATCTATCTATCTATCTAGAAACATATCTCTATATTTTTCTATCTATATGTACACACACCCATGTACCCACAAAGAATCGAGAGGAGTCTTTAGTTGTGTCAGGGGCCTGGCAACTCCTTTAGTGTTTGTAATCTGCATAATAAATGCACCCAGTTAACTCTGAAAGATCAGTAGATCCATTTGAGTACTGATTGGATTGAGGCAGAATGTCGAATCCTTTCTAGCAGGGAAAACGGATATTAAACGATGATGAGGCGGATGAAGAGGAGGAGAAGGGGGAATATGAGGAGAAGGAGGAATATGATGATGATGATATATATACAAAATTGTAATGTAAAGTCCATTGTCTACGAAGCAGAGATTAAATATACAAACACCAACCAGCCAGAAACTCGTGGAAAATATTTGGGTATGGCGCAAGAACGAGTTAAACAAAAATTTTACTCGGACCTCTCCTCATTTAGGTATCCCGATATGAAAACTAGCACAGCGCTGGCAAAAAGACGCCATACATAAATGGAACTAAGAGATGCCCACTCTGCCTCAGTAAAAAATTTAAGATTCTGCAAGGACTCACCAAACAAGTATCTAAAATCCAAAATTGAATTACTTAGACATTGTTTGCATCGGAAAAGCCATTTCCTGTCCAACTGGAAACCCACACCCCAAGATACACCCTCATTAAACCTGCTAAATTCTCCATGAACCTATTTTGCTATCACCTACACATGCACAAAAATACGCATATAACAGATTCCCAAGCACACACACACACACACACACACACACAAGATATACACTACCTTACAAAGTCCCTCGATTTTTGAGTGTTCTGGTTTTAATTTTTAAAGAAACTTTTAGAAGTCGTTTAAGATTTACAAAATTACATTACACACTACGTAAAAACATACATTTCTAGTCAAACCTGTCTATACAACTTCCATTAAGGGTATGAGAGAAAAAAACATTCGTCCAATCCTCCATTTCTGTAAGAGAATTATCTCCCTTTGTTTTTTTTTGAAGATGAACAGTTGACGATATACGACCTATTGTAATGAGCTCCTTTAAGGTTTTTTAAGATCTGTTTTTAATTCACAACTTAAGCCATGCACATATTATACATACGCATCTATTCAAATCAAATTACACATACCCCTCTGTACGTATAGTGATGTATTAGTATAATCTGGGATGTTTTGGGGAATTACCTCCTTTGCTCTTGAAGAGAACTCTCCACGAAATATAACCATATTTCGTGAAGTAACGGTTTTTCTTTAAATATTTGTCCTTACACCTGACGAGTGAGGTCAGTTTTAGAATAACTCCTCCACTATATAGTGGTGGCCACAACTAGACCCCGAAATCTAAGTTCGCACAAGCATGTTAAACATGAAATTTTAATACACAACCACACACACACACGCGCACATACACACACACATACTCGCACACACACACACACACACACACACACACACACACACACACACACACACACACACACACACACACACATATCTATCTATCTATCTATCTAGGGCGGGTAAAATTCCCGTGATCCATGGACGAGTTCTCTCCAGCGTTCTTTGTTCCTCATCATCGCTGCCATGTCCTGCATCTCCAAGAGACCGGTGTCTGTCCTTAGGGCATCAACATATGTCAACCTCGGTCTCCCTCTTCTAGTGTTCCCGTGCAGGGGCTTCCATAGGAGCACTGAGTACAGTGTCAACGCTGGATGTCGGTCAGCATATCCAGCTAACCTGTCTACTCTGTGCTACTTTCGAGCTGATTTTTGGGAGGCTCCCATATAGTTTTGAGTTCTTCATCCTCAGTGTATACTGATTAATGTTCAGAGCCATCCTCAGCATTCTCGTGTAGCACCCATCCACCATCTGAGTACGTTTCTTGGTCAGTGTCCAAGTCTCAGACCTGTGCAGCAGCACAGACTCCACTGCAGCAACGAAAAGACGGATCTTCAGGTCTTCACGAAGGTCCGACTTCCACACCGATCTCAAACTGTGGCACGCCTCCCAGGTTTTGCTCTTCCTCTCAATCACATCATTCTCTATGTTTCCAATTTTTGCTCCCAGATACAGGAAGTCCTCAACCAATTCTAGCGGCTTCCTGCCTACATTCATAATCTTCTCTGGTTTCTTAATATTCTCTACTAGATACTTCGTCTTAATCTCATTCATTCTCAGCCCCACACTCATCAACACAGTCTCTACCTCCTGCATCAACTCCTTTGACTCCTTCACTGTGTTTGTCACCAGAACTATGTCGTCAACAAATTCAGCATCTGACATATTTTTTGCCTTAACTCTCCGGCTCTGAGCCAGTGCCACAGTAAAGCCAGAGTCCTGGTGTTTCTCCAGCGCAAGGCGCATACAATAGTCCACACTTCTCTCTCCTCGGCACCGGGGTCTCACTTGCTTCCGCCACTGCATTGGTGAAGTACCCATACCTCCTAGTCACACTCTCCTCAGTCCCTCCAATCTCTCTCCTCGCCTCACCACACAGAGCACTGAACCTGTTCCTCACTTCTACTGTGAACCTCTCCTGTAGCTTATCATCTTCCCTGAAAGCTCCCAGTTATCGATTGCTCTCCGGGGCTGAGCCTTACTCTTTCTTAAGCTTACCTGGACTTCACTCATAACAAGCCGGTGGTCACTGTCCAGTGTACTGAAAGAATTGTATGGTTCTGTGTTCAGAACACTATTCCGCCACTTTTCCTCACCAGAATGAAATCAATCTTGGACTTGGACAGGCGCATATCAGAGATGTAGGTCCACATCTTCCCCGGATTTTTCCTAAACCCTAGGTTGGTTGCCATCAAGTTCGCCTCCAGCAGGGTGTCTCTCAGTAGTCTTCCATTTCGGTTGGTGTTGTTATGTAAGTACCAGCAAGGATCTTCACTGCTATCCTTACTCAGATGTACATTGAAGTCACCCAGAACAAGCAGGATGTTATGAGCCGGTGTGGTGTTGACAGCTCTACACACTTCCTCATGGAACTCCTCCGCACTCACATCACTGTCTCCCTCGGTTGGACTATAGGCTGAGATGACTGTCAGTCTTGGGTTTCCATTGAAGGTCACCCTCAACACTCGCAGGGAGACAGGTATAATTTCTCTCACCAATAGATTGGTTTTTGCACTGAACACAAAACCCACTCCTCCTACTGCAGTATTCGTTGTGTTCCTCACTGCTGATGTGGTGATGAGCTGACTCCACTTCCCAATCATCACTCTCTTCACGGGCTCATCATGTAGGATCCTGTGTTCTTGAATCGCAAGTATCTGCATACCACTCTCCTCGAAAAGGTGACCCAACTCCTCTCTCTTCTCCAGCGTCCGAACAGTCCTCACATTCAGAGTGCCGATTTTAATCGCTATTCTGCAAGAGAAAACTGCATTCTTTATATTTGTCTCAGAGACATCTGATCCATCATCCACTGGCCCTTCTCTAAACCAGCAGAGTCATAATGACCAGACTGCTCCTTGACAGAGTAATTAGGGGCTCTAACCCTAGTGCTATTAAATCCACTCTCCATTGTTCTTTTCAATGGCTGATAATACCTTACGGGCGCCACTCGAATAAGGTAATTATTTAACCCATAAATGGGGCCCTAACAGGTACTACTACTCCGGGCCAGAGAAGACCTGGGAGTGATAACAACTAAGGAGAAACTCCACATTCCCCACAGCTCCTGAACTCCCGAACTGGAGCCTTGCCACTGAATGCAGTTATATAACTGTATACTATCAGACTTCATATATAGGTTCGATTAGACCGTCTTCCGAAGAAGACAGTTTAATCGAACCTATGTATGAAGTCTGATAGTATACAGTTATATAACTGCTCAACCCTCCGAAACAATCGTAAAACAATGATATGAATTGGTAAAATAACTTGACTTTGTTGTTATTATTTTCATTGTTAAATTAATACCTGATATCTGAATCTGTATCTAAGGAATTAACTCAACGGAACACGGAACTTTTCTATGGATTTCACTGGATTACTCCCCATGAGATTACACTGAGTTCTATCCACGGTACAGACCCTACCACCAAGGGTAGACCACATTGAAATATATATATATATATATATATATATATATATATATATATATATATAAATATTTCGTATCTCCAAAGAAATACCGTTTTAGGAAGCCGTAGCTATGCAAACACCGGGGGGATAACGCCCTCTGGTGATGTCCAGCAGAAGCAAGGGGGACAAGCGTTTCAGGCTTAATTGGCCTTCGTCAGGACGGTCCCTCCCACCGCTTGCGACTGCTAGACTAGAAGACAGGCGAGAATATATACTTTTCTCGTCTGTGTAAATGAGGTGATTAATCTCATTTGCATATGAAGCTGCATAAGTTGGCTCAACTTATAATAAAAAAGAAATAGGATTTCGCTTCAAGCATAGCTTCAGCCTGTCTTCTAGTCCAGCAGTCGCAAGCGATGGGAAGGACCGTCCTGACGAAGGCCAGTTAAGCCTGAAATGCATAGACGGTTGTCCCCCTTGCTTCTGCTGGACATCACCAGAGGGCGTTAGTCCCCCGGTGTTTGCATAGCTACGGCTTCCTAAAACCGTATTTCTTTGGAGATACGAAATATTTATATATATTGTATAAAGCTATGCTTGAAGCGAAATCCTATTTCATATATATATATATATATATAACTCCGTTTTTTAATTTGATATATATATGTGGGGGGGGGGGGGTGGAAAAGGAAAATGTCTCTTGTATTCCTGGAATTGTGGTCATTATTGGGCCTGGAAGCCATGAGTAGCGCTTTTGTTCCGTGTATGAACATAAATACTATAATATATATATATTTCACAAACATATTTTCTTTTAAAGTTTGGCAAAGAAACAGAATATTACTTATTCCATTCAGAAGTGATACATATGGCGACAAGAAACGACGCAAAGAACGGCTCTCCTACCTAAACATAATATTCTCACCGAAAACTGCCCTCTTAACACATGTCAGATGGATTACAATATTCATTATTGCAAATACTTTCACTATTCCCTGACTTGTAGAACCAGTTTCAATATAACATCCCTTTAACGAAGTAAATCTGATTTTCGCCAACAAACCACGGGTAGACATGAATGATAAAAAATAATAAATCACTACATCCCGTCGGCATCACATTAAGTACACCCCAAATTCTATAAACAGCAATATACACACACATATACACACAGAGTGAAAAGAAATCACATTATTTCGTATGAATTGGCAGTATCGGCAGAAGGTCGGACGCCATGCTTTGCAGCATAGAGGTGCGGTCCTTTACGGTCTGAGTTCAAATCCCGCTCAGGTTAACTTTGCCTTTCATCCTTACGGGGTTGATAAAATAAAGTACCAGTAAGTACTGGGATAATTGCTGGCCTTGTGCCAAAAGTAGAAACAATTATTTCGTATGAGAGACACTATAGTAACCATCGTAATGTTGGACATAAAGCACTCTGGTCATTGACTTCCTTTCTAACCCACATACACCTTTTAATCTACTATATAAATTGGAAGTGGTCGGACGTTTTATATTTAAGTAAGTAAGTAAGTGTAGTCGTATAAACGTCGAAACGGCTTGGTGGAATTCAGCAAAAATTTACACAGTGATGCAGAATGACCCGAGGAGGCGTTGGGTCGACTTTTAGGGTACAAGCTTCCATGGTTACGGAGAAAATCGATGAAACAGGAATTTCCATTCAAATTGAACTGAGAGTAATCTGTGAACGCAGAAGTAAATATTTCGACAAACGTTCCAACCGAAGGAAAACAGGAAAACGATATTTTGGTTCGTGAAGACGTTCCTTGGCAATGAACGGAAAAAAGGCGAGGATAATACGTCGTTATGTGGAGCGAGAAGAACAATTTCATGCAAAGACAAGGCCAAGTTTATGGTATAAATGGAGTCGTTAGACTAATATTCTATTTAGCATAACAGAATGATTTCCAGCCCCGGAGTTTAAGATGATGCAAAATAAAATTGAAACGAAAATGACAGAGGTTATTAAAATAGTAAAAGTAAATAGTGAGATTAGACCAGTACATACGTATGCTCCGAAGAACATTCACATACATACGCACACACAAATACATACCCCCCCCCCCACACACACACAAACACTAGCGCGCGTTTCTACAGTATTTTCACCAACTTAAGACATAGGTTACTTATGTACTCCGGATGGTCATCGGCACTTTCATTTTCCAGATATTGATTATAGGGTCTCCCGGCAGATAACCCCCTTTAACCACTTTCTTGGAGTCGACTGAAGCACTGCAGTGCATGCAACAAAATGTAATAACTTCTGGAGTTCGCAACCGATTTTCACAAAACTTGACACATGGGCTACGTTTGTCCTACAGATGAATGTGAACTCTCAGATTGGCACATATTGAGTAGGGGACGCCTGGGGGCAGAACCCCCTTTTGAAAAAGCCGATGATTTTGTAAAAGTATAGTTTTCGAAGCAGCACTGAAGTATTGACATAAATGGTATACACAACTGCTATTTAATACCCGAGCAACGCCGGGTACCTCTGCTAGTTATATATACGTGCGGAGATATTTTGTATACACACACACAATACTTAGGAAAACGTTAAAAAAAAACATTTTATTTATATCGTTAACAAGTGTGCTAAACTAACGCAGCATATCCTATTTGTTTACATTTTGTTCTACTTTACGGATAGACAGACAGAACAAAATTGCTATGGTAACATCTATGGATGAAGTGTGTGATAAAACTGGTTACTGTTCCAAAATAGAACATTGCCCAGAAAATCCCGACTGTCATCTATGCACAGAACCCAAGAACTCCTTCGAAACCGATGGGTTGAATGTGGTAAATGTCGTGTTTTCTGTCCTTCAATGTGCCAAACTTTCGAAAGATCCCAGGCAAAAAAAGAGACACCATATTTCTATGATGGACTCTGGGAAATGGTCCAACTACCAAATTGGTACTTTCAGTGACTGGACTGTGTGTCTGCCTCTCTACCATTGCTGTTCAACTACAACAACAAAAACCGACGACCGTCTCTTCTTCTACACTTGTTGCTGAACAACGGCAAAAACCGACGACCATGGTTTCCTCTACCATTCCCTGTTGAAGAATATCAACAACAACCGCAACGATATGTCTCCCGTTACTTCCTCAACAACAACAACCGACGACCTAGTCTTCCCCTACCATTCCTGTTGAAGAACAACAACCGCAACCCATCAATACGACAAATGATTTCTGCTTTAAGCCGAGAAATGGCAGGAATCAAATCAATCATTCGTGTAGAACATCACAATGAAAGATCTTACCGGTGTACCTTGCTAAAAAATCTCCCTGTTGCTCTTGCCGAACCTAGATGCATTGAGAAAGCCACTGAATCTGTCAATCACGAAGTAATTGCCATTGGTGTATCAGAAACGATAGCTGATCTTCAGACATTGCTGCCAGCTCATCCAAAGACCTAGACTGTGCTCCCCCAAAAGATGCTCTCTGCCTTGGTCGACCAGATCCAAACCGCAGACTAATTAGTCTTTTCAAACTCTACTGAGGCTCGTTCATACCATTTAGCCTCTGATAAAGCTAGGCGTGAAAATTGGATTACCTTTGGAACACGCCCTGACTACCACCTGATGTACATTCAAAGCTACGTTGCTGCAGCTTCCTTAAATCGCAACTCAGCACAACATGAAAGCTTCAGCCTACGTGACGATGGGCAAATATAGAAGTTTATTAAGCTGGTGAAACATGGAAAAGAGATACCAGCTGGTCTGAGCACACTGTACCCACAATAGCTGGCAATGAAAAAGCTGTGGGAAACTAAATCAGAACAAACGGCCATCCCCTACATATCATCATAAACTGAAATCAAGCTACAAATTGTTGTCCTTAAACTCTATGCAACAAGATACATCTTTTTGATTCTTACGTCGAAAGTATCGACCCTGATTTCATTACAGACACGGAAACATGGGCATATTCCTTACTCTGTGATGGGGTTTCAACTTGTTTCACAAAGACCGTGGTGGTGGTGTGATGTTCTATGTTCATTCAAACTTTTCAACAATTCCTTGCTTTGCTTTGAACAAATCACAAGAAGTATTTTTCTGCGATATACGTATGGCCATGTCAACATTGCTACTTGGAGTTGTTTACTGCCCAACAAGAAGTGACAACACTTTGGATCCACTCTTTACCACTACTCCTGAAATTATTAGTGTTACTACTGAGGAAACTTTAGGTGACTCTGATCATACTATGATCATTGCCAATCTGTCTCTTATGGGTAGTAACAAAAATCACAGCCATCGCCCAACCTGGCTTGAATTTTACGACTCTGGAGATGTGAACACTATACTTCAGAACATTCTGAACTCAATATGGACAGGATGTGCAGCATCAGTAACACATAAGCACAAAGAATAACCCAAAGGTGCAATTTTGGAGACTGCAGCAGTCAGACTTGCCAGGAAAGAACGCTGTAATGCTGAATGGGAATACAAACTGAATAAATCAGAAATCAATATAAAAAAAGCGCAATATATCATCCAACCATCTGAAGCAGATGACAAAAAGGGCAGAGCTTGAATTTGAACAGCACATAGCAACCAGCCCTGACAGTAAGGTGTTCTGGAAATATGTACATTTAAAGCAGAGACCTCAATCTCCAGTTGGTCCTCTTCACAATCCCGACACAAACCAGATTACTGATGATCCCAAAGAATGCACAGAACTCATTTCTGAATGATATGCAGGCATTTTTACTGTTGGAAACCAAATCTTACCATCTCTACTGTCGTCCAGTCAGTATTACTAACTGCATTTCCAAACTGATGGAATCATGTGTCAGGGAAACACTCTGGAACTTCTGGAATTCTCACAGCCTTATCCGGCCCTTGCAATCTGGATTTATCCCTAATTCCAGCTGCTGTGATCAACTTATCAAGTTTCTTGAAGAAATCACCCGGATCACTGATGGCAGCTCATGGGTGGATGTTATTTACCTTGAAGTGCGGTGGATTGGCAGTATCAGTAGAGGGTCGGACGCCATGCTTTCCAGCATAGTTACGTCCCTTTACGATCTGAGTTCAAATCCCGCCAAGGTTGACTTTGCCTTTCATCCTTACGGGGTCGATAAAATAAAGTACCAGTAATGCACTGGGTAATTGCTGGCCTTGTGCCTAAAGTAGAAACAGTTATTTACCTTGACTTTGCTAAAGCTTTTAATTCTGTTCCACACAAAAGACTTATGGCAAAACTCTCTGCAATGGGTGTAAAAAATTATCTTTTTAACTGGTTGAAGTCCTTCATTCTCAGTCGAAAAGAGGTAGTCACGGTTCCAGGACAGCATTCTTCACCCTATGAGATGTCATCTGATGTACCACAGGGATCTGTTCTTGGTCCCCTTTTGTTTGTTGCATATATTAATGAATAGATGCCAAATTAAAGAATTCCACAGTGCTGAAATATACAGATGACATCAAGCTGTACCTTTAGATAAAAAGAACAGATCCTGAACACTACAGATCTTTCCTGCAAGCAGACCTGGACACAATGCAACAATGGATCATGGACTGATAACTCAAGCTGGCTGTGGACAAGTGTACCACCATGCATTTTGGGAGGGAAAACCCATCATCCCCATACTCCCTCCACAACACTAATATTAAGAAAGTCTTCTTGTGAACATGACCTGGGCATTAGTCAGCAGCGATTTACGTTGGACAAAGCACATCTCTAAAATTGTCAAGAAGGCCGAGGGTGTTTTGGTATCATTCAGCAAGACCTTTGTCAGCCACTCTCCAGATATCTATTTAAAGCTGTATATAGCTATGGTGCGGCCACAATTAGAATTTTCATCACCAGTCTGGAACTCCTATCTTTCTCAGAACATTGACCTCTTGGAAATTGTTCATGGACGTGCAACCAAGCGAATACTCTCCATCAGGCATCTACCATACTCTGAACGCTTTACTTCCCTTGGTATGAATATGTTGAAGCTCTGACATCTGGCAACTGACTTGGTAAACACCCACAAAATTATTAACTATCTTGCCAACAACAACCCTGAGTACCTTTTTGATTTCCATGTGTCTAACACACATGGGCATGCCCACAAAGTCAGAAAACAGCACAGCTCCCATGTTTTCGGAAACCTTTTTTCACGCTCAGAGTTGCTGAAGCATGGAACAGACTACCTGCATCAGTTGTTAGCTGTCGAGACACTGCATCATTTAAAACCTCCATGCTTCCTGAGATTCGCCAACACTACACCTGATATCTCCCCTCTATACACACGCACACATGTATATCATGACTCATACACTATTCACTTCCCTGACATTTGTACATTATTCTATGTACTATACATGCACCTGTGATGAGTTGTAGTGCACCTGAGCACTGTACACAATAATTTCATTATTATTATTATTATTATATAAGACATCAATCTTTCCAGCAAACTAAATCTCCAGAAAGATAGAGGGACTAATTAGATACGCATTAGAAACTCTCCGAACTTTCAAAGAAATATAAACTAGAATGTGTGCAATTCAAAAGGGTGTTCTTTTATTTTAAGTAGATACTAATCTCTGATTAATAATTCCATTTTACATTCATTTAAAAAATGAATTATGAGTGTTCCAGTTGACTTGATCAACGGAAGTCTACCTGTGAAATTAACAAGCTAGTGGATGAGAATTCTTCAGATATCAACACAGTTCTCAGGGAGATTCAGCATGACAATGTGTGTAACAAGGCTGACCCTTTGAGTTACAGATACAACTCATTTTTCCAGGTGAGTGGGCTAGAGCAATGTGAAATGAAGTGTCTTGTTTAAGGACACAATGCACCAGCCAGAATCAAACTCACAACATTATGATCATGAGCTAAAAGCTCTAAACACCTAGGCATGTGCCTTCACTATTTTAACCGTTAGGAAGATTTTAACCTCACACTTATTTCTGTATTATTTTCCTCTGATGTCTGTATTAAATTTCGTCTGATTAGTTTCTTACAAGGTCACAGACGTGTAAAGATTTAGAATTCTATTGTGTCGAGTCTAATGCATAATGATTACTTATTTTATTCATACCAGGGGAATTAAAAAAGCAAAGGTAATAACAATGGAATTTAAACTCATAAGAATATAATATATTCTGAAATATACATTAGATCATCACGATTTACCAATAGCGGGGGTCTGGGATCTTTTCAATCTGAAAAACCACTTTTAGCTAAAAGAAAAAATTATAATTGAGAATATTGGAGCCGCATAATTTATAAACCAAGAAATATGAATTTAGCCAACATTTTTCTAACTCAATGTGATCTGGAGGCTTAAATGTTATCTGAAATTGCTTCAATGTCCAGTCAAGGCTTTTATTTGTTTTACCCTTTTGATACCAAACCACCAGCAACTGCTCTGGATTTATGATACAAAATTGCTAATTTTAGAATATTTATATTTATATTAAGACCTTCCAGCATAATTTTATTTAAGAAATGTTTGTTTAGTAATGTTCTAATTATTGAATTCCTCTAAATATTTGATTATTTTCAAAATTAATTAAAACATATAGGCAGTGTATTTCATGTTAATGAAATTATTAAATAATATGATAGAATAGTAAATATCCGAGCACCCACTCAAGATATGCTAAGGAGCTGCAGTTTCCTGACCCCTAACATTGTAATTCGTTTGTGAGCCATTGAGAGAATCATCGTTTTTATATCCATTCTTCCATAGTTGGACGAAAGTCGGAGCTTATCCCAGTTTCATGAGGCTTTAAGTGATTGAATGTATAAGGCTCTACCAACCCTATACCCCAAACATTAGCCTCGCCATCACCCGATGGCAACGCTGCGAGTGTGCTGGCTTGCCTCAAAAATCATTAGAGAGGTTGCCCAGTACTCCTTGCGATGCTGCTGTCTTTTGCTCTGGTGTTGGCTCGGTTGTTCACCCCTTCCTTTACATTTTCTTTAATATTGCAACATTAAAGGAATATATCCTTCTGAAAGAATCGCGAGCAATTTATAATGTTATTTATGTATATATTTAAAACATTTATTATGTTATTCTACTGTAAATTTATTTATATGTTTTGTATATATCATGTGTTCATATTTTCACTCCCATTTTGTAACGTTATTTAAGTCTTCTACTGAATACTGAACATAAAGGGTTGGATTGAAATACTATAATGGATTTTTAACCCGTTCAGACATATGCCTCGGTGTCTAACTTTACACTCCACCTGGCTTAGAATCAATAAAAAAAATTTTCAAGCGAATAAGAATAATTGTTTCTACTTTTGGCACAAGGCCAGCAATTATCCAGTGCCTTACTGGTACTTTATTTTATAGATCCCCGTAAGGATGAAAGGTAAAGTTAACCTCGATGCGATTTGAACTCAGACCGTAAAGGGACGTAACTATGCTGGAAAGCATAGTGTCGGACCCTCTACCGATACTGCCAATTCACCTAATAGGCCTACTCAACTGTCGTCAGTATTCTGCCTTAGTATGCCGTCAGTTCAGCATGTTAACCCGAATAGGTTGCATGGATCTTTTCATATGTACAAACGAGCAGATGAATGATAATTTCCAATGAAGGCAAGATCAAGTTCCTGACTGCACCTAATGAAATACATTTGAGGGAGAGTCTGCTGGCCTTTTAGCATTGAAAAGAACGAAGGGATTATAATAAGATCACATGAAAAATTTTATAAACAGACGCCTTGGTCACTTGTAATGCTTGCGACTGTGGTTCAAATGTGTCATCTGGTCGTTCTTGTTACGTCTGCAGCGAAGTCTATTAGTTGTAGTAAATTCGGAGAATAAGTAAACATGAGTACCGAAATACTAATTCAATAACTAGTTTTACTTCACTTCACAAAAAAATAAAATTAATAATGTTCAATGCGATACAATTGTTAAATTTGTTTCTGTATACGTGGCACAGTTGTTTTTATATCGTCGGAATAAAAACCCATTAAAAAGTGCAAGGCTTATTTCAAAACAGAGTATGTGTTTGCGACGGCAATAATCTAGTAGTAGCCATATTTTTTTGTTGATGTTACGGGTGAATTGTTGCAAACTGGCTAGGCCGAAAATCCCAGCTATCTTTCTCACAAAAGTTCGTTACTTAGAACAATCTAATTTTGGTACCATGATTCTTCTATATGTGAAAGTTATGTCTCAGAGGCCATAGGTCAGTGCCCTGGTGGTCGTAGCGTTCGGAAAATCACCATGAGAAATTTTACTCGCTACACATCCACCCATAAATGAATTGTAGTTTTTTACAAGATTAGGCATTCGTATTTCTGACACAGAGCCATCCTTGTTTCTTCAGTTGGCTGTCAAAACATCTAGATCATTATAATTTGATATCAGAAGAATTGGCTTTCTGTCCTGCCACACTATGCATGTCACGCTCCTTTGACAGAGATGTCGGGAATCTCCACACTGGGGTAGCTTCTTCACTTTTAGGGATTTGGGGACGAGTTTCCGATTCGTCATCAATGTTCCCACAACTCTTGTATGCATTTCATTCAGGGCAGGAGAACTAAGTTGTAATACCTGTCCATCATGAGGACATAAGATTTATTTTCCAGTTCAAACGATTTGAGTAGTCGCACGATTTCTCTTGCAATGATTTCGCAATGATTTCTCCTGCCCAGTGTAAATTTCTGCATTCATCATATCACTAGTCTCTGCTTCACACAATAAAAAAGATTTTATTCCCCATTTTTGTTGGTTTATCCTTTATATACTGTTTGATTGCAAGTCGATTTTTATTGGGGATCATCCCCTCATCCAGGCTGAGATGTTTACGTAGTTTGTAGTAATATCTACATTTCTGCAAGAAATTGATTAGCCCGAGTCGTACTTTATAAATTCTGTCAGTCTTGTCAGTTGTCTGATCTTCTTCGTCAAGAACATGTAGAAAGTCCAGATTGCAAGAAACCAATCGCAAGTCATGACACTGTGAGAATAACCTAAAAAGTCAACACCGTCATTTAACCAGTAGTCCCTGTAACTAGGTTTCATGCACAAGTATTCCATATACACCCTTATCCCTATAAAATCTTTCATTTCTTATAGAGAAACATCCTTGAAAGATTTAACATGATATGAATTAGGCTTATCCTTGCGAACTTGGCTGGCACATAGAGTTGTCACCCATGCCAAATTATCCCCCAAATCCATCATCTCCAAACAATCTGAGAAAATGTAATTTGTTATGAACTCGGGAATGTTTCGTAGACCTAAATAATTTTCCCTAAACTGTAGATCTACACAAGGCATCCACCCCTATCAGTATCAGCTGTGCGAGGGCCACACCAAATTTGTTCACCCGAATCGCTATTTTCCTCACCACGTCTACAAGTATCATTGTCTGAATCACTCTTGTAGCGGAGTTGCGTCCCTTTGTGACGGTCGCGACTCCCCGTGGCAGATACGTATAGGAGTTGCGTCCCTTTGTGACGGTCGCGACTCCCAGTGGCAGATCCATATACTAAATGGAGTTGCGTCCCCCTGGGGACTATATATTTGAGAACATCGAGGCAGTAACTCTCACTTCCTGCGCTGACAGCCGAAAGGACCACTTGAACCTTACCAAGAGAAGATTTCTGTTCTTCTCTACATACTCATCAACATGTGGTAAAAATTATTTCTATTAATTTATTTGACTTCTGTGAAGTAAAACCATGTCACAACACTCACCTGCATTTATTGTCATTCTTAATAATATATATACACTGATACTCATATTCTAAACTCTCACTGTCTACGTAAGGGTAAACTTGTTGAAATTTTTTCTTGCCTTCATTTGAAGAATAAATACCATCAATACTTCCCTCAACTGTAAAGAGTCTAGGCTTTGCTCGTTTACCAAACGAATTGCTTGGTTCCTCAAACGCTTGTTTCATCGCAAAAAAAATCCATTTTCTTTTTTTTTCCATTAAAAACAAAAGTAAACAACAGTTATAGGGGACGCCGTTAACAATGAGTCATAAACACACGTAACTACAAAGCTGCAACGTAATCGGTTGTCTATTTTTAGTATTTTAACTTCTTTTTCCGCGTGCATTGTTCATTACCGCTTTAATGGGAATCCTGTAGAGATTGCGTTTAGGTAATTCCCTACTGTTCCTAATAGATGAAGTATGGTTGAATATTTAAGAAGTTTGGTTCATAATTATAAGGTACAGGGCATCTTAGGTATGTGTATTTTCAGACCTGCCAACCTCTAAAAACCCAACGGGGAGTACCACGAAGAAAAATGCCCCAAAACGGGAAGAAATTAGGCAAAATTTTACATAATGAAAGCTATACCCATTTTCACAAGAGAAAATATCTTTCACCCACCCCAAAGTGTATGGGAGATTACCCCGTCCAACGGGGATAGTTGACAGGTCTGGCCTTTTACTAGAGCCATGCATCAATCCAAACTTTGTGAGAGAAATTTGGTGGACAGAAACTGTTTGGAAGCCTGTTAGATGAACTGTACCTGTAATTTGAAGGTGCATACTGTATCATGCTGAATCTCCTGAACGTGTCTGAGGAACACTTAGTCATTTGTCCATTAATTTCACAAGCAAGTTGTACCATTGACGAAACAACTGGAACTTTCATCACTGAAATTGACAGAGATTCATTCGATTCCACATATCCTATTATCCAATCATTTCTTTAAACGAAGTTTATCAAGAGTATCAATTGTGTAATCATCATCACCATTTAACGTCTATATTCCATGCTTGCCTGCATTAGATGGCTGTCACATGCTGAGGCCAGACTGGTCAAGTGACTATGTCCCAATGAGATGCTTTGTTTTGGTTTGATTTCTATAGCTGGATGCCCTTCTTAATGCCAACCACTTTACACCATATACGAGGAGCATGGTTTCTATAGCCAGATGTCCTTGCAAAGCCAAACTACTTTACAGAGTATATTGGGAGCATGGTTTCTATGGGTGGATGCCCTTCCTAATATCAACCACTTAACAGTATTTTATCATGACTCTGGCACTACTACCATACAGCGTGGACTGTGTGCTTTTCATCATTATACCAACACTACCACCTTACAGGGTGGACTGGGTGCTTTTCTCATAGCACCAGCATTACCTCATTACAGCACTAGGGTGCTCAGTGTACTTGATCTAGCTAGGGAGGCTGGGATAAAGACATTACACTGTTGCTGGGAGGGGTCATAGTGGTGGCCTTGAAGCAAGCAGATGGTGTCTGATATATTGTAGGATGTGCCCAGCTTCTCTTGGTGGGCTAAAATGGATGTTTAAATCCTGCATGGAACAAGTGAGTGGGTGGGTGTTGTCTGTCATTTGGGGTGAGGTGTCAGGCTTTCCTGGGTTGAGAGAGTGTTGAGAGTGCAAGGATTCAATAGGGAAGGTGAATCAGTGAAGCTTGATCCTAGCTTTCCATGCTAACATGGATTGTGTGAAGAAGTCAGGAGTATACTAACAAGTGAGAACTTGAGAGCTGTTCCATCTCTCTGCTTCTTCAGTTTTAGGGTGAAAGGGAACAGGGGCTTACAGGAAGGGAATTCAGGAGTATACTGGCAGGTAGGGGATGAGACCTGAGTGTTGTATCATCCTACTATGATCTATAACTCCTGATAGTCATAGGGGTGCTGTTGTGTCATACAGAATGTCTTGGGAATTTTTAAAACCTGGTGTAGCCCATCCTCTCTCCATGTCTAAACACATTGATTTCATCCCGAGAAGAAGAGAGAGAAAGGGGTGAGGTGAAAAAAAGATATAGATGAAGAATTGACCCCAGTGCTGAACTGGCACTTTTTGATCAACCTTAAAAGAATGAAAGGCAAAGTTGACCTCAGCAGGTAAGTTGAACTCAGAGGGTAAGAGTTGAAATTAATGCCACAAAGCATTCTATTGGCACCTTCATAATAAGGAAAGCTACAATTTTAACATGTGAATACACACCAACATATTTGATTTTGCAGTTTTATTCAATTTAGTACAACAATGTTTATTCCTTACTAAATGGTTACTGCCCTAAGTAATTTGACAGAGCTGAGATAAAAACCAGCTTCTGAAGTGAAGTCCAACTTGTAAACAAAAAATTAGTGAAACAGCACCTCCAATGAGATTTGAACCATTCAGCTACTAATTTAGTTATAAAAAAAATGTTTTGAAATATTGCAAGTAGAAACTGAAAACACAAACAGAAAATATTTTCAATAATTATATCATTGAATAAAAAAAAAAATGAAGAATTAATATAATCAACTTTTATCTTAGCTCAAGTGGGTTAAATGACATTCAAACATGGTGAAAGTGGTTTCAATTCCTTGTTTGTATTTTACATAAATAGACAGATGTAAAATAAAAATGTTTGTTTAATTATTTCACAAAAATATGTTAATGAATATTTTTTTTTTTTAAATGTTAACAATATTTGTACCGTTTATGATTGACACTTCAAAAACAAGGACTAGTATCTTCTTAAATTCTATTTTAACTGTTGTTTTCAGCACTTAATTAAATGAGACTGTCTTCTAACATGACAGTATTGTCAATGAGAAAATGTTGTTAGAACTGTGAGAGAAAGAGAAAGAGAGAGTGGGGTATGCATGCCAAGCACATTTTTTTTAAATTCAAGTCAGAACTGAGATCAACTATGATTTTGCCTTTCCAGTTCAACAACAAAAAAGAATATATTTTCTCCTTAAGCTGTTCAGAAGAAATTAATATTAGATTGCTAACATAATGTATTTTGAAGCATCAGGTAAGTGATCCCCAATATTTTTGACTTTGTATCACACTGAAGGTCTTCTTCCACTTATTCCTGAAAGAAAATAAGTAGGCTCCTTTCAGAGGGTCCTATTCGAAGCAATCATCTCTCCAAATGAGACCAATCATCTTGTTCATGGGTCTTCTGCTGGCTGACTTTGCTCTTAAAATCTGTCCTGTAAGATCAAATAATGTAAATTACTGGAGCAATTTGCATGGAAAGCTTCTTTTTTTTTTACATATTTAATGTTTAAAATTGAGATTGAAAACAAAAAAAAAAGAAAATGAATGCTTATCTTGTTTTATTGATCATATATTTGTATTACAAAACCATGAACAACTCATTTTTTAAGATTCTCAATAATTTTTGGGTAGTAGACTTAATCCATTAACCTGTTTAATATCACAACCTAACTCTTAGGCACTTTTAGTGAAATTCACTCTGTTGCACACATTTTGACTAAGTCTCTACTTTCAGGATAATTTCTTTCCCCTATCCCATCCCACCTCACCATCAGTCTCAGAGGCCATGAATAGGGTTATGGGCAATAATTGACCTCCTCTACCTGAAAACAAAAATCATTAAAAATAATTGTTTGGATTTTTTAAAAACTTTTATGTTCAAACATTACTTTAATTATATTTTTGAAATTCTTTGTAGATGCTTTCATCTTCTAAGCTGCTATCTTTACATTTCTTGTAGAAACTTATTTGTGTATATCTTAATGATATTGTGGCAGAATTGGTAGAGCATTGAACAAAATTCTTTGCAGTATTTAGATACACCTCTTTACTTTCTGAGTTTAAATTCCATCAAGGTTAACTGTATATTTCAGCTTTCTATAAAAGTAGCAACCAAGTACTGGAGTTGATTTAATCAATTAAACCCTCCCCTAAATTTGTCAACTGGAGCTTATGTTATATAGCAATAATATCATTGATTTTAAGTTCATTAAATTAATTTTATATAGAAAAGCTTCATAATCTTACTTATTTTAGTAAAAAATATCTATTTCATTCAAATCTCCCACAAATCACACTCTAGCATCTTAAATATGCAGGAACAAAATGAATGATGCAGATATATCACAGATGTCAAAACATGGGGTTTAGTAGTTAAGATGTTTGGCTTATGATTGCTTGACTCATGAGCTCATTTTCTGATGGTGCATTGTGTCCTTGAACAAGACACTTTAATTCATGTTACTCCAGCCTACTCGGCTGGGGAAAATGAGTTGTACCTTTAATTCAAAGGGTCGTCCTTGTCACACACTTAGTCATGCTGAACTGCCTTGAGAACTATGTTAATGGTACACGTGTCTGTGGAATGCTCGGTCACTTGCACGTTTATTTCATGAGTAGGCCATTTAATTGATAAAAAAAACTATGATAACTCGTTATCATAACCAATGGAGGTTGAACACAGTATCTCAGATGTGCAAAGGTTTTAAAACTATAGTGTAGATAATCTTTCGAAAAAAATGCTGATTAATGAATCCCAATAAAAAAAATAAAATATACAGTATCTGAATCAATTAAGGAAGAATTTGGAGGCATTAATTATAAGCAGGAATTATTTCATTATTAAGATGCTATTTGTTGTACAACTTAACAAAAGATTCCTATATCAAATCATGTTGGAATATATAAAATTTAATTAGAAACTCTTTAAGATTGGTAGATTTGTTTCATACAATCCAGGACAGTTTGGGGCGGGTTAGTATCAAAAGGCTTAAAGCAGTAGTGTATTTTTTTTTTTTTTTTAATTGCTGATTTATCAGTTGTCAGTGATTAAATGAATTTTGATACATATAGCAGTGGTGTACCAATTACATGATGCAGTCACTATAGAAGCAAATCAGTAGAGTGATTATATTGAAGCTGGTTCAACAAGAGAAAAGAGAAAACATATAAATAAACAAATACTGAATGTCAATATAAATATCTGTAGAACAAACAAATAAAACATGAGATTACGGCATTTTTGTTAGATATACATAATTATTTTTATATAATGAGCAGCAACAATGAAACTTTGCAAGTTACAAAACCTAGCATGTTCAGATGACTGGGAAATCACGATAGAGTAAACTATTTCAACCTTCTAGGATCTCATTAGTCACCTGCAGGCTTTACACAAAATGACAGAAGTCACGTTCCAGCCATTTAACAATGATTGCATGCAAAACAAAATATCTCTAATATTGGAGGCATACAGATGTGTATGAACACACTGTCAGATATATGTATGTATGTATGTGTATATATATATATATACATGCACACACACATATATATATATATAAACATATATATATATACGGGGTAACAAATTTTAAAAACCTTTTTTGTATAGCAAACCGTGTCACTCTTCTTTCCTGATTTATATATATATATATATATATATATATATATATACACACATACACAAACCTGCACACATACACACACACAAATACATTTATATATATATATATATATATATATATATATATATATATATATATACACACACATACGCACACACAAATACATTTATATATATATATATATATATATATATATATATATATATACACAAACCTACACATACACACACACAAATACAAATGTACATATATAAACATTTACATACATATTCACACATGTACACACATGTACACACATGCCATACACACACACACACAGAATAAAAAGATAAATAGATATATCACATGAACTGTTATTTTCATCAGTTGCAAACTACTAAACAATCACAACAGTCACGTTTTCCAATATTTTCCTACATATAGATATATATTTTTTTTTCTTTACACATTACTGTTTTCCTACAAGTAGCAAAAAAGAGTCATTATTTTATAGTTTTATTGTCTCTTCTTCAACTGCTTCCACCAACCAGCAACTCTCTCGCTCTCTCTCTCTCTCGCTATACATATATATATATATATATATATATATATATATATATATATATATATATCATGCATATTTTGGTGTTTGCCACTGATCCTGATGTTTAAATATATCGCTTGATAAAAGAAAACTCGCAATGATTTGAAAAGAATCACTCCAATGTTTAGTGTAGTTAGATCATATAGTAATTAGCAATAAATATGGAAACCATTTGGAAAACCAGCAGCTTTAACACTTTTGTTACCATATCTCTAATGAAATACACATTTTCTATTCATTTTGAAAATAATAGAAAAATAGTTTAACATAGCTTAACTTGTTTCATTAAGCTGATATTTTGGCCTATTAAAGAACCTTTAATAAATTATGAATTCATTGTGTACGTCAATTAATTTTACAAGTAGATCATTCAGTTAATCAAACAACTCATCATCAAAACCAATATGGGGAAGCAGGGTGCATTTCACTCTAAGATGCCAAATATAATTATTGAACAAAACAGGAACCCCACTACTATGCTTGTAGTACAACTATTATTTTCATTGTCTCCTTTCAAGTTTCATTTATTACAACTGTTTTGAGTTTAAACTTTTATATATGTGTATAAATTACTGGAGGCAAGTATCTTTGATGTGAAGTCTCTGCGAGTTCTATGAACCATTATATCAAAGCAGCAGAACTAACCAATAAATGAAAGAAATCATCGACATCATTGTGGGTAGTCCTGTGAATATTGTATGTAAGCTGAGATCCAAAGTCTATTTTGATATTGTGATTTCCTTGAGGGATGCTTTAAAGCAACACAGTGCATCATTTTGAATTAGTTTGCTGCAGAAGATAGGAATATATTTAAAAGGCCAAGATTGTCTCATTTTCAATAATAAATATAATAGTATGACCTTGCAAGCTTTCCAGAAAGCCAATTTTAAAGCAAAGATTTACAACTCTTTATATAAGTAGGTTAATAAGTAACAGAGCTGGGAAGATATGTTTGACTAAAGACACCAAAAGAGAAGCAAAATTGTTGCAGATGATTTAAATATCCAATAAGAAACAAAAAATAAAGGTTTGTCTAATTGTTTGATGTATTATCAGAGAAAAATACAAAACTTTCAATATATTGAATGGAATAAAAAAAAAAAAAAAAAAAAAGGGAGGTGATAAATCTATTGACAAGTATAAAACCATTCTCTAAAGATGGAAATATATTCTATTTTCTTCAAATGAGATATTTCTTCACAGAATTTTGACAACTTTCAATTTCCAGGCTAAAGTAGGATTGTTTTCTCCCTCAACAGCTCTCTTTAAACATATGGATTGATATTAAACATAATTTGTAGAATCGCTATCTTCATTTGTTAGGTTCCATTTTTCATATAGATGTCTTTCCATATATTGCATAGCAATCAATTCCCTCTCCAGCCAGAGAATACGTTTGCAAAAATGCATTTACATAAATACCTAAAGATATGCATATATATATATATATATTTACACACACACACACACATATATCCAGACCCATGCTAGCATGGAAGATGGATGTTAAATGATGATGATGATATATATATATATATATATAAATATATATATATATATACATGTATTTTGGTGTGTAAAGTTTAGTTACTGATGGTCCAACAGTTTGAGTACTCAATACTAATAGTTGGGTCCGGCTACTGATGTGGGAATCTACGTTTGGTATTTTGCCATAGTTTGTATGCTTAAGAAACAGTGTTCATAATCCTAATCATAATAATAATGATGATTTCTACTAGAGGCACAAGGTTAGCAATTTTGGGGAAAGGGAAAGTCGATTAAATCAACCAGTTTGTGACTGGTACTATATTTTATCGACCCCCATAAGGATGAAAGGCAAACCTAACCTTAGCAGTTAGCTTTGCCTTTCATCCTTATAGAGTCGATAAAATAAAGTACCAGTCACAAACTGGGGTCAATTTAATCGACTCCCCCCCCCCAAAAAAAGAAAGTGTTGGCCTAGTGCCTATATCAGAAACCATTGTGGATTGGCAGTATTGGTAGAGAGTCGGACGCCATGCTTTCCAGCATAGTTACGTCCCTTTACGATCTGAGTTCAAATCCCACCGAGGTTGACTTTGCCTTTCATCCTTACGGGGTCGATAAAATAAAGTACCAGTAATGCACTGGGTATTTGCTGGCCTTGTGCCTAAAGTAGAAACAATTATTATTATTATCATCATTGTTGTTATTATTATTATTATTGAGCAGGAATAAAGTATCAATATAACATTATTATATTTTTTATTATGTTTTATTATGTTTCATCCTTACGGGGTCGATAAAATAAAGTACCATTAATACACTGGGATAATTGCTGTCCTTGAGCCAAAAGTAGAAACAATTATTATGTTTTTTTACATGTGACACACATTTCACAATTGATCAGCTCAAGGTATGATCAGTAGTGATTAAGCCTGACTCTGGAATTGATAGCTCATCAGGCTTGTGGATTCTTGAATACCATTTGAGAATCCACAAGTCTGATGGCTCAATCACTACTGATTGTACTTTGAGTTGATCGATCATGAAACATGCACCACTTGTGAACAAATATAAAGATGTTATATTCATACTTCGTTCCTGCTCCTGCTCCTGGTTGTTATTATTATTATTATTATAAAGGGCGGTGGATTGGCAGTATCGGTAGAGGGTCGGACGCTATGCTTTGACGCATAGAGTTATAGCCCTTGCCATTCTGAGTTCAAATCCTGCCAAGGTTAACTTTGCCTTTCATCCTTACGGGGTCGATAAAATAAAGTACCAGTAATGTACTGGGTAATTGCTGGCCTTGTGCCAAAAGTAGAAACAATTATTATTATTATTATTATATATCATCATCATCATCATAATCGTCGTCGTCGTTTTAACATCTGCTTTCCCTCCTAGCATAGTGGGTTGTACAGGTCTACATAGACCAAGTCAGTACTGAAGCGATGGCTACTGATCTCACTCTCTGGCTGGTGCTTTACTCCAGCCACAAGTCACATCAGTAGTCCACAGAAGGTTGTCACGCAAGAATTTCCAATTATCCTCTACGTTATATGTATCTAGCTCATCATCCCTCTTATCAAATGTATCCTGTAGGGCCTTTCTAAACCTATATTTAACCAAAAGGTCCTTTAGCTTCCAAACCCTCCATTTCCATGTCTTCCTGTATATTTTGTTCTGTCTTGCGTTTATTTTGATGTCACTAATAACTAATTTGTGTTAGGCAGCACTTTCTTCCACAAGGGAAGGCTTTAGCTTTCATTACAGTTCATTTATTCTGTATGATCAAGACACGGTCTCTTGACCATTCTTGAATCAAATGGAACAAAACCGTCTAACCCATGCTAGTGTGGAAGATGGGCGTTAAATGATGAAGAGGATGATGATGATGATATATATATATATATATACACACACACACACATACCCATTTGAAAATGCAGTCTCGAATGAATCAGATTGTGCAACACATTTGTTACTGAAGGAAGTCAATGAAGACAAAAGTGAATTACCAGAAGCTTAGAAAGGCTGTAGATTTTGTGCATGCTATAATGTAGTTTGATTGGTTGCCTTGATGAGCCAGAGTCATCAATGGTTGAATGATTACAGTGTTTTCTATTGATAAAGCAGTCAAGAGTTTTGAAGAGTCAATGTGTTGAATACGAGTATGTAATAAGATTAACTCTTAACATCCTGCCATGATTTACCTGAAAATATCTAAAAACGAGTTAATTTAAATATTTATCGTATCTGATGAAAGGATTGTTGCAAAAATTTGCAGAACACTAAAGTAAAGACTCTCATTTTTAATGTGATGCAGTCGTAATGTTGCTTTCTAATTTTGAACATCTTGCTAATGTAGCTTCATGTAGAACCATATTTCTGATGAAAAACGTTTATACATCTCAATTAAATAATCAAGAATTTAGAGGGATTTAGGAATGTAACTAACTTTCTCATTTTTAATCTTGCATTTGGAATATAACTTGACAAAGTTTCTTACATAAAATTATGCTGGAAGGCTTTTAGATAAATATAAACACTTTAAAACAAACAGTTTTGTATTGTATAACCAGGAACGGTTTCAGATGGTTTGGTATTAAAAAGGTTGAATGTGCTCAGGAAATCTCAATACAGTAAATGAGTCAATCGCTATGTTAATGGTACTGATATGGAAGGATTTTGAGAGTAAATATTTGAGTGCATTGGAGTTACCAATTAGAATGCCTTCAGAAGTGATTAAGTGAGATCAATCAATCAATAAGTCAAAGTTCCCACAATTGGTGCAGCCAGTCGTTGGGATGCCCCTCGAAATGTTTGTGTTTCTATCATCTCATTTCAGTGGGCCTTAGAAATGCATGGTGGTGCCCATCTCCCCATACCTAGAACAGCCAGTCGACGTGCCAGACTATGTTTTACTGTTTCTATTATGGCATTTCAGGGGACCTTAGAAATACTTGGCAGTGTCCATCTCCTCTCCAAGCATCCAATCCCTTACTAAGTCTGCCAGAAGAAATAGTTACCAAGGTGTGTGGCTGAGAAATATCCCAGAGCCAGAAGTGAGTCATGTGAGAACCATTGTAGCCATCCATCCTTAAGGATGTTACTGTTAGACATCAAGTTTTTCTCTCTACCCAATTACTCAGGTTTTGAGGTAATGATTCTTTAAATCCTGGATAACAATATCCAGTATTGCAATAATGTTGCTTTAAATCACTTCACTCTATTACATGAGATAGAAGTCTTCAATGCAAAACAAGAGACAGTTCAGCTACTTGTTATTAGAGTAATTTAAAGAATGGTACAGGCAGCAAACAAAATTAGAGAAATGAGGAAGGGGTAATTTTAGCATCCAGGTGAAATAGCTAAGGAATGGAGAGATTGGATGCCACATAGAGTACAATACCAAGGTTCACGAAAAAATAATAAAGTTGTAATAAAGTATGGCTAGGACAACAAAAATAATATATTTGTCTCAGAAAAAATAGAATTCATAGTTTGATTCTTAGGAAATTGCGAGCTAAATTAAATGTTGGCCTGAAGTTGTATAGAGGACATAAAATCCTTCTACACCTATTTCCCAATAAAAATTGGTTTTGTGCTATGCCACAGAAAAATTATTTTTATGTTATAAGTACAAAACAAAATGGGTCAGTAGCTTTACTATAGTTTTCATAATCAATATTTAGTGGTTGGTGATACCAATTAGCTTAAAGTGACAGAGAAGTGGAAATTGTGACGTTTATGTGTTTTCATAGGTCATCAGCTACATAAGAAATGAAATAGCTTTAGCTCATCCTTACAAGTGAATCACATACTTAACTGGCAAGAACTTTGCAGTAATGACTCTCTTCCTTCTTAACAATCATAAATTCTTACAATGGCACATCACCAAAATATATAGTGAAGAGCAATTATAGTCAATCAAATTCACTCAGTACATGACTGGTAGCAAAGAAAAAGAGCTGTAATCAGGTGATGTAAATACTCAAATAGTTAAACAGCCCAGAGCCTTTAGTCTCATACATACTTGCTGTCATCACCTACTGACACAAAGACATGAATTCCTAGAAAATTAGTGTTATTCATTTAATCGTTTCTGAAATATAAATACTGGTAGAAATGAAAGAACACAAAGTGAACTCTGAAAAGATTTGACTGACATGCGTACATACATATATTCACACATATACAAATATATATACATACATATATATATATATATCTTCTCATTCCATCCTCATATCTGAGGTTTGGGGGTCATGGACTTATGGACCACCACACTCCATCTTTTCCTGTCTTTTGCCATTGCCATTCAGTCTGCCGTACATTCCGCCAAACTCCTTCCTGTCCATTCCCTAATAGATTCCATTCATTATGAGTAATGTTAGAGATGACAAGTTCATAGGCTGACCAAGATACTCTCATGGAATGACCGAATGAGATTTATTTTTCAACATAGTCCCTGGAAAGAAACAATGCAGTTATTAATAAGAAAAGTTAAAATTAATGCATGCAAGATTTCACAACTCTAGCATCACTACTTGATAGTCAGCCTATGAACTTTTCAGCTGACACTCATACCACAGCCTGATTTATACACATGACATTACACATATATGAAAAGGAATCCCATTTCTTTCAATCTATCAATATTATAAAAGAGAATCTATTTCTCCCTCTGTCTGTAACATCCCATCTTATATGTAGGAGGGCAAAACAGGAGGAGTGAAAAGTTGTTGTTGTATGTGTATATATTGTGTATATATATATATAAACTGACATCGCTTAGTAGGCATCGCTCAAAATGGACATCATTTTAACTTCAACTTAACTTCGCTCATTATCATCTATCCATCTCCTTTTCTGTCATCCTCTGGCCCTTTTTCCCTGTATTCATCCCTCAAGGATGTTTATCATTGATTGCCCAACAGTTAAAAATACAAATATAAATATAATTTCTTAAAGTTCTTTCTCCTATGTATATTGTTGTCATGGTTTTGCGGGTACCCTCTGTACATCTTATGCTACAGACTACATTTCAACGCACAATTTCATATCAAAATTGCTGGCCTTGTGCCTAAATCTGAAACCATTATTATTATTATTTGTAATGCTTTGCTTTGGCAGATGTTATATTCACTCTATACCAAAAGAGCAAGCCATAACCAATGGTCAAAGGTTCTTTGGGTCATTCTTTCTTCTTCAATTTTCTTACACCCACCTTAGAATCCTTGCTGTTCCTAGCAAGGGTTTTTTTTTTTTGCAACAATCCTACTCTGATGGTAATTCCTAGCTTCTTAAGCCATGTATCCAATCTTTTACTATCTGCTTACTGTGTGCCAACTGCAATCAGCATCACTACTATGTGTCTGATTCTCCATAGTTTCTGGATTTCCTTCTTCAGCTCTGCTATTTATCTACTTTCTCACTTTCCTTCTCATTCACCCTGTGGTCCCATGGTGAAGCAGTATCCACAATAATTGCCTTGTTATTCCTTTTTCCTACAAGAATGTCAGGCTTTCTAGACACAATAAAAAGTAGCACTGGATGATCATCTCCCACAAGTTCTTATATCATTCATTTTCAGCAACCTTTTCTGGTTGGTGTTCATAACATTTCTCACTTCTGCTCATGTCATACTTATGACAGAGCTTCCAATGAACCAATCTGGCAATGTTGTCATGCCTTCTCTTGTACTCTTTCTGAGCAAGTATATAACATTCACTAATAATGTGGTTAATTGTTTCACCTTTCTCACCACACAGCCTATAAAGTGGGTAATTCACTGACTTGTCAATATTGAACTTGATATAATTCAGTCTCAGTGTCAGTTCTTGGACTGTAAAAATAAGGGCTTCAGTTTCAATTTTCAAGTCATTTTTTCTAGTCCATTACTAGATTTTATTTTTGTCAACTTTCTCGGGCATTTCTCACAAGACCAGCAATTTTGTGGGAGGGGAAAGTCAATTAAATCAATCCCAATTGTTACTGTTACTATTTTATCGACCCCGTAAAGATGGAAGGCCAAGCTAACCACAGAGGGATTTGAATTCAGACCGTAAAGGACTGTAACTCTATGTTGCAAAGTGTGGTGTCTGATACTCTACCAATAATATAACTAGACCTGAAAAATGCGCAAGCTCAAAAGAGCCACAGAATGTTATAATAAACCTTCAAAAGTGTGGGACTAGAGTTGTTGCTCAAAAATATTGTAATCATTATCTATCATACACTCTGTGGCATCCTTTTATAAAAAAGAGACTCATAATGAACTCAAGACGACACGATAATTATTAAAGCTAATGTTCAATATCTCATATTAGATGTTTAGTAATGATTAATACGAAATGTACTTAAACCGAATTCTATATTATAAATTCACTCCTGTATTTCGTCGTTTATCATCAAAATATTTTTCTCGTTTTGGTAAGTTATATTATTAATTTATATATGATTTTTTTAATTTATATTAACTATTTTTTGTTTCAGTTTGTTATAATATATATAACATGCTTATAATATTGGTTGTATCATATTTACTTGTATATTTGTCCATATTATTGTTCGTTTTATGTTAGATTATTTTAGCTGCAGTCCTGGGTCAGAAAAAGACCGAGGGATAGCGCTTGGAAACTGGAATATCTCCAGGCGCTCACTGCCCTCTGCCAGCTGGGCACTAGTATTGGTGGAACATCTACCTCGGCGTTCTATAGAGGACTAGTGGAGGGGAAGAGCAACATCGTTCTCGGAGAGATCCTGGGCGTCGAAGAAGATCAGCTGTTTGCTCTCTTCCGGAGAACTTTCAGCCCAGGGCCTATGGTTAACTTCCAAAAATCCCTGGCCTGGCAGTGCTACCGGGGAGCGTTGCCAGTTCGAGATAAGCTCTACAGGCACGGAAGTGCCGTCAGCCGAGCCTGTCCGAGATGCGCGCAGAACGACGATACTGTCATGCACGCACTTGTTCAGTGCCCGAGCATTGCTGACTTGTGAAGCTATGTCGAACAGTTGCTGTTGCGTGTAGGACTGATCCGGTTATCAACTGAGTCCATTGTGCAGATGGTCTCGCCGTCTTCCTTTGAGGAAGAAGGGCAGGCAGTTTTCATCTGCCTGGTGACCATGGTGAAAGAGATTGTGTGATGGACAAGGTTAACAGGGTTAAAGACAGACACTTTCCTCTTCGGCGAATCCCTGATTAACTTTTTCAAGTTTCACTTGAAGAGGAAAGTCAGGGTGGAGAGGCAAGTGCTGCTTTCTAGCAAGTTTGTTGAAAGGTGGGTGAATGTAGCGAGAATGGTCTGACTGAACGGGACCACTCTGAATATACGTCTGTAGTTTGAGAGATGGAAAAATTGAGAGAGGGCGCTTGCGTTGGTGGTCAGGGTGGCCGTGGTCTTTTGTGTGGTTTTCGCCACGAGTAACCCTCGGAGGTTTCCCCCCTATTGGGGAATTTTTCATTGTTTCAATTTTCATTTTTATTGTTTATATATATATATGTTTCTAAGTCTTTTTTTCTTTTCTTATATAAATAATAAAAATATTTACACGCCCAAAACCCACATCGTACCGTCCTGTACCGTCTGTAATGTTTTTCTTGATGTCAGCCCTTGTGGCCAATAAAGAAATCATTATTATTGATATTATTATTATTATTATTATTATTATTATTATTATTATTAAAGGCGGCAGATTGGCAGCATCAGTAGAGGGTTGGACACCATGCTTTCCAGCAGAGAGTTACAGCCCTTTATGATCTGAGTTCAAATTCCGCCGAGGTTAACTTTGCCTTTCATCCTTACGGGGTTCGATAAAATAAAGTACCAGTAATGTACTGGGATAATTGTTGGCTTTGTGCCAAAAGTAGAAACAATTATTATTATGAATTGGCAGTATCGGTAGAGGGTAGGACGCCATGCCTTCCAGCATAGAGTTACGCCCCTTTATGGTCTGAGTTCAAATCCCGCCGAGGTCAACTTTGCCTTTCATCCTTATGTGGTAGATAAAATAAAGTACCAGTAATGCACTGGAATAATTGCTGGCCTTGTGCCAATAGTAGAAACAATTATTATTATTATTGGTCTGTTCGGACGCTTTTTGCTCGCTCCCAGTAAGTCGCTTTATTTACCTGTTATAATTATTTGTTGTTAAATTGTTTTTGTTGTGTAAAGGATATAAGCCCTTGGACTATGCCCTGTGAAGGGGAAAGTATAATATTTGGGCCTTTTGGACCAAATATTTGAACAATATTTGAATATTTTACTTTTGAAAATTTCAAAAAAAAAAAAAATACATGGCTGAGCCACGGCCCTTTCTCATTTACCTCGTTTCTCATCCAACATGGCTGTACTTAGAATAGGCAGTATGTACGTGGCCTGGGGTTATCTTGGAAGCAGGGTCACCTGCTCAATGACACCAGGTCACTAAACATAGATGTGGTGGCCATCAGCGAGACCAGAATCTCCGAAACACGAGCCTTTGCACCGATCTTCGGCGGCTACGATGTATACGCATCCCCCAGCCATCTAGGATCGGGGGGAGGGGTTGCCGTGCTTTTTCAGAGAGGCTTGGATCTCGCCATACGGGTATTTTCCTGAACCCAGAAGGTAAGTAGGTGGTGCTGGACGTGACCGGCAGCGAAGGCAATGCTTTCAGGCTAGTAGCCGTCTACGCCCCAACAGGGGCAGGATGGCCAGATTTCTTCAGACATCTAGAGACCTTTCTTGGAACGTCCCGCTCTTTAGTGATAGTGGGCGACTGGAACGGTATCTTAGATGCACGCTGGGATTATGTGGGGCTAGTAGACAGGGCAGGAGGGTGTAAAAGCCTCAAAAACATGCTTAGACGTTTTGAACTGTCTGATAGGTATAAACGAGCTGTGGGAAAACGTGCCTGGCGAACGGCGACCACACCTGTTCACCTTCAAGGAAGCACCAGAGATGTCGCAGCCTCAGCGCATGTTTGCGCATCATCAGCCATGGCATGCCCAGTCCTCCACGCAACGGGTGTTGACAGCAGATTGATCGTCTGACCAAGGGAGCGCGTCCCTTCCACAAAAAGCGAAAGAGGCGCTCCACTTTGGTGAGAGTTAGGCCGGGGCAAGGGATGATGGTGAGGTGGTAGCAGATGACGGATGCGATGTACGCATTCGCCACCTCCGCCCGGCCTTTCAGGGACAGCTTCCTCTCGGCCCATTTCTGGGTGAGGGAGGCCACCCTGTTCGTCACCTCGTTCCAGTTTTTCTCCATCTGGAGGTCCGGTCGAACCAGACCCCGAGCAATTTAACCGGTCCGTCCGTCCAACGCCCCACGACGCTGTCGGACGGCATGGACTTGCCTCTCCAGGTGCCGAGCTGCAAGCCCACCGACTTTTCCTGTTTTATCTTTGCTCCTGTCACCGCTTCGTATTCCTTGAGAGTGGTGCCGAGCATCTGGACGTGTCTGGTGCTCGACACCACCACGGTGACGTCGTGGGCATAAGCCGACTCGGATTTCCTGCATCCTAGTTAGCGTGGGACGCCCCTCATCGCCCCCAGTTTGTGCAGTAACGGCTCGAGAGCCAATGTGAACAAAAAGGACGAGAGGGGACAACCCTGGCGGACTGAGCGCATGATGCTGAACGGCTGCCACAGGTGACCGTTCACCCTCACAACTGAGCAGATGTCGCCCGAAACTGGCTGCCTCTAGGACCGCCGCCAGGTACCGATCGTCGACCCTATCGAATGCTTTGGATTGATCCAAGTTGATCAGGGCCCCACCCGTTCCTTAACCACCCTCTCTATGATGTATCGCATGAGGTGGAGGTTGTCGTGTATGGATCTGTCCGGAATGGCGCATGTCTGTGCCTCCCCCACCAGACCCTTGACGACAAGCGCCAACGTAGTTGCTAACACCTTGGACAAAATCTTGAACTCTGCGTTTAGCAGTGTTATGGGTCTGAAATTATCGATAACATCCCCCTTGTTCGGGTCTTTTCTCAGCAGCGCCACCGCTCCCCGGCTCTCAAAACTGGGAATCCTCCCGTTCTGCTGCCAGTTGCAGTAGACGTCTGCCAAGAAGTCACCGAACAAGTCTGGCATAAATGCATAAAGCTCATAGGGCAGACCATCCAAACCTGGCGATTTACTCCTCATGCAGTTAGCCATCGCTTCCCGTATTTCACCGGCTGTTATTGGCTTTTCGCAACACTGTGCTGCGGTCGAAGAGAGCCGAGGCAGTCCGTCGAAGTATGCACTGAAGTCTATGCCCCGATCCGGGCCGCCGCTTCTCCCGAACAGTTCAGCAAAGTGCTGCTGAAAAGCTTCACACATCTGCTCGGGTTCGAGCAACACGCACCCGTTTTGGTCAGACAAAGACCGAATTGTGGCTTTGTTGCCACGTCGCGCCTCTGCCACCCGGCCCATTGGACGGCTTATGTCCCCTCGTGTTTCAGAGCACACGCTCTAGCTCTGACAATGGAGCCTTTGTGTTTTGCGTTGAAGAATTGGTCGAGTGCCAATCTCGTCGCAAGCATGTCGGTTGCGATGCCTGTCCTAAACGCCTCTTCTAGCTTTCTGACTAGCTCTCCCTCTACTTTATTTTCCTCTATCACTAGTCCATTGCTAAACCTAATCGACTCTACTTTAATTGCCCTTTTCAGGGCGAACCACCACCTGTTGTTGACGACCGCTCCCGTCAACGCCCGCTTAACTAATACGCTAATCCGGTCTCTGTAGGCCTTGCACGCCAGGAAAGACGCGTTCAGCTTCCAGTAACCGGGCCCTTGTCTATGAAGTCTGTCTATGTCGATCTCACATATCACAAATTTGTGGTCTGTGTAGTCGACTATTTTAAATTGTGGACAACTTATACTAGCCTTATCTAGTTCTCTGCAGAATACCCTATCGAGATACGATCTGGATGACCCGATGCGGTTTGTCCATGTCCACATTGGCACATTCGGGTGATCCAGTCGATACCTGTCAGACAGTTCAAAACGTCTGAGCAGGTTGGTGAGGCTCTTGCACGCTCCTCCCCTATCCACTAGTCCCACACAATCCCAGCGTGCATCCAAGATACCGTTCCAGTCGCCCACTAACACTAAAGAGCGGCACGTTCCAAGAATGTCTCTAGACGTCTGAAAAAATCTGGCCGTCCTGCCCCTGTTGGGGCGTAGACGGCTACTAGCCTGAAAGCATTGCCTTCGCTGCCGGTCACGTTCAGCACCACTGACTTACCTTCTGGGTCTAGGAAGATGGCCCATATGGCGAGATCCAAGCCTCTCCGAAAAAGGACGGCAACCCCACCCGCCGATCCTGGACAGCTGGGAGATGCGTATACATCGTAGCTGCGGAAGATCGGTGCGAAGGCTCGTGCTTCGGAGATTCTGGTTTCACTAATGGCCACCACATCTATGTTTAGTGACCTGAGGTCGTTGAGCAGGTGACCCTGCTTCCAAGATGACCCCAGGCCACGTGCATTTATACTGCCTATTCTGAGTACGGCCATGTTGGATGAGAAACGGGGCAAGTGATAAAGGGTCACTTGCCTTGATCGTGTGGTGAAGGGACAGTAAAACCGTCCCTTTGGCTGGTCATGGGTGTTTCCAAGAGGATGTCAGTGTATATCCTCTTGGTAATCGACCCTCTGAAGTCTCCAACTGCGTTGGTGAATTTTTGTTTTAAAGGTTTGTACTACTCTATTGAGATTTCAATGATGCTTATGTATAGCGGGAGAGTTGTTGGTGGGGTGTAGTAATTTTTTTCTGTGATGTCTGTGTTCTGCTTTATATATTGTATGAGTTCTTTTTTTACCATGTTTATGGCTGTGTACTTTTTTTTTTTGGGGGGGGGGGGGGGGGATGATTTTGTTGCTGTTTTCTTCTTGTTGCTGTTTGGTGTGTGTGTTTTGTTTTGTTTGCGTTGTTGGTGTTTTGGGTGATGCTCGTGGTGGTGTGGTTGCTGTTGGCGGTGGTGCTTGTGATGGTGATGGTGGTGGTGTTGCTGCAAGTTTCCTCACTGCCTTTAACCCTCTTTGTGTGCCTTCGCTTTTGGAGGGTGAATCTAAGGGTTTTTTGTTTTTTTGTTTTTTGTGGCAGACCGTTTGCCACTTCACTCCCGTCTCAAACTCCATGTCTGATTCCGTGGTGTCTGGGAGGGGTATGTGCTCCACGGCTGTTGGTGGTGGTAGTGGAGCCCTCTTCGGCAATTGTGTTGCTGGTGTAGCTACTTCAAATGTAGCTATTGGTGTTGCCGCCACTGATGCTGCTACTTTAGTTGTCCGTAGCCTTGGTACGGGTGCTACAGACGTAACCCTCCTATTCACCGTGGAAGAGGCTTCTGCGTTTGTTTCCTGCCCTGCTCTTGGTAGCAGCGGACCAGGTATTGGAAAGAGAGGGGCCTTCTTCTTCGGTGTCTTCTGCGGGCAAAAGGCCCTGAGGTGACCTTTCGACCCACAGAGATAACATTTTGGACATCTTCCTTCTACGCTTATAGAGAATTGGAGTCCTTCTTCGATGTCTATGATATTGGGGATAGCGTCGATACATTCCTGGTCAGTTTGTATAAGCATTTGCATGCCTATACCTGACCAGTTCTCTCTCCCTATTTTCTCTACTTGCAGCATGGTCGTCCTGTCCTCGATTCCAGCAAGGACAGACGTGGCCAGCCAAGGTATGGGCACGTCGGGTGGGACCTGGGTCACTTTGACCCTCAGTAGGAGGGCACCAAGACTATCTCCTCACTCTTTAAGGTTTCCAAAGAGTGAGACTTCGCTTCCTGGGTGGTGGCGAAAAGTACGTCTACTGTGGCGTACTTTCTGCCTCGGGTGATGTGGGTTTTGCGTGCCCAGACGCACCCCAAGGCCTTTTGGATTTGAGCCTCCGTGGCTCTCTCAACTCGATGTGAGATTTTGCTTACGGTGCGGTAAGTCACCGTCCGTAGCTGCTGGTCCTTGAAAAAATCGGGTAGAGGTTTAAGGGAGACTCTATTGGCGCTTCTTGTCACCATGGCCCTTGCGACTGCCATCTCTGTCATCATGGCCCTTGCGACTAACACTGTCTCGATATTTCGGGCGACACCTGCAAAAGAAGTGGTCCTTTTTCAGCAGCACCACTATTGTTGCCGCTACTGGTCTTACTGGTGGTGCTGAGATCGCTATTACAGGTATCGATGTCATTGTTGATGTTTTCATTGGTACAGTTGTTGGTGTTGTTGTTGTTTTCGTTGATACTGTTGTTGTTTTCGTTGATACTGTTATTGTGGCTGCCTTTTAGCAAATGTACTGGGGGCGCAGTACTTCTCTCTCCACCCTCACCTTCCTTTCCATGTGAAATTTGAAAAAGTTGATGAGGGATTGGCCGAAGAGAAAAATGTCTGTCTTCAGTCCTTCAACCTGGTCTACCATACAACCTCTTTTTCTACTGCCGCCAAACACAGGAAAATGGCCAAAAGAAAGCGGCGGGTCGATCTTCACTATGGACTCTGTTGATAGCCAGATCCGTTCTACACACGACAACAGCTGTTCGATATAACCCCACAAGTCAGTAATGCACGGACACTAGACAAGGGGGTGCAGAATATTTTCGTCACTCTGCACGCATCTCAGGCAGGTCCGTCTGACAGCACTTCCGTACCTGTAGAGTTTATCTTGAACTGGCAGTGACCCCCCCCCCCCCCCCCCGGTAGCAATGGATTTTTGGAAGTTATCCATGGTACCCTGCTCAAAAATCCTCTAGGACAGATTGGTTAGTTCGACTTCGTTGATGCCCAGAGCCTCTCCGAGAGCGTCGTCGCACTTGCCCATCCCTAATCCTCTATAGAACTTGAGAGTGGAAGTTTCACTGACCACATTTTCCCCCTGGTAGAGGGCAGTGAGTTCCTGGCAACATTCCAAATGCCAGTCACCCAGTCTTGGTCTCTTCTTGACCCAGGACTGCAGCTCAGTCAAAGTGACGAGCTGCGAAAACGCCCGTCTGACAAACAGCGACCACACTTGTTCACCGTTTAGACAGAATATCTGGAAATGCAGCACCTCAGTGCATGTCTGCGAATCATTAGCCACAGTATGCCCAGCCCTCCGAGTAGAGGGTGCTGGTAGCAGATGGACCGCCTCATCAATGGAACCTGTCCCCTCCACAACAATTTGAAGAGGCGTCATTCTAACTTGGCAGGGCGCGGACGGGGTCAAGGCATGACGGTCAGGCGATAGCAGATTACAGACATCATGTACGCATTTGCCACCTCCGTCAGACCTTTCAGTGACAGCTTCCTCGCAGGCCATTTCTGAGTGAGACTGGCTACCCTGCTCGTCACCTCGTCCCAATTCTTGCCCACCTGGAGGTCTGGTCCGAACCAAACCCCAAACAACTTTACCGGTCCGCCCGTCCAGCGCCCAACGACGCTGTTCGACAGCATGGACGGGCCTCTCCAGGTGCTGAGTTGCAAGCCCACTGACTTTTCCTCGATTTCCAAGGTGTCTGACACCATTACGGTGATGTCGTCTACATAAGCCAACACAGGCTTTCTGCATCCTGGTTTGAGTGGGATGCCCTGCAACAGCTCCATTCCGCAGTAAAGGCTCAAGAGTCAATACTTACAGAAGGGAGGAGAGATAACACCCTTGATGGACCACTCGAATGATCTGAAACGGTTCCGAGAGGTGGCCATTAACTTTGACTACCAAGCAGATGCTGCTGTGCAGTGCAACGATCCAGCTTCTGAAGACGGGGCGAAAGCGAGCTGCCTTGAGGACAGCGTCCAGGTACTAACGGTCAGCCCTATCAAATGCTTTTGATTGATCTAAATTGATCAGAGCCCCACCGAAGCCAGGTTTACACCCTGCCCTCTCTATGAGGTATCGCATGATGTGGAGGTTGTCATGTATGGACCTGGTTGGGATTGCACAAGTTTGCGTCTCCCCAACCAAATCTTCGACAACAAGCACCAACTCTTCGCTAACACCTTGGCCAAAATCTTAAACTCTGTGTTGAGCAGAGTTATAGGCCTGAAGTTATCTAATGTGTCGCTCTTGTTCTTGTCTTTCCTTATCAGTATCACTACACCCTGGCTCACAGAACTGGGAATACTCACATTCTGCTGCCAGTTGCAGTAGAGGGCTTTGAGGAGATTGGAAAACAAGTCTGGTATATTTACGTAAAGCTCGTAGGGTAGACCATCCAAACCGGGTGACTTGCACCTCATACAGCTGACAAAGGCATCCTGAATTTTGGCTGAAGTAATCAGACTTTTGCAGTGCTCAGCGTCAGCCACCGAGAGGCGCAGCAAGCCATCGAGTTAGAGACTGAAATCCATTACCATCTCTGACCCACCACTCCCCCCGAAGAACCGAACAAAGTGCTGGCGAAAGGCCTCACACATCCACCTGGAATTGCTCAGCTCATGTCGGTCTTGGTACGTCAAAGACTGAATTGTGGTTTTATTACCATGCTGTGCCTCTGCCACACGGGCCCATCGAGCAGCTTTGGTTCCTTCGTTTCTCAGAGCAGGCGCCTTAACTCTGACAATGCAACCTTTATGTTTCGCATTAAAGAAATGGTCTAATGCCATTCTCACTGCTAGCACGTCAGTTGCAATGCCACTACCAATAGCCTCATCTAACTTAGCTACCAGCTCCTCCTCCTTTCTATTTTTCTCTAACGCTATTTCTTTGCTAAACCCTATCAAAGTTACTCTAATCTCTCTTTTGAGAGCCCCCATCACCTGTTGTTGACGACACCCCTCGTCAACTTTTGCTTAACTAAATTGTTGACCCAGTCCCTGTAAGCATTACGTGCCACAAACAACATGTTCAGCTTCCAGTAACCAGGTCCTAACCTACGCGTCTTATCTAGGTCGACCATACAGATCACACACTTGTGATCTGAATAGTTGACCGTTTTAAATCGTGGACAGCTTACACTTTCTGTCTATTTTCCTAATGAATATCCTGTCTATAAACAATCTAGATGAGCCCATGCGGTTGGTCCAGGTCCACACTGGTGCATTAGGGAAATCTAGTCAATACCTGTCAGACAGTTGGAACTGGCTGATCAGGTACTTGAGACTTTTGCACCGCCTGCTCCTATCAGCTACTCCCACACAATCCCAGCGTGCATCTATGATACTGTTCCAGTCACTCACCAACAGTAAAGGGCCTAAAGAAGTCCAGCCGGCTACGAGTCTAAAGGCACCACCTTCGCTATTTTTCGTGTCAGGACCACCAACTTACCATCCGGGTTCCGAAAGATTGACCTTGCCTCAAGATCCAGGCCTTTTCTAAACACCACTGCCACCCCACCTCCCATTCCCAGCCGACTAACAGATGCGAAGTTCTGATAGTCATCGAAAATGGAGGCTAGTACGTGTGTGTTGGAAATCCTGGTTTCGCTGACGGCAATTACATCCATTTCTAAAGACCTGAGGTCATTGAGCAGGCGACCCTGCTTCCAGGGCGACCCAGACCACGAACATTTAAACTTCCTACTCTTAATATGGCCATGTTGGCAGGCTAAAAAGGAGAGGAAAGGTTTACTTACCTGCCAGGGTCTTGTGAAGGTTGGGTTGTTCAACCTCCATAGTTGGTGGGGTTTCTTTAGGGAACCTTTTTAAAACTCAATGTGGGTTTCAAGTTCAGGGTTCCCACGTCCCAAGGAAAGCTCGCTCAAATTCCTTTGTAAGAATCGAGCGACATTCGCACCAGAAACAAATCTTCTGACATGCGAAATGTGCTCGATTAAAAAATCTTCCCCACTGTTTCAATTTCTTTAGTTCGTGCTATGAGGGCCATCAATTCCTTGTTGGTCCTTCTGACAAGCACGAAGTTTTGTATGTTTTGTTAGTGCAGTTTTATTTGTTTGCATGACTGTGGTGGTAATGGTTTTGTTGGTGTTCTTTTGTTTGTGTTTGTTGTGGGTGCGGTGTCTGTTGTTTCAGATGTTTGTGCATGTATTTGTTTTTGTGTCTGTTTTGGTTGTTTGCGTTTGGGGGGTGTTGTTGGGGAGATGTTTGCTTGGGTGGTGACTGCATTTTTTATTGTGGGTGTTTTGTGCTTTGCGGAGTTTTTTTCTTTGTTTGTTTTCTTTTTTGTTTTTGGGGGCATTAGGGTTTTCCCTCATCTTCACTACTGGAAGATAAGGGGTCTGTGGCTGTAAGTGTGTCTGTGTCTGGGTTTATATTTTTGTTCCTGTGTGTATTTTTGGGGGAAGGGGGAATGGGATAGATTTCCTTGTTTTCCCCCTGGGTGGCCAATGTTGGTGGTGGGGTTTCCGTTGGTGTTGTTGTTGGTGGTTTTGCTGGTGGTGTTAGTGGAGGTCCTCGCCCTGGCGTCGGCAGCAGTGGAGACCTTTGACCCCTTGCTCCTTTCAGCAGTTGAGGGCAGAAGGCTCGCAAATGGGTTGTTTCTCCACAAACAAAACAATGCGCTCCACTGCTTCAATGGCTTCTGCCAGGACAGTTAAGTAGGCCCAGGTTTGCTCTTGTTTGATGAGCTTCCAGGCCAGGACCAACTTTTCATCTTTATTTGAGAGGTCCATGCTGAAGCATGGCCTCTTTTTGGCTGCTGTCATAGCAAAAGTGTTGGTGATGTTGTTCTTGTTGGTGTTGTTGCAGTTTGTTGTATCCTTGGTGCCATTGTTGTTTTCAGTAGAGTTGGTTTTGGTGTTGTCGCTGTTCATGTTCTTGTTGGTGGTGTTAATTTCAACGTTTTTGTTGTTATTGTTTCTGTTGTCTGTCTTTTGGTTATCGCTGTTACTGCTGTGGTTGGTGTTGTCATTTTTTTGTAGGTTAGTGTTCTCACTGTTGCTGTTGTTGCTGTCGTTTTTCATGTTGTTTGTGGTGGTGTTTGTGGTGGTGTTCACTGTATCCCTCCTCTCAACATTTAAGCCGCTGTCACATGACAGCAGACTTGCCATTGTTTTTTTTTCTTGATAATTTTTTTTTATATACAAAAAGTTCAAATATTATAGTGTCTCTCCTTCACAGGTTATAAGACGGAAGTCTTATAACCCTTCTGCAAAAAATATAGCAACTTGTGGAGCTCACAAAAAATACGTCTTCACTGTCTGACATCCAATAATAATAATAATAATAATAATAATGTTTTCTTTATTAACCACAAGGGTTGACATAAAGTATAACATTAAGGACAGTACAGGACTGTACAGATGGGCATTTCTGTGTGTAAAGAAAAAACAAAGGAAATGACAAAAAAGAAACAAAGGAAAATTCCCCAATAGGAGGGGGGAGACTTCCAAGAGACACTCATGGAGAAAGCCCATTAAAAAAGCCACGGTGACCCTGACCACCAGAGCAAGTGCCCTCTCTCAGTTTTCCACCTCCAATTTACAGGCACATACTCAGAGTAGGCCCATTCACTCGGGCCATACTTGCTTCTCTCACCCATCTTTCAGCAAATTGCTGGGAAGAGAGCACTTCCCTCTCCACCCTGATTTTCCTTTTCAAATGAAATTTGAAAAAGTTAATCAGGGCATCACTGAAGAGGTAAGTTCTCATCTTCAGCCCTTTCAAATGTGTCAACCACACGACCTCTTTCACTATGGCCACCAAACAGATAAAAACTACCTGCCCTTCCTGGCTAAAGAAAGATGGCAGGGCAATCCTCACGATGGACTCAGCTGATAGAAGGATCCGTCCTACATGCAACAGCAGGTGTTCGACATAGACCCACAAGTCAACAATGCTTAGACATTGGACAAGTGTGTGCAGCATGGTTTCATCGCCCTGTGCACATCTCAGACAGGCCTGGCTGATAGCACTTCCATGCCTGTAGAGTTTATCCCGAACTAGCAAAGCTCCTCGGAAGCATTGCCAGGCCAGGAATTTTTGGAAGTTGTCCATGAGCCCCAGCCCACAAGTTCTCCCGAAGAGATTGGCTAGTTCATTTTTGTCAACGCCCAGAGTCTCTCCAAGGACGTCATCGCTCTTTCCTTCCACTAACCCTCTATAGAATGCCAAGGTGGAGTTTCCACTGATCGCAAGGTGGAGTTTCCCCTGATTGCTCCTGTTACTGGTTTGTATTCTTTTAGTGTAGTGCCAACCACCTCGATGTGTTTGGCATTCGACACTACTACAGTGATGTCGTCGGCATATGCTGACACGATTCTCCCATATCCTAATTCACGCGGGATGCCCCTCAACGTCTCCAGTTTGTGCAGTAATGGCTCAAGAGTCAATACGTACAACAGGGATGAGAGAGGACATCCTTGGCAGACCGAGCGCATGATGTTAAACAGTTCCGAAAGGTGACCGTTTACTCTCACCACAGAATAGATGTCGCTGTGCATGGCAGCAATCCAGCCTCTGAAGATGGGCTCAAAGCCGGCCGCCCTCAGGGCCGCCACCAGATAACGATGGTTGACCCTATCGAAAGCTTTCAACTGACCTAAATTGATCAAAGCCCCTCCCATACCAGATTTGTTAGCTAACCTCTCCATGATGTATCGCATGAGGTGGAGGTTGTCGTGGATGGATCAATCTGGACTGGCGCATGTCTGCGCCTCTCCCACCAGACCACCAACGACAAGTGCCAAACACTTTGCTAGCACCTTGGACAAAATCTTGAACTCTGCGTTTAGCAGAGTTATGGGCCTGAAATTATCTATCTTGCCCCCCTTGATTTATTTTTGAAACATAGAAAAAGGAAATTTGGAAATATGTTTGTTTTTTATAAAGCTACCATAATGCAGATGAACTATAAATAATTGTCAAATACGTTGGATAAAATACTCTTCGTGTTGGGAAAATAATAGACTGAAATAATAATCATTTTGTACCCACTTTTCCATGCTGGTATGTGTTGAACAGCTCATTATGGACCTCCTAAATGGATCATGGAACCACAACTCACTTGATACATTTTAGTTTTGGCATGGTTTCTACAACCAGGTACCTTTTCTACTGGGTGTATTTCATCATGGCACCAGTACTAGGGAGGTTGTTATATCCTTAACACAACTGAAGAGTCCTCTCAACCCTTTTTTGGCTTAGTTTCTACACCTAGATGGTTGTCATAATGCCAACCACTTTACAGAGTGTACTGGGTACATTTTATCATGGCATCTGCACTATGATTAGACAATGATATGGGATACAAATATAGAAGATTCTTAGTTTTAAATTAATGATTCTAAGTCAATAATGATTCTGTCTATTATAAAACCAGGATATTTTTGTTGTTGTAAACATGGTAAATAACATAACATGATATAAGATGAATTTTTTTTAAATGTTTTCCTATGTCAAATTATTTTCTTATTTACATATACACATCTTTTCATCTTTGTCCAAATTAGTAGTAGTAGTAGTAGTAGTAGTAGTAGTAGTAGTAGTAGTAGTAGTAGTAGTAGTAGCAGCAGCAGCAGCAACAGTAGTGTTGAATTACCAAAATGATGGAACTTTGAATCACCATATAATCTATTATAACATCACAAATTCTTTCCAGGTCTTTCTCTGTCTTGTTATGTTTTTATTTTACACATAAAAAAATATTGTTTGAAAACTTCAATTCTATTGAATTTAAACAGGTTTTTGTTTTTACTAGCAGAATATCAAGAATACTTTGCAAGTGAGAGGTATCCACCTTCTCAAACAAGAAAATTATTTATGACAAGTTGTGTTGTTTTGTGCATGTGTGTGTGTTTTAAGTTGTTGTTGTTTTTGAATTTAACTCTCAGGCTGCAAAGTGGCAGTATCATTAAAACATCAGATAGAATGCATTGTAATATTCATCCCAGATCTACGCACTCTGAATTTAAATCCCACTGAGGTCAACTTGCCTTGCATCCTTTCAAGGTCAATAAATAAAGTATCAGTTCTCTACTCAAGTCAATTCTTTCTCTTTCTCTCTCTCTTCTGGAAGAAATCAGTTGTGTTTTGGCTAGGAGAGGGATAGGCTCTGCCAGAGTTTAAATACCCAAGACATATGTCATGATTGCCTTCTTACAACTCTGTCAGGAGTGCACGTCATGTGGCATTTGACCCTTGATCACATGATAGGGAATAAAATCCAAAGGTGCTGTATTTTGTTCACAGGAAATAATCACTTGACAAAGAGGGTATAAAGTCACTACACATGTATTTTATCTGTATGTTATTCATCTATTTGTTTATTTAATGTGCTCTTTGGAGAAATTTAAATATATCAAACACACTGGCATATGCATGGCTGTGTGGTTAGAAAGTTCTCTTTACAACCATGTGGTTTTGGATTCAATCATGTTGTGTGGCAGGCTGAGTGAAATTTGTTACACAGAAACTGCAGAAGCTCATTGTATATGTATGTGTATATATACATCATCATCATCATCATCATCATCATTTTACGTCCACTTTTCCCTGCTTGCAAGGGTAGGATGGGAACTGATTCTGGCTTGATTTATACAGCTGGATGCCCTTCCTAACACCAACCTCATCTACAGTGAGTGCTGGGTGCTTTTTTTCCGTGGCACTTACACAACCACTTTACAGTGTGGGCTGCGTGCTTTTTTTGCCGTGGCACCTCCACAACCACTTTGCAGTGGAATGATAGGGAACCCAGTCCTATCATCTCATTTCTACAGCTGAGTAAACTGGAGCAATGTGAAATAAAGTGTCTTGCTCAAGGAAACAACACATCTCCCGGTCTGAGACTTGAACTCACAATCTTTTGATTGCAAGGCCAATGTTCTAACCACTAGACCATGTGCCTTCATATATATATATATATTTAGTACAGATTAAAGTTTAAGCAAAGAATCACTGCTTTCACCCTTTTACAGGATCTTCTGAAACTATTTTCTCTACGGGTTTATATATATTTTTTTATTACATCTATATATATACAATCCTTTTCGAGCTCTCTTTGGATTTTTGTCTTCGTAATTATTATTACTATTGTGTGCATATATATATATATTTATATATATATATATATATAGATATATATACACACACATATATATACACACATATATATCTATACACACATATATAAATATATACACATACATAAATATACACACATATATTTATACACACATACATAAATATACACACATATATATTTATACACACATACATATATATATATACACATACACACACATATATATATATATATATATACACATACATATACATACACACATATATATCCATACACACATACATATAAATACACATACACATACATACACATACATACACATATATACACACATGGTGGCTGCCAACTCGTTTTGGAGTACGGCCACTACTTTATATCCATGTAGGAGAACCCCTACCGATGCGCTGAACGAGTGTGACTTTTTAGTCCAGCCAGCGACTTGAAAACTCTGGTACAAACACTACACTTGTGACAATTATTGACACATAGTGCTGGTCCCATGGTACCATGTGACGACAAGTGCAGAGAGATCTCCAGATACAAAGTAATGCCTGTGCCGTGAAGCTTTTATAGTGAGCAAAGGCACTGCACAAAGCCAGTCCCACTCTCTTAACCAAGATGATATTTACCAAAAAGAAGAACAAGTCAACATCATTGGATACCATCAGGGTTGCAGGTGTTATATCAGAGTTTTCCTTCTCCTAGAATTCTGCCTTGACAAAGGCTAAGGGGTCATCTCTCCCGGTGATTTTGGATGGCCATTGACTCTTAAGAGCTCCTTTGCCCTTTGACAGGTTTTGTTTTTAGTCCTGCAGGATGTCCAAAGTCACCCTCCTCACCAAGAAACATTGGTGGGGTTGCCAGTTTAGTCGCCAACGACCCGACCATGAGACAGGTTGTACTGGGATACATGTTACCAGTAGCACCAACTGGTGACCTGACATATATATATATATCATCATCATCATCATCATCATCATCATTTTACGTCCAATTTTCCCTGCTTGCAAGGGTGGGATGGGAACTGATTCTGGCTTGATTTCTACAGCTGGATGCAACCTCATTTACAGTGAGTGCTGGGTGCTTTTCCATGGCGCCTGCACGACCACTTTACAGTGTGGGCTGGGTGCTTTATTGCTGTAGCACCTCCACAACCACTTTGCAGTGGAATGATAGGAACCCCAGTCCTATCATCCCATTTCTACAGCTGAGTAAACTGGAACAATGTATGTATGTATGTGTATGTGTGGCTGTTTATGTCCCATAACTTAGCAGTTCGACAAAAAGAGATCGATAAAATATTGTAAAAGAATATATTTCCCAATCAGAGGAGAATTTTAACAGAAGTCAGTCAAGATACCAAAGTATTTCATCAATATATTCATTATATTACTCACTGAAAATGAAATGCCAATTAAAGAAAAATGAATACCAAAAAAGAGAATAATTTCAATGTAATACTAAACATGTATATATTAAGTCGGATGTTTATTTAAACCAGAGCCTTATAAAGTACAACATTGTTTGAAGGCATTCATTTTGTGATTTAACAACACAAACATCTGTTCTCAGAAATTGTGATTTTAATCTTGATATTTCACCCCCAAATTCTAAAATGTTTTTGTCTGCATTCTTTTTTAACTTATTTCCATCTTTTGGGAAATTGTTCTCGGGCCAATAGGAGAGAAATGACCTCTATAAAAATAAACTTCCTTTGGATTATGATAGGAGTGAGTGGCATGATTTAAAGTTATCTTTAAAAACATTCTTTCCACATTTCTGCTCAATATAATTGAATATGTACCATTATAGAATACACATAAATCACATGCACAGATATGCCATGATAACTATAAATTGAAGTCCTCTTAGATTTGCAATATGGAAACCTGACAACAGATATTTCTTGATTCAATCCACATAACCACTACGTCTATCTACAAATACTGTGAGACATACGCAACACATCATAAAATATACACACACATACATACACATAGCCATAAACTTCTCTCTGACACAATGAACAAGATAACCAAAAATATTAGCAACAGACCAGCACAGACAGACTCTACACTCAAACTACTATTTCTGAAATTATTTACACACCAGATAACTAGCACTACACTTACATAAACTGCTTGTGTTACTTATTACAAATGCTGAAATGTGTTATTGACCTGAGAAAGATGAAAGGCAAAGTTGATTCCAGTGATATCTGTACTCAGAACATAAAATGAAGTGGCTAAATACTGTAAGACATTTTGTCTGCATTCTACTAATTTTGCTTGAATTAAGGATGATAGTGGAGGAAATAACCAAAGGCTTTATGATAGAAGACTGGAGAATGTATATTTTACTTCTTCCCCTACTTTAGTTAGTCTATTAGTTAAGGGCCCTTAACTCTTGATGAAATCATAAAGGTGCCATCCTGACACACAGCATGTCTTGAGCATTATAAAACCTAGTGGAGGCCGTCACTCTCCATGTCAGAAAACAACCAATTTCTTCAAGAGAAAGAGAGTGGAAGAGGATTAGTATTTTATTTATCGGCCACAAAAGAATAAGAGGCAAAGTTGACCTCAGCAGGATTTGCGTTAAATAACTTTACTGTTCACCATCATCATCTTGTGATAAGTGAAATAAAATCCATCTTATTACAGAGTGCAGAAGTAGAACTAATGAGAATTAATTGAATTTTGTAAGAGAAACAGAACCAAAAAATAAGATGAGACGAAATGATCAGAAATAATTCATTATCTAGTGTTATATCCCTAATATGATGCCCTTTTTCACGTGTTGGGTGTATTTAAAAGTCAGTATTTGTATTTCATCCAATGTTAGTTGGTACATTACAACAGATGAAAGTCAAAAGAAAATGTATGGTATTGAGAAGTGAGTTGTAAACCTCTGATAATCAATCGATAATCTATAGTTTAACAATTTTTTATTATTTTATTTGGAGAGTCATTCTTGAAAACATGTCAAGTGACCAAAAAGGATTTATATGAATGCTGGTAAATAATGAAAGAAAAAAGCAATATTTGAGAAAATCTAAATGTTGACGTTGAATGGTTCATTTAACAATCATGTTATTGATGACAAATGCTAAACTATTTACTGTATATGGTGTAGTGAAAATTCAAACACAGTGTAAAAATCGAAGATTACTACACTGATTGATTGGGAGAGTTCAGTCAAAATGATTTGCTTATTGACTGGAGAATTCAATGATATTTTGGTAAGCACTGGTGTACAACCTCATCATGGACATTAGTTATGGTGGTCATGGTGGTGGTGTTGGTGTTATTGTAGAGTTGTTGTTTTTTTTATATAGAAAGAGAAAGGTGAATAGGAGTCAGATAATTATAGTGAGAGGAGAGCAAAACAGATACAGTGAAAGAATGAAATTCACACCCATACATACATACATATATATGCATGTATATATATGTATGCATATATATATACATACTCACACACACACATCCCCCATTTTATGTATGGTGTATGTGTGTGTTCATGTGTGTGTGTACGTATGTGTGTGTGTGTGTATGCATGGGTGTGTGTGTATGCATGGGTGTGTGTGTATGCATGGGTGTGTGTGTGTGCATGTGTGTGTATGCTACATGTATTATGTACTTTTTTTCTCATTTCAGTTTTGTCACATTTATCATCATCATCCTTTTTACATCTGCTTTTTCATACATGCATGGGTTGAGACTGTGAAAAAGAAGATACACTAACTTTTCAACCTTTTTTTATTTAATCTAATACCAGAAGACAATAAAACCATATATATTCTATAATATATTTTTGATATCCTTAAAAAGATGGTCTTAATCAAACAGGAAAATACATGACACCAGCAAAAAGCTAACTGACAAAACCCTTTTTTTATATTAACCTTTTTATTGCCATATTATTAATGAAATTGTGGTGGTTTACCAGTATCGGTAGAGGGCTGGACGCCATGCTTTGCAGCATAGAGTTACAGCCCTTTATGATCTGAGTTCAAATCCAACCGAATTTAACTTTGCCTTTCATCCTTATGGGGTCAATAAAATAAAGCACCAGTAATGTACTGGGGTAATTACTGGCCTTGTGCCAAAAGTAAAAACAATTATTAATGAAAGACAACCTATGATTTACAAATAATTTTGAAAATAATCAGGTATTCGTTGAGATTTAATACTAACTTTCTCCTTATTAAGCTTACATAAATTAAGATAGCTTTTGAAATAAACATAAACATTAGCCCTTTCATTACTATATTTTTAATGAAAAGCACTGCCTAAGATTTTGCAGATAATTTTGAGAGATTTAGTAATATAGTAACACTGCCAGTGTGTTGACTTGCCTTAAAAGGTATTAGAAGGAGGCTGCCTATTTTACTTCCATTAATATCTAATTCAGAAGCTATCTATATTGACAAGATATTTATAATCCTTCAAATATATAATTAAATTCCAACATCACTTTTTCATTAAGTTAGTTGTTTGAAACAAAACTCAATGAAGATTCTTACATAAAATGATGGTGAAAGATATTTAAAAATAAATACTTTAAAATATAGTTATTGTAGCATAGAACAAGGTGGTTTTGATATTATAAGGGCTAAATGAAAAATGGTATTTTATAATTCCTACTAATTCTAATTAATTCTAATTAAGGCTTGATTGTGTATATTTAACCCTTTTGGTACCAAACTATTTCTGGTTTTATGATCGAAAAAGATTTGTTTTAATGTGTATATATTTCTCTAAAAATTTCCGTCATAATTTTATATAAGAACCCATGTTAAGTTACAGACCAAATACCAACTTAATAATGAGAAAGTTTGTTATATTAATTACTAAGCCCCTTGAAAATCTTGATTATATTCTTTCAAAATGAAGAAGAAAGCGATAAATAAATAAATAAATAAATAAAAGATTCTTTAGAATTATATAACTCTGTGTAAATTCTGTACTGAATTTAGAATAAGAGCAAACTTGTTTGGTTAGATTTAGATTGGTGATTTGAATATTGTCAAATTAAAAATTTGTAGTGAAATTGATCTGAATGAGTGTCGTGAAGAACCAATCAGTATTCTTAGACAGATTTGGTTAATTAGTGGAGATAGTTTAAGTGTAAATGGTTTACTTCGTTCTGTTGGCAGTTTAGTAAGAATCTCTGCTGATAATAGTCAAACATTAGTACCACAATCAATTTGGAAATGGTGAATGACTTTTAGCACTGGCTTTTATAGAAACTTGCCATAAAGTCGGCGCCATGATTACCACCATCACCACTATCACCCATTATAATCCCCAACACCACCACCACCACCACCACCACCACCATCATCATCATCATCATCATCATCATCATCATCATCATCATTTTCCATTTTCACTATGATTACAATAATTGTAATAGTGGTGGTGGTGGTGGTGGTGGTTGTAGCAGTAGTATTGAGTGTCATTAGAATTATGAGAAGGATAAGGTGATGATGTCAATGATGATGAAGATGGTAGTAGAAGTAGTGGTGTATAGTTATGCTGATGGTGATGGCAGTGATGGAAATATTGGAAATCATTAGGGTGATGCTGATGATGTTTGTGATGATGATGATATTGAAAATGAAGAAAAAATTAAGAAACTATTTTAATGTGATTTCTAGGAGGTGTAACAAGTAGCATTGGATGTTTTGGACATGCAGGGAACTAATTTAAAGAAACACAAGCTGTTTCAGTAGTGTTAGAAGCAACAGAGAAGACAGACTCAGCAACTCTGAGCCAGTAGGTGAAGTGAATTTATATGTGGATATGTTTGTTTTCGTTTTGTTTGTTTTCCTTACAAAATATAGGAAATACATTAAATGGTTAGTCTAATTTGCCTGTCACACACATGTTTGGCAACATAGTTAAATATACAATGAATATTTTTGCTAGAACACAGCATATATTTGAAAATTTTAACCCTTTTGATACCAAACCACCTGAGTCTGCCCCTGGTTCAATGATACAAAACTGTTTTGTTTTTTTCAATGTTTATATTTACCTAAAAACCTTCTTTCATAATTTTATGTAAGAAATTTTGATAAGCTATGCTTCAAACACCTGCTTAATAATGAGAAAGTTAGTTATATTACTAAATCCCACAAAATTCTTGGTTATTTTCAAAATTAGTTGAAAATTATAGGCAGCATCTTTCATTAGAAATACAGTAATAAAAGGGTTAAGGTAAACTTAAGGTAGATATAACTACTGTTTTTGAAATCAGTGTGAAAAGAAAGAAATGTGAAGTATAAACATTTTCAACTTTTCCTTCATACTCAGAAAAACATAAGAGATTATTCTAACCCCTAGGCAGTGATGCATGTTCACCACTATCTAATTTACATTGTTCATATACATGGTGAAGGCATAACTATCACAGCTTCTATTTATTTATCTACTATGAGTATAAAGCTGCCTATCTGTATATGTAAATCATTAATTGTTGCAAATATGTTACAACAATTTTATTTGCTCACTTAATCAAATTTTTCCTAGTTTTCTCTCATCTATATTTTCTGTTTCTAATTCCCTTTCTCTATGGAATATGGCAAATTGATAATGGGGAAAATAAAGATCGTTAAATTAGCAACAGTCATTACGATTTTTAAAGATTAATGTAATTTTTTTATTCATTTTGTTTGTATCACAGGGCGTTGGTTAAAGCAGAACAAAATACAACTTGTCATTGATCTTTAGTCAACATTTCAACACAAAACATTCAAAGCAATATTTTTTTCAACATGACAATGTAATTTTTGAAGTAAATTGAGCAAGCAATTTTTTTTTTTAATTCAAAAAGCGAATAAAAATATTTCTTTATTGTTTTCATAAAGTTGATAGAATTTGCCAGCCAGAACATGGTGGGGGAAAACAAGCTATCAACATTGAACTTTGCACCTAGAATGCTATATCGAAAATATCTGGGGAGATTTCTTTCTTCTTTTCTTTGCAACAAATAAATATCATTTGCCCCCAATAAAAACATCTGCTGACCTTTTGCTAAAACTCTTTCCTTTCACTAGAAAATAATGGTTCTATATATGGATGTAGAGGATTTCATACCACTTAATCACTGATTTGTGGCAACCGCCATTATTATTATTGTTATTATCATCCTTATTATTATTATTATTATTATTGTTGTTGTTGTTGTTGTTATAAAAGGGTGGTGGATTGGCATTATTGGTAGAGAATATCATGCTTTGCAGCATAGAGTTACACCTATTTACATTCTGAGTTCAAATCCCATCATGGTTAGCTTTGCCTTTCATCCTTACGGGGTTAATAAAATAAAGCACCAGTAATGCACTGGGGTTGATTTAATCCACTCCCCCCCCCACACACACACACCTAAAAACATTGCAGGCCTTGTACCTAAATCAGAAACCATTATTATTATTATTGTTATTATTAGAAAAAAGGTTAATGGAATGGCAGTACCAGTAGAGCATCAGACAAAACGCTTTGGAGTGTTTAATTATGACTTTCTATATTCTGAGTTTAAATCTTACCAATGTCAGCTTTGTCTTTCATCCTTTCGAAGTCGATAAACCCAAAATTCTAAGCCTTGTGCTAATAGTAGAAACAATTATTGTTGTTGTTGCTATTGTTATTGTTGTTGCAGTTGTTTTATTAGCAGTATTGATAGAGCGTCAGACACAATGCTTTGCAGCATAGAGTTATGGCCCTTTGCGTTCTGAGTTCAAATCCCACTGAGGTTAGCTTTACCTTTCATCCTTACAGGATCGATAAAATAAAACACCAGTAATGCACTGAGGTAATTGCTGGCCTTGTGCCAAAGATAGAAACAATTGTTACAGCCCTTGCCATTCTGAGTTCAAATTCCGCCGAGGTTAACTTTGCCTTTCATCCTTAAGGGGTCGATAAAATAAAGTACCAGTAATGCACTGGGTAATTGCTGGCATTATGCCAAAAGTAGAAACAATTATTATTGTTGTTGTTATCAGTATTGATATGTGGGATACTTTACATCATGGTGTTCCTTCTGTCAGTTGTGGCTAATAAATAGTATCAGTAATGGAAAGACCAATGGAAATATTGTTTCCTTGGTGATTGGCCTCTTTCATTTTTTCTTTAGGGTCATATATTCTATGTTGTACATTTTATGTAGTATTTTAGTGTGAACATGTGATGCGCATGGAAGATAGCAGCTGCACAAAGAAATATAGAGAAACCCCAGTGGCTGGGACCTGTGGAAGAGGCAGACCCAGGAAGACCTAGGTGACCGAATTAGCAGCAGAGGTGGGTGTTCAGAAAGTACAGGAACCAGGGTAAGAACGGGATGGAAGAAGTTCAGGGAGCTGCTAGCTGCAAAAGGCGTTTCCCTCAAAATGAAAGGCAAACTGTATGATGCGTGCATACAAACAGCAATGTTACATGGTAGTGAGACCTGGGCAGAAGACTTGCGTAGATTAGAAAGAAACGAAGCTTGTATGCTCCGAAGAATATGTAATAGTAATATATGTGAACGGCAACGCATAAATGAATTGAGAGAGAAACTAAGCATAAGAGGAATCAAATGATGTGTGCAGGAGAGGAGACTATGTTAGTATGGACATGTTATGCGTATGAAGGATGACAGCTGCATAAAAAGGTGCAGAGCACTAAGAGTCGATGGAAGCCTTGGAGTGGGGAGACTCAAGAAGACCTGGATGAGGTGATAAAAGCTGACCTTGCCCAATTGCACCTCTCAAAGGCGATGACACTGGACCAAGACCTCTGGCGTTACGCATTAATACAAAAGACCCAACTTCCCACTGGTACAAGCGCCGAAGCTGAAGCATATAGACAGTATTGTGCTATTAAGACAGCTTCAATTTCAAATTATATACTCTAGAGAATGTTTAGGTAATGTCTGGTTTCATTGGGGGTGGCAGCCTCTAATATCAGTCAGAGGCTGACTGGCCATATGGGCATTTGAGCTATGCCTGGTGGGCTACTGGGTTGAGTAAAAAAGAAACAAAATCTGCTAAAAGTATATGGCATGTGAAGCAGCTGAAAAAATGTTGTAACCACTGTACAAAGATTGAAATGAAAATAGAAAGTGCCTCAGCTGAACAGTAAAAACTCACCTCTGGCCCTTAACAGTCAGCAGTCTGTTAATTAGTGTCACCTTAGCTGAGCAGTGAAAATACACCTCTGACCCTCTCCAGTAAACAGTCTGTTAATTAGTGTTGCTTGAATGCCCAGACTGGTTTTAAGACTCAGTCTGCTTCTGGTATCAGTCAAAAGAGTTCAACAAGTTTGACTTTAGATGTCATAGATTCACCCTAGTTTTGAACCTTTCTTCAACTTTCAAATGTCAATGTAAATGGCTAGCTATCAGATCAACTTGGTTTCACTCACTTAGTCCATCAAAAATAAACTCCACTAAATTGAAGAACAATGAGGATTTAATTGAGGCAACAATTAACAAATTATAAAAGAGTATCCAAGGTGCAAGACACCTTATATCTTTTTATTTGTGCACTTATATATCTATATAGAAATTAATAAATTACATGAATACACCAATTTCACAATTGAAGGATCAATATTTATTATGTAACTGACACGTGATTTGTTAATATGTAAGTGATTACATCTAGAATCATTAATCCGATATAGGTTTCAGGACAATTCAAACTCCAATATGCAGTATCAACAGTTTCACGTATCAGCTTTTCAAAGTGAAACAATATTTTTATTCATACAATGTTTTTATATATACATGTGCATATGCATACACACACATATACATATATGTACAGAGAGAGAGAAGGCATGTCGCTAAGGAGGAATTTAGGTTATATATACATTGCGGTAAAGTGGTCATCTTGGTGCTATGATAAAAAGCACCCAGTACACACTGTAAATGTGGTTTGTGTTAGGAAGTGTATCAAGCAGTAGAAAGCAAGTCAACTCATCTAACCCATGCTAGTGTGGAAAAATTGACATTAAATGATGATGATGATCGCGACTTATGTCGGACAGACGGGACGCCGCCTGGCGGACCGAGTCACGGAGCACCTCCGGGACATTCGTCTCGGGGGCAGTTCCCCCATCGCCCGCCACTTTGGTGGCCCTGGACACTCCGCACACCATCTCACAGTCTGTGGCCTACTCCAGTGCCACGGAACACCCGCCCATCGCCTCACGGTCGAACAACGTACTATCTTCATCTTACAGACCCACTCCACACTCACTCATCCCACTAACACCCCTACTAATACACACACACACACACACACACACACACCCTCCTCACTCCAACTCTCACACCTACCCATCCTCGCCTCCCTACCATTCCGCTGACTGCTGCTATGCCCTTCCGACCACTGTCTCAGCACCTACTGACCACAGCACTCCCACTGCTGACCACTTCCTGTTGCGCGCGCACCCCACATCTCTCCTCTTCCGACCACCGCTTCTTGGATTACCCACACGCGTTTTGACTTCCAACCAAAATCTCCATACATCCGTGTAACTTACCACTTTTCAACCATCCTCTAACACCATCACCTATATAACTCACCCACACACACATCCCAAAACAAATTTTTTTATCCACACGCCACCCACACCCACAACACGCTTAAACCACACACACGTGCTTCCCACCACATATTTACACCCTCAGCCCCCTGATTCCTCTCCCCCCACCCCCTATCCACACACGCACAGACCCTCCGACACACAAAAACACCCCCCACACACACCTTCCTGAACATGCAACCCCGTTCTTCCCCCAACCCTCACTTTCACATACACACACACACACACACACGCACACCTAACCACACACACCACCTTCAGCCCTCCTCGCTCGGACACCCCGTCTCCCTCTCCCCACTCCACCCGCCTCCACCTCTACTCACCCCACACCCTTCCACCACCTGTTTACCCCCCTTTTAATTTCAGTTTATTTTGATCATGCCTTTATTTTTAAATGTTCTCATTCCTTGTATTTTGATCATGCTTTATTTTTATTTATTATTTATTATATTTTTGTCTTTATTTGTTAATTTTTCATTCGCACCGTTTCCTTTCGCTATATGTCTCTCCACCACTCCCCTACACACCTTTTGAACTCTTACCTGAAGAAGGGCTTATGCCCGAAACGTCGTCCTCCACCTACCCCCCACTCTCCTGAGCGTGAATCTAATAAACATTTGTCGTACTGCCTCTCTGTTCTGTCCCTGTTCAATTTTTTTATTATATATATATATATATATATATATATATATAAGGAAAAAAGATGAAATCAAAAATGCAACTGGAGTCTTTTTTTTTTTAAATATATATTTATTTGGTCCCTTTACTGCTTTCGCAGTTCTTCTGCTTTTCAAAGGTAGAATTGAGATGGAAGGTTTTTGGTTTTTCTCAAAAACCCTCCATCTCAATTCTACTTTGTGAAAATCAGAAGAACTGCGAAACCGGTAAAGAACCAAATAAATATATATTTTTTTTAAAAAAAGACTCCAGTTGCATTTTTGATTCCATCTTTTTTCCTTATACTTTCACTCGTGTAGGACACCTCGGTTATTTTTTTTCATTTTGTAAAAAAACCTCACTTTCTAATATATATATATAGGAAAATCTTAGTCTCTGTCCACGTATTGACCTGCTGATAGGTGGTATATTGCCATAGAGATCCTTATTTGTTGGGTGTTGCCTCCAAGACACGTTTAAAGCAGTGCGGAGCATACGTGTGTATTCCCCGTCTAGCGTCCAAGTGATAGTCATAAACAAGCACAGACTCCACATCAGCATTGCTGGCCACTGTTGGCGCAGCAAGGAAGAAATAGCAGGTGATGTGTTGTTATGGAGTCCATCTCATGGAGCAAGAAACGCTGGTCGTCTCAAGAAGACATACGTCAAGCAACTTGAGGACGATACTGGATGCACTGCGGAAGAACTGGCAAACGCTATGAGAGACAGAGATGAATGGAGGAAACGTGTCGTAGAAAGCCGAGCAAGCTCGATCTGATGATGATGATATAGGAAAAAGTATGACCCGACTGCAGAGCTCAAGCCGTTTCCACGACTATTTCTTGAGTCCAGAAATAGCCGTCAAAACGGCTTGAGCTCTGCCGTCGGCGTCATACTTTTTCCTATTTCCCACTCTACTACCCTAAGTATTGAGTACTATGGTGCGTTATGGTCCATCTGGTTCCTTACCACAATTCCTTTGTTATATATATATATATATATATAAAAATGTAATTCCAAAGAATCATTAGATAAAATATATACATTATTTCCTCTCCCAATCAGTATAAATTAGCCACACAAAAAATCATTTAAACGAGGCTATAAGTTTAAGATGTACAAATGATACAGATTCTTTTCCGCGATGTACAGCCATATACATTTACCTAGTATTTCTCCTAGCCTGTATAAATTGACTAGACAAATAGTTAACTAGACGGAATTAGGTACAAAATTGAAGTTAGAAGAAAAAATGCACATAAACTTTACCAAAATGTTCATAGTCTCTACCAACCGGTGGTTTCGTTCCAGTTTTTGGATATATGCAGTCTTGGATAAATCCACAAGGCTCGGAACTCATCAGGATATACCCCAGAAATGAATTCAAAATGGCTAAGAACCATCACGTGGCCAGTGGTCAAGGCAGAAAGTTTGTGATTGGTGCCTGTCGGCGAGTAGGCTGGTTGCTAGAAAGTGCAGCTGAATACTGCCTAAAGTTTTACTCAACCTTACGGGACTATATATTAAATTCAAAGGGCATATATATATATATAAATTAGACAAAGTCACAGTTACATATATGCGTTTGGCAATCATTCACGGTAAAAGAACCTGTATCATTTGTCTATTATTTCTTCATAAGTACATTTTAAATGATTTTTTTGTGTGGTTAATTTATACCGATTGGGAGAGGAAATAATGTATATATTTTATCTAATGATTCTTTGGACTTACATTTTTATAAATTGCTCTGATTAATAATTATTTAATTAATTCTTCATTGAGCCACACCGTGAATGGTTGCCAAATGCATATATGTATCTGTGACTATGTCTAATTATATATATATATATATATAGCCACGGAATAGGCAGACCTAGAAAAACCTGGGACAAGCTGATAAACTCCGACCTCACACACTTACACCTCTCCAAGACAATGTCACTGGACCGAGACCTTTGGCGGTACTCAGTAACAGAGAAGACCCGCCTTACCTAAATACATAGTAAAACCTACTACAGCCAGTAGGCATCTCTAACAAAATACACCCCGTCCCACCACTACTACCCCCACCCCATCCACACCACCCCGTTCTATGTAAAGTTATGTTGGTGCCGCGCCATCCAGGCCGAAACAAATGAGATCGTGTAGGTGTCACGACAAAAAACGCACAGTCCACGCTGTAATGTGGCCGTATAGGCAACACGGTAAAAACCTCCCAGACCCACACTGTAAATGTGGTTGGTGTTAGGAAGGGCATCCAACTGTAGAAAATCTGCCAGACAGTCCTATGCGAGCAAGACAATCACTCTTGCCTCAAGTGGGACTACCCCCATCCAAACCCATGCAAGTGTGGAACACGGACGTTAAACGTTGATGATGATGATGATGATATATATATATATATATATACCCTTTGAATTTTATATATATATATATATGTCACTTAGACACCATCCCAAACAATGTACAGTGATACACACAAAAACTAAAAAAACAACACACACACACTCACATATCTTCCTTTCTCTATTTTTTATTTTTTTCTCATCTTTCTAATTTTACTCTCGTGGTGAGGAGATGGTCTGATATGTTCAACTCCTTTTCCCACACTATCTCTCCATTTCCACAGGGGGTCGACCTGGCTCCATATTCCCATACTGTGTCACTGAAGCTCCCCAGTTCCAGTGTGTGCCACCCTAGCCCCGCAGTTCATAGTGCGGCACCCTAGCTCTGAAGTGCCACATTTTCCCACACTATCTCTCCATTTCCACAGAGGGTACCATAGCTCCATATTCCCATACTGTGTCACTGAAGCTCCCCAGTTCCAGTGTGTGCTACCCTAGCTCCGCAGTTCATAGTGCGGCACCCTAGCTCTGAAGTGCCACATTTTCCCACACTATCTCTCCATTTCCACAGGGGGTACCATAGCTCCATATTCCCATACTGTGTCACTGAAGCTCCCCAGTTCCAGAGTGTGCCACCCTAGCATCACAGTGTCATAGTGTGGGACCCTAGCTTTAAAGTGCCATATTTTCCACATTGTCTCCCCATTGCCATAGGGGGTCACCCTGGTGGTTGTAGTGGTGATAGTGGTGGGGGTAATAGTAGTAGTAGTAGTGGTGATGGTGGTGATGGTAGTAGTAGTAGTGGTGGTGGTGGTGGTGGTGGTAGTAATATTAGTAGCAGTAGTAGTGGTGGTGGTAGTAGTATACTACTACTACTACCACCACCACTACTACTACTACCACTACCACTACTACTGCTACTGCTACTACTACTGCTACCAGTACAACTACTACCACCACCACTACTACCAACACCACCACTCCCTCTACCACTACTACTATCACCACCACCACCACCACCACCCTCACTACCAACAGCACTACTACCTCCACCACAACTACTACTACTACCACTATCATCACCACTATTACTACCACCCACCACTACTACTATTACTACTACTACTACCTCCACTACTAATAACACTACTACCACCATCACCAATACTACTACTACCACTACCACTACTACTACCACTACCACCACCACCACCACTACTTATGCCATTTTTACCTGTGTCATTTTTGCTGTTTGCTATCTTCTTTTATATATTCGTTACCAGTGCCATGACGAAGTACCTACCCCAGTTCACGCTGTCTAGCATTGCCTTCTGAATTTTCCCTGCCTCCAGCCCGCTGTCATCTTCAAGAACATCTTTCAGGTTTCCAGAAAAGAACTCTGCCAGCAGGTTCATTGTGATGTTTCACATGTCCGGCTAATGTGGGCCTCCTACACCTTATAATGTCAGAAAGGTGAAGGTGTGAGCTGTAGAGCAATTTCTTTGCTACATGTTTTCTCCAGTATATTTTCTGGACCTTTCTCAGCATCCGGGTGAATGTGCCACTAATCCTCTTTATGAGTGTTTTTGTCATTGTCCATGACACACATCTTTAGAGGAGAATGGACTACCGTTGCTTTGAATAGCCTCAGAATGGAGGCTGCAGTGCAGTCCATTGGACTCTTCTTGAATACTGGCTAAACAAAATAAATGTACATCAATGCTACATCAAAGAAAAAAAGCATGCGCTGGATGGTTTGGAGATTGAAAAAGTCGATGACTGCTTGTATCTTGGCAGTTTTATTAACACTAAGCATGATGTGTATACTAGGATAGGCAAGGCATGGTGTGTGCTCTCAACTCCCTATCAAAGGTGTGTGTGATCCGCTCAAGAAAACCTTAAAACTACATATATATAACTATATATGTGTGTGTGTGTGTATTCTATATATCTATATACATATTCTAATATATATATATACATACATTGAGAAATAAGGTAAAATATCATCATCATCATCATCATCATCGTTTAACGTCCATTTTCCACGCTTGCATGGGTTTGGACGGGAGTTTTCCCACTTGAGGCAAGAGTGGTTATCTTGCTCGCATAGGACTGTCTGGCGGGTTTTCTACGGCTGGATGCCCTTCCTAACACCAACCACATTTACAGTGTGGAACTGGGAGGTTTTTACCGTGTTACCTACACGGCCACATTACAGCGTGGACTGTGTGTTTTTTTGTCGTGACACCTACACGACCTCATTTGTTTCGGGCTGGATGTTGTGGTACCAACATAACTTTACATTGAAAGGGGTGGTGTGGATGGGGTGGTGGTAGTGGGACGGGGTGTATTTTGTTAGAGGTGCCTACTGACTGTAGTAGGTTTCACTTTGTACTTAGGTAAGGCGGGTCTTTTCTATTACTGTGTAGTGCCAAAGATCTCGGTCCAGTGACATTGTCTTGGAGAGATGTAAGTGTGTGAGGTCGGAATTTATCAAGTCGTCTCAGGTTTTTCTGGGTCTGCCTACTCCGTGGCTACCGTCTATTTTTATTGCCCTGCACTTTTTTATACAGCTGTCGTCTTTCATGTTTTATACAGCTGTCGTCTTTCATATATGTTGGCTTATTTCTCAATGTATTCATTGCCCTACATGAATTCATAATCTTTCATATAAGGATTTCATACTTTTCTATAAACTTATATGTAGTCGTGTGTACATAAAAATCCTGTATTTTTTAACTGTATAACTGTATAACTGTATAACACCTATAATTATTTAATTATTTGCTTTCGTATTTGAAATCATATTACTTTATACTATATATATTTAACAAAGGGTATAAATAAGAAATTGGTAGATGGGATTAACATGAATAATAGTTGAAATAACAATAATAATAAGAATAAATGATTTTAGTTTATATATGGTTTACTTCATGTGAATCAATTAAAAAGTACAATAAAACAGTTACCAAGTGTTGCAAAGGTTGACAATGATATTTTGTTGTTGATATGAAAACGGCGAGCGATGAGATAAAGTTTGTTGGTGGTTAAAGTTTGTTGCAGTCGTCATAGTAGTTTTCGTCGTTAGTCTAATCTCTCTGTATTTCTGTAGACCACTGGGGTCTGTTGATAGTGGTGAATCTTTCACATAGCTTGTTCTGTAGTGGGGTGCTCCGATGTCTGTATAAACGTGGGAAAATATAGGCTTTATATACCTGTCGCTTTCTGCCTCCCACCTTTAGGGGATAGCCAACGCATCAACCTGTTCACGCCAAAAGGGTGGTGACCTAGAATTTGACCTTTAGGTGTCACCCAAGGTTCAAGGTGTGGACAGATCTCACTACATATATATATATATATATATATATAATATATATACAAAGATCGGAATTAAGAGTATTCCGCTGTTCACTGTAATAATAATAATAGTATTAGCTCAAAGAAGAATAGAGAATTTCCTTCTGAGCTCAAATGCAAGTATATATTACACAAAGAGAAGTGTGTTACACAGTGAGATGTGTGTAAGGAATTATTACAAGTGAGTTTACCATTACTGTATAGGGAACAATATCTACAGGTTAGCAATTAAATAGAAAAAAACTAATTCAGAATCAAATCTCTGGATTAGAGTTTTAAATTACAAACCTTATAACTATATTTTGCTGATACGAATCTCGCTTCGTTTCACCACCTATATGTGAAGTATCAGTTCACAGGATCACCAGTCAGCAAATGCGAGCACTGAACACCACACATCTAACCTCATGGATAGAGAGATTGCTAATAGACACGCTGCCCAGAGTAGGGCGAAATCACGTGTTATTTGCATCAAATAACAGCTCTCATGGATTGGGGAAGACGCTAGAAAGTGCAGCCCAACCATTCGAATTCATTAGCTCAACAATTTGGAGCTCAATTTAAAACTCTAATCCAGAGATTTGATTCTGAATTAGTTTTTTTCTATTTAATTGCTAACCTGTAGATATTGTTCCCTATACAGTAACGGTAAACTCACTTGTAATAATTCTTTACACACATCTCACTGTGTAACACACTTCTCTTTGTGTAATATATACTTGTATATAATATATATATATATATATATATATATATATATATATATATATATATGTGGAGATACCTCTGTGTATATATATATATATATAAGCATGTATATATATAAGTATGTATATATATATTTGGTAAGGCAAGAAAGCAAACATAAAACAGCAATGATAATTATATATACATATATTACATATGTATCTTAGTGAAATGTCATTAATCAAACCAAGAATATGTGATATCCAGTAGAATTGAGCCATAAACCACATTGTTGCAAAACGACTGTCTTCACCACACTTATCTAATTACTTTTTCATCTTATTAGTGCTTTCAACCTAAAATATTAGTAGAAGCAAAACACACTCACACACACACACGCACACGCACACACACACACACAGGCACACACACACACATACAGACACATGCACACACACATAGACACCTACATGCACATATATGCACACTAACATACATGCACATACACATACTCAAACAAGTGTGTACACATACATGCACATGCACACACAGACAAGTGTTGCATCCTCACAAAAACTCATAATCACAGATATAAATATATTTCACAAAATTTTCTTCTTGTGTTCAGCAATTTTCCATTGACCCATCAAAAGGTTGTCATGGAGATCAATACAGCAAAGTGGCCATATTGAATGAAAGTCAATAATTAGTGGTGATTGTTAATCAAAATCAATGAGATAATTATTTCAATTGAAACTCAAATTAACCTTTATAGATTCTTAATTGTCAAAGAAGTATGAAACGATACATATACACATATGCATAAGCATCTATACATATACCCACACATTTACACTCATACACATATAAACATGTAAATATATACACATATACACACATGTTGGCGGACTGGGTAAAAAAATATTGGTTGCCAGGAAATAACAAAGGGACCCACCCATACTACAATATTGGTTGCTAGGAAATAACAAAGGGGCTCACCCACAACTACAATATTGGTTGCTAGGAAATAACAAAGGGGCTCACCCACAACTACAATATTGGTTGCTAGGAGATGACAAAAGGGTCCACATACAACTACAATATTGGTTACTAGGAGATGACAAAGGGTCCCATCTACAACTACAATATTGGTTGCTAGGAGATGACAAAGGAGCCCACCCACAATTACAATATTGGTTGCTAGGAGATAAAAAAGGGTCCCACTTGCAACTACAATATTGGTTGCCAGGAGATGACTGAGGGGCCCATCTACAACTAGAATGTTGGTTGCTAGGAGATGACAAAGGGACCCACCCACAACTACAATATTGGTTGTTAGGAGATGACAAAGGGACCCACCCACAACTACAATATTGGTTGCCAGGAGATGACAAATTACAATACATTCGTTTAATTAATAAATGTTTTTTTTAAATACTCTTTATTTCTGTGTATGCAATTGACCGTAAAATTGTAAAGTAAAGATCTATATAAATAAAAGTCGAATCGTATCCATCCGTCCGTCTGTCAGTTCACCGATGTAAGTCGGATGGTGAAAATTCTACGGCGAGAAAAAATTCAAACAGCGTTTCAACTTGTGTATGTGTGTGAATGTATGTATGTGTAAAAGGGAGGAAGGGGTATGGTGAAAACAGACTTCCAAACTTTTCCACGCTCTGCGTGAGTGTATGTGTGTCTGTGTGAATGTATGTGTGTGTTTGTGTGAATGTATATGTGTGTATTTGTGTGGGTGTATGTCTGTATGTGTGTTTGTGTGTGTATTTGTGTGCATTTATCGGTGTTTGTGGGTTCATATTTATACACACACAGATCTACTAATATATAATTGCTTCTACTTTTGGCACAAGGTCAGCAATTTCTCCAGTGTATTACTGATGCTTTATTTTATCGACCCCGTAAGGATGAAAGGCAAAGCTAACCTCGGTAGATTTGAACTCAGAACGTAAAGGGCCATAACTGTGCTGCAAAACATGGTGTCTGACGCTCTACCGATACTGCCATGTAATGCCAAGAGATGACTGACGAAGGAAAGGGTGATGACGTGTATATGAATGTGTATATGTATAGCGGATTGGTTACACACATTGGTTGTTATGATTATGCGAATGTTTGTGTGTGTGTATATGTGTGTTTGTGTAAAATATATGTATATATAATATTTGACTGAGTGTATATGTGTTTGTGTATGTTTATTTAGAAATATACATAGACAATTATAATTACAGACACACACGCATTTACACATCTATCTTAACTATAATAAATCAATCTAGCTGTCGTCTGTTCTACAGCGTAGATGTAATTCACTTCGCGCAGAAGTTTTGTTCCAATTTATTGCGGAAATTTTGTAAGTTCAATTTTAATTTTGATACTATTGTGTAGCTTGACCCCCCGTCTGAACTGTCAGACGGTGGGTCAGCTCATCTTCGCCCCTCCCAGGGGTGAAAAACCTGTTTTTAAAAATTTTGTGGCATAAAATTTCAATCGTCTGACAGAAATGTTAAACGAAGCTAACGAAAATAGTGGTGGGGGACAGCGGTAAGAATTGTAAGCTCGCACGCTTTAGTCCCCCCCCCCCCTTCCTTCCCAACTAACGTCATAGAGAAGGAAAGAAAAAATAAAATAAAAACAGACGAATGTGCGGAGAAAAATGACGAAAACACAAATCTGGACATTGATTCCAACAACAAAAAAAAATTTAAAAAATTGCATGACAATATTAATACCACAAACAAAGACAACAAACACAAAAATAACATTTGAAAACAACATCATAACAGAAAGCAAAGCAGACGACAAAGTCAACACCAATAATATTTCATTTGCACAAACAACAAAGAAATCTTTGACATATATACCTGAAAATATTTCAGATGTGGCACAAAGAATTAAAAACGCTAAAACAATACATAACTCAAGGGGAAAATGGTATTTTATCGGTAAAAATGCCTCAAGAACTCACCAAAGACATTGAAAGTCGGACGGTCGTTTTCCGCACCATCAACAACATTTCTAAAAAACCTCAACAACCAACACAAACAGAAATCAAAGCAGTACTTACAGAAGTACTTACTGAAACCACTTTCATAAGAAGAGACAGACTGTATGGAAGCCTAGCGATTATTATGAAGAACGAATCGGCGGCAAAAAAATATGCTTTGTCGCCGATTCGTTCGACAAATTTTACCTTTTATCCATCTTATATGGGTAAAAGAACTCAGCGCATATGGCTGGATGCGATGATGCCAGATGTGGACTACTGCTGGCTCATAGCTGGCTTCATCGATCCAGCGAATGACAACGTGATTTCCATTGGGAAAACCACAGGCAATGCGTTCAGTGGAACAGGTATAGAACTTGTAGTGTAAATGAAGCCTGAACGCATTGCCCAAATACCCGACAGAATCCTATTAGAGGGCCACGGGTATATAAACATTAGGGTGGAGGGGAGAAGGCCGTCCTGTCATATCTGTGCAGGCAGAGGGCACCTGAAGGCGGCTTGTCCCCAACTCAACAAGAAGAAAACCCTGCTACCAACACCAGCTCCACCACCACCACAACAGATAAACAAACAACAAAACTCAGTCCCACCCAACCCGTCCCTCAGTAAAACTACACCACCACCACAACACAAACAGTCACAACACATTACCCCAAAACAAAACACAGTCCCACCCAACCCCTCACTCAATAAAACAACACAACCACCGCAGCCACAACACACAACACAGTCTAACATAGTGACATCCATCTCCCCCACAAAGAAAACCAACACGGAAACATGACCAGCAAACATACCTCTTCCCTCCAACACTGAAGATAACCCAACGAATTCGGAGGAAAAAACGGAGTCCTTCAGACAGATTAAAAGGAAAAAAAGAAAACATGTGCAAAACACACAAGGCCAAACAACCCCTACCCAAATGTCAACACAATCCGACAAAACACAAAACACCCCTCCAGCAACAAACAAAACCGAACCTGCCCCTCCCCTCTTCGAAACACTCACACCATCCGAAAAAAAGACATTACACTATACTTACATCAACAGAAACAATAATAAATTAAATGAACTCATAAACAATAACCCTTCGGTACAAACCGAAGGTGTAAACTTTGTTTCTTCAGAAAACTACCCACATTTAAAATTAATAAAGATCCCAATGAACCTCTACCAAAAACTAAAAAAGGATTTTAAGGAGGACGTAGGACCACCCTCTGTCAAACCCATAAACCGCGTCCTACTAAAAAGCTTTCCTCCTCCCCTTCCCCTCCCCAACATAACTCCAAACACCACAACCCCACCACACACTGACGACCCCACACCACCACAAGACACCCCTTCACCCAACACCCCCGACCCCATGGAAGTCGTGCGACCTGAACCCAGGGAAGCAGAAAGGTAGGTCTCTACACTCTCCTTTGGCTTTGCCGCCCACATGGATGTGTTAAGAGTAGAATGTTTGAATGCACGTGGCCTGGGCTCAACTTGGAAGCAAGCAAAGCTTCTAAATGACCTCAGGTCACGTGTTATAAATGTAATGGTTATCCGTGAGACTCGGATCAGCGTCGTGCGGCAGCTGGCCCCTACCTTCGATGACTTTGAGGTGCATGCATCTCTCTGTCAACCTGGAGGTGGGGTGGGGTTGTCGTACTGCTGGAAAAACACCTGGGTCTCGCCGTACAGGTTGTTCACTCGCACCCGGAGGGTCGTTTGTTGGTGCTAGACGTTGACAGTAGTGAAGGTGCGGCCTTGAGACTGGTCGCCGTCTACTCCCCTTTCGGAGCTGAACGACCCGACTTCTTCCAGCGTCTGGAGACTTTTCTGGGAACGTCGCGTTCCCTGCTGCTAGCGGGGGGTTGGAATGACATTCTAGATGCACGTTGGGACTATGCAGGAGCATGTCCTAATAGAGGGCGGTGTAACAGCCTCAAGGGGTTACTCGACCGTTTTAACTTGGTCTATAGATATCGACTAGATTTTCCAACTGTGCCAACCTGAACTTGGACGAACCACAGTGGTCAATCTAGATCGTACTTAGATAGATTCTTAGTTAGAAGTAAGAATAGGGACATATTAAGCTGTCCAGAAATGCTCAGGGTTGGCTATACGGATCACAAATTAGTGACCTGCGTAGTCAATCTTGAGAAAACACATAAACAGGGTCCCGGTTACTGGAAACTTAATTTGTCTTTACCGGCAAAAGAAAGAGACTTACAGAAACCGGATTAGCAGATTAGTTAAGGAGAGGTTAACGGGTGCAATCGTCAACAACCGATGGTGGGCATCTCTCAAAAGAGAGATTAGAACAGAATCAATAAGTTATAGCAAGATGTTAGCTGCCGATAGGAATAGAAACGAGAAAGAATTAACAGGTAAATTAGAAGAGGCAATCAAGAGCGAAGATGTGGCCAGAGTGCTGGCATCGAGGACGGCCTTGAGCCAGTTTTTCGATGCAAAGCACGAAGGCTGCGTCATTCGAAGTAAAATACGTGCTCTAGGTAATGAGGGGGCCAAAGCCGTTGGTTGGGCCCGCGTGACAGAAGCTAAAAGTGGAAATCGATCCACCATCCGGTCTTTGCAAGACGAGGATGGACGGGTGATCCGGGAGCCTAAGCAGATGTGCGAGGCCTTTCAAAGGCACTTTGCCCGATTATTCGGGGGAGGTGAGGGTCCGGGCGGGGACGTGGATTTCGATCCATACCTCGACGGCCTGCCGCGTCTCTCGAGCGAAGAGGCAGAGTCCTGCGAGGGACCAATCTCGGCTGATGAGATCGGGGATGCGCTGAGCCAATGCAGCAGACGCAAATCTCCAGGTCTCGATGGTATACCTTACGAACTTTATTTAGCAATGCCGGTCTTCTTCTCCGAACTCCCCGAAGCGGTCTACTGCAATTGGCAGCAGAACGGGAGAATTCCTTCTTCTGTAGCCAAGGGCGTAGTCTCGCTGGTGAGGAAGGACGAGAACAAGGGGGATAGTATAAATAATTTTCGGCCCATAACCCTGCTAAACACAGAGTTAAAGATTTTGGCCAAGGTGTTAGCAAAGAGGTTGGCGCTTGTCGTAGGTGGCCTGGTGGGAGATGCGCAGACATGTGCTATCCCATCCAGGTCCATTCACGATAACCTCCACCTCATGCGATACATCATAGAGAGGGTTGGCAACAAACCCGGCTTCGGTGGGGCCCTGATCAACTTGGATCAGTCTAAGGCATTCGATAGGGTCGACCATGGTTACCTGGATGCGGTTCTAGCGGCGGCTGGGTTTGGTCCTGTTTTCAGAGGCTGGATCACTGCCTTACATAGCAACCACATCTGTTCTAGGATCAAGGTGAACGGCTACCTTTCGAAGCCGTTCGAAATCACACGATCCATTCGACAGGGGTGCCCTCTCTCCTCCCTTCTGTACGTATTGACTCTCGAGCCTTTACTGAGGAAGTTGGAGTTGTTGCAGGGTATCCCCCTGGAACCAGGATTGAGCAAAGCGGTGTCGGCCTACGCCGATGACGTAACAGTAATGGTATCGACCGACTCGGAGATCGAGGCGATCGGTACCATACTGGAGGATTACGAAAGGTTGTCAGGAGCGAAACTGAACCGGGAAAAATCCATCGGGCTGCAACTCGGAACGTGGAGAGGCAGACCAATGCCTCCCGACGGTGTCGTCGGACACTGGACAGAGGGCCCGGTGAAGTTGCTTGGAGTCTGTTTTGGACCGGGCCTCCAGGTGGAAAAGAACTGGGACGAGGTTACGAACAAGGTGTTTGCACTAACCCAGAAATGGGCCAAGTGTATGCTGTCCCTAAAAGGTCGGGCGTAGGTGGCGAACATTTACATAGCGTCCGTTACTTACTACCGCCTGACTGTCGTGCCTTGCTCTAAGGAAACACTCACCACCATCGAACGCATGCTCTTCCAATTTCTTTGGAAGAAGCGCCCTCCTATGCTGAGAAGATCCATCTTCTGCCAACAACCTTCGAAAGGAGGGCTGGGGATGCCGTGGTTGATGATGCGTAGGCACGCATTAAGGCTACGGCGCCTACAGGTATTCCTCACTGGTCAACCGGTGTGGGCTCTGTTCGTGAAACGAGCCTTTCCGAGACTCGTCTCGCTCACCGAGCTGCAGTTCTGGGTCAAGCAAAGATCCGGAAAACTGGGAGACTGGCACCCTGAGTCTGCCCAGGCGCTCAGGGCTCTCTGGCAAGCGGGCCCGGCCATCGGTGGAGAATCCACCTCATCATTCTATAGAGGGCTGGTGGCTAGCAGGGGCGATGACACCCTTGGAGAGTCGCTGGACATGGAAAAGGACGAACTGGCCAGCCTGTTCGGTAGGACTTTCGGCCCGGGACCAATGGATAACTTCCAGAAGTCACTAGCCTGGCAGTGCTACCGGGGGGGCTTTACCCGTTCGAGAGAGGCTCTACAGACACGGGCGCCCGGGCAGGGATCCCTCGAAAAAGATTTGCCCTAGATGCGTGCGTCACGAAGAAACCGTTGCGCACGCATTGGTGCAATGTCCGGGCGTGGCTGATCTGTGGGGCTACGCCGAACGACTGCTGTCGCGGGTGGCGCCGATTCGATTGACCGCCGAGTCCGTGGTGACAATCAAGCCGCCTCCCCTCTTCACAAAGGAAGCAAAGGCGGTTTTTCTGTGCGTAATAGCCATGTTGAAAGAGGTTGTTTGGTGGACACGATTGAAAGGTCTGAGGTCAGGCAACTTCCTCTCTGGCCATAGTCTGGTCTACTTCTTCCGATATCACTTCGGAAGAAGGATAAGAAGGGAGAGAGGATGCTTGGCCACAGGCAGTTTTATGAAAGGTGGGTGATAGTGGCGAGAATGGCTCGTGTAAATGGGCTTTCTCTGTATACCATCCTGTAGGTAAAGAAGTGAAGGAGAGGGGAGCACCTTCTCCATGTGCTCCCCGGGCAAAGGATTACACACTTTTTCGGGGGTGTGTGCAACCCCCATCACGTCCCCTCTCTTTTGAGGTTGTTTTCGATTATTTTCATTTTATACCCTTTTTACTCAGTTTTATGTAAACTCCCCCTTTGTATTTGTCCCTTCTTTTTATGCCTTTATGGTAAATAAAGAAATATATCTTAACTATAATAAAGAAAGGAGTGCGGGATTGCGTCCAAAATATTTTTTTTTTACCCCGTTTGTAAAATAAGTTGGATTACTTTGAATAAATAATGAATGAATATTACATAATTTATGTGCTAAATTTCGTGGCTGTTGATTAAATATATTTTATAGCTTATTTAAAGATCTTTAAAATTCACTTCTTTAAAATTTTCAAATGTCAACACTTCCGGGTAGCGGCCGTTATATTATAACACATAACAATATCGCATATATTTCCGCCGCTAATTTTCTCCTAATGCAGTTTATATATAATTGTTTCTACTTTTGGTACTTTATTTTATCGACTCCGCAAGGATGAAAGGCAAAGTCAACCTCGCGGGATTTGAACTCAGGGACGTAACTATGCTGGAAAGCATGGCGTCCGACCCTCTACCGATACTGCCAATCCCTTAATATATCAAATCAAAATTCCATTATTAAATCTTATTCTTATTTTGTTTCTTGTAAATAATTTTTTTTTTAAATATCAATTCAAAACTTTTGTGAATAGGCATCATATCTTATCATTTACCTAAGCAGTTTATATATAATATCGTCTTTTTTTAAATGTATCATGGATTACGTTACTGATTACAGAAGACAGTGTAACACAGTCTTCGTTCAATTTCTGTGTATATTGTCAATTACGATTTTATTTGATATATCATATCTACATGTATATATATTTGTGTATAATATCAATATACACACTACACATGCTAGTAGAAAACCACCCGTGGGTGGTTTTTCTGCTAGTTATATATAAAGTTGTATTCATGTCTGTTTTTGTTTGTTTGTTTGTTCACGAACTCCTCCTACGGTTTTGGAGATAGACCCCCATAACCATATATGCTCTGAAACTACATTGCCCAGGATACTTGGATAAGTATATTTCATTTCAATCAAAGTGTTCCCCCGCTAAAAATCTGTTCACTTCAATTCATGAAATTTAAACCATAAGTAAATGACAAGATATGATGCCTATTCACAAAATCTCAGCAAATTTCAATAATATTAAGACACTCTATTAGGGTTCCCCGGGGCACAAACCCCTGCTGAAAATTTTTCGCTTCGATTTATATGAAATTTAAACCATAGGTAAATGACAAGATATGATGCCTATTCACAAAGGTTTTGAATTGACATTTAAAAAAAAAATATTTACAAGAAACAAAATAAGAATAAGATTTAATAATGTAATTTTGATTTGATATATTACAAAAAATAATGTTTTCCGATTTTTCATGCATTACATTTTACATTGAGTAATATTGAAATGCAAGGTTTTTCTTCATAAATTATATCACTGATTTAAAATCAATCATCATTTTCTTACAAAAAAAATGTGTGAAATGCAGCAAGGCGCGGGTAATTCGGCTAGTATATATATAAACAAACACACTTAAAAAATTAATTATAACATACACACACGAAAGGGGGCTGTGACAAAGTATACAAAACAGCGAATACCTGTGTTACTCATACATATAAATGTATACATATGGACACATACAATCCCACGCAATTATTCGCCTTCCTGTTCATGTCCAGCAGGAACAATCCGTCTATTTTGAGGAGGGACAAGAAAGACGAGCGCTAGAAAGAGCTGCGCAACGCAACACTCCTCTAACAGCATGGTTCTTGTTCAACCAAAATGATGAAAATGCAAGACAATATCTATATGTAGACATTCCTTATCATTATGTCTACAAAAAAACAACGCAGTGGACTCCCAGACAACGTAGAGCTGACAAAATCAGAAGTCGAATGTATTCTGTCAACCCCAAGTATCATGAAAAATGTTACATGACACTTTTGTTAAAGGAGCTCGAAATTTCGAAGAACTGAAAACCGTGGATGAGATCATTTGCAGCAGCTATAAAGAAGCAGCAGAGTGCCGGCAGTTGGTTCAAAATGACAATGAGTGGAAAAGATGCTTAAAAGAGGCTTCTTCGACAAATATGCCAAAGCACATCCGGCAGCTGTTTGCACTCTTTTGCATTTTCAATAATTCAGTCAATCCTGACGTACTGTTCAACAAGTTTGAAGATAGTTTGACTGAAGACTTCCTTAGACATCACACTTGAAAAATCTCAGTACAACTGGCTTTACGAGAAATTTTGAATAATGCCCAGAATGTAAAACAAAACCAGGACGACCTTGGAGTGGAAGCACAAATTACTTCTTTGACAGACAACCAGCATCGCGTGTTTGATCAAATTGTCACAGCTATTGGTGAAGAACACCGACCTAGCAGATTTTTCTTCTTAGATAGCTCTGGTGGTACAGGAAAAACGTACCTCTACAATACCTTAATATCGCCTTTGAGTCGTCAAAGAAAGAAAGTTCTCTCATTTGCTACAACAGGCATTGCGGCTGATCTATTGCACCAAGGAAGAACTGTACACATTGGCTTTAAGCTCCCAGTCCCTAACTTTGAAAATTCTACATCACTAATGAAGATTCCATCACAGCACTCTGAAAAGTTAAGATTAGCTGACCTAATAATAATTGATGAGGCATCAATGCTTTCAGGAAATGCATTGAGGTGCATTGATCTGCTGCTAAAAGAAATAATTGTTTCTACTTTAGGCACAAGGCCAGCAATTACCCAGTGCATTACTGGTACTTTATTTTATCGACCCCGTAAGGATGAAAGGCAAAGTTAACCTCGGCGGTATTTGAACTCAGACCATAAAGGTCCGTAATTCTTCACTGCAAAGCACGGCGTGCGACCCTCTACCGATACTGCCAATTCACGAAATAATTGTTTCTACTTTTGGCACAAGGCCAGCAATTATCTCAGTGTATTACTGGTACTTTATTTTATCGACCCCGTAAGGATGAAAGGTAAAGTTAACCTCGGCGGGATTTGAACTCAGATCATAAAGGGCCGTAACTCTTTGTTGCAAAGCATGGCGTTCGACCATCTACCGATACTGCCAATCCACCGCCGTTCACGAAATAATTGTTTCCACTTTAGGCACAAGGCCAGCAATTACCCAGTGCATTACTGGTACTTTATTTTATCGACCCCGTAAGGATGAAAGGTAAAGTCAACCTCGGTGGGATTTGAACTCAGATCGTAAAGGGACGTAACTATGCTGGAAAGCATGGCGTCCGACCCTCTACCGATACTGCCAATCCACACGAAATAATTGTTTCTACTTTTGGCACAAGGCCATCAATTAGCCAGTACATTACTGGTACTTTATTTTATCGACCCCGTAAGGATGAAAGGCAAAGTCAACCTCGGCGGGATTTGAACTCAGATCGTAAAGGGACATAACTATGCTGGAAAGCATCGCGTCCGACCCTCTACCGATACTTCCACGAAATAATTGTTTCTACTTTAGGCACAAGGCCAGCAATTACCCAGTGCATTACTGGTACTTTATTTTATCGACCCCGTAAGGATGAAAGGCAAAGTCAACATTGGCGGGATTTGAACTCAGATCGTAAAGGGAAGTAACTATGCTGGAAAGCATGGCGTCCGACCCTCTACCAATACTGCCAATCCACCGTGAAATAATGCCACGAAATAATGAACTGCCATAAGCCTTTCGGCTTAAGGGGACTTTAGGCAAACTGCACCGGTTATTCCGAGAGGGTCAAATGCTGCTATAATTTAATCTTCTATCAAATATTCTCCTCTGTGGACAGATGTGACAATTTTTACTTTAACTGAGCATATGCAAATAAATGGACAAGAAGAATTCAATGCATGGCTTCTTAGTATAGGAAATGGAACAATCACTAATGATGTGGACTTGGATAAAGATCTAATAGAAATACCTGAAACCATGATTTCATCGAGACGTATTTGGCGACGACATTTCTGTAGTAATTTCGACAAAAATTATTATAACACCAAAAGACAGATTCAATCGAACTGAATCCCAAGATAGTATCACTTCTAGATGGTGACTTACAGATATATCAAAGTGTTGATGTGTTGGTTGTGACGAAAATGATGAGAATATCGTGAATTATCCGGAAGAGTTTTTGAATTCTATGATGCCTTTAGCCATGGCTCCCATACAATCTAGCACCGAAGAAAAATTCTATGATGTTGCTGAGAAATTTGGATCCTGCTAATGGCTTGCTGAATGGTACTCGATTTTTTGTTTTATTTTCTAGTGAATTTTATATTCATGCAAAAATCATTACTGGCAGTAAAAAGTGAAATGAAGCTTTCATACCAAGAGTTAACCTGTGTCCGAGTGAAACAGATCTACCCTTCAATATGAGCAGACGACAGGTCCCTGTGATACCAGCTTTTGCCATGACCATAAACAAATCGCAAGGACAGAGCTTCGAAAAAGTGGTATTTACTTGCCAGCTCCCGTATTTAGTCACCGCCAGCTTTATGTGGCCTTAAATCGTACGAGAAGGAAGAAAATTCTTTTGAAGGAAACAAGCAGTCAAGGCATGTTAGTTGCGGATAGATTTTTCACAAAAAAATTTGTAATGAAAGAATTATTAAACTAAAAACTTGGTTTTGTACCCTTTTTATATATAAAATATTACAGAGGAGACTGAGGTTAGCTGGACATGTTCACCGACATCCAGAGTTGACATTGCACTCGGTGCTCCTGTGGGAGCCCCTACATGGACACACTAGAAGAGGAAGACCAAGGTTAACGTATGTTGATGCCCTAGGGACAGACACTGGTCTGTTGGAGACGCAGGACATGGCAGCGATAATGAGGGACAGAGACCGCTGGAGAGAACTCGTCCATGGATCTCGGGAATTTTACCAGCCTTAGATAGATAGATAGATACTACAATTAACGGTCATTTTTCACGGCACGGGGTTAGCTAGTCTATACAAATAAAAGTCGAATCGTCTCCGTCTGTGTGTCAGACCGCTCGTGAGATGAATGAATTAAAATAAAGAAAGGGGGATAGTGAACATTCTACGGCGAAAAAAATCAAACAACGTTTCAACTTTTGCACAACGCTCTCTGTCTGTGTGTCTGTGTGTGTCTGTAAAAGGGAGGAAGGGATGGTGTTAAAAACTGCTCTCTGTGAGTGTACGTGTCTCCAAAGGAGAATGAACTGGTGAGTAAATAATTATCATCATCATCGTCATTGTCATCATCATCATCATCATCATCATCATCACCATCAACGTCATCATCATCATCGACTTAAGATTCTGATGAGGGACAGTATGACACTGGGAACAAAGGATGGTAAAATACGGCACTTCGCAGCTAGGGTGCCGCACTATGGTACTGCGGGCTAGGGTAGCACACTATGGAAATGGGGAGCTTTGGTGACACAGTATGGAATTTGGGAACTAGGGCGACCACAATATGGCAATGGGTAGATAGTGTAAGAAAATATGGCACGTTGAAGCTAGGGTGCCGCACTATGGTACCGCGGAACTAGGGTGGTACACTATGGAAATTGGGAGCTTCAGTGACATAGTATGGAAATTTGGAACTAGGGCGATCCCACTATGGCAATGGGGAGGTAGGGTGGAAAGATGCGGCACTTCAGAGATAAAGTGCCGCACTATCGGGCTGCGGAGCTAGGGTGGCACACTATGGAGATGAGGGAGCTTCAGTGACACATTATGGTAATTTGGAACTAGGGCGACCCCACTAAGGCAATGGGGAGGTAGGGTGGAAAATTCGGCACTTTGGAGCTAGAGTGCCGCACTGTGGCACTGCGGAGCTAGGGTAACACACTATGGAAATGGGGAGCTTCAGTGACACAGTATATAAATTTGGAACTAGGGCGACCCCACTATAGCAATGGGGAGATAGTGTAAGAATATATGGCACTTTTAATTTAGGGTGCCACACTATGGCACTGCGGAGCTAAGGTTAGACACTATGAGACTGTGGTGCTTCAGTGACGCAATATGGAAATATGGAGCTAGGGTGACCCCTATGACAATGGGGAGGTAGGGTGGAAATGATGGTACTTCAGAGCTAGAGTGCCGTACTCTAGCACTGCAGAGCTAGGGTGGCACCGTATGGATCTGGGGTGCTTCAGTAACACAGTATGGAAATATGGAGGTAGGGTTACCCCTATGACAATGGGGAGCTTTTGTAAGAACATATGGCACTTTAAAGCTAGGGTGCCGCACTATGATACTGCGGAGCTGTAGCTATACACATTCCAATACATATCTGTATACAACTATACTTGAAGCTAAATTGTAATTCTATTCTAATATAAGTTGAACCAACATATACTGCTTCATATGCAAATGAGATTAATCACCTCATTTACACAGACGAGAAAACCATATATTCTCGCCTGTTTTCAAGTCCAGTAGTTGCAAGAGTGGGAGGGATCGTGCTGATGAGAACCAGTTCAGTTCGAAATATGCATCCACGATTGTCCCCCTTGCTTCTGTTGGACACCGCCAGACGGCGTTAGTCGCTGGTGTTTTGGCAATATCGACGAGATGGTCCAGGTTTGTCAAAGTATCAAGAGTTGGTTTCTCGTTGCTTTGGTCCTTGCGGCTGGCTTACCGGTCACAATCTTCAATTTATCAAGCTGTATAAACGTAATGTTATTACTCTAAGGTAAAACTACACATTCCGAATTGCATTCGTTAGCATGGCCGCAGCCAGAGCTTCGATTCTACTGAACTTTCATTTGTATATCTCCTTATAATATATAACCAGCAATTTCTCTGTCTGTCCGACAGTGGAAACACGTGCGCGCGTGCGAATGTTTTTTGCGCACGCGTAGAGAGAGAGTGAGAGTGAAAGAAAGAGACAGACTACGAGAGGGGGATAGCGGGAGGGGGAGAGAGAGAGAGTGAATAGACGCTAAAACACGTGCGCGCGTGAGAATGTTTTTTGCGCACGCGTAGAGAGAGAGTGAGAGTGAAAGAAAGAGACAGACTACGAGAGGGGGATAGCGGGAGGGAGAGAGAGAGAGAGTGAATAGACGCTAAAACACGTGCGCGCGTGAGACTGTTTTTTGCGCACGCGTAGAGAGTGAGAGTGAAAGAAAGAGACAGACTACGAGAGGGGGATAGCGGGAGGGAGAGAGGGGGGAATTGAGGAGTGCTACAGAAACATATATACATTTCTGTGTGTGTGTAATATATATATATATATACACACACAGAAATATATATATATACACACAGAAATATATATACATTTCTGTGTGTGTAATATATATATATATACACACACAGAAATATATATACATTTCTGTGTGTGTAATATATATATATATACACACACAGAAATATATATACATTTCTGTGTGTGTAATATATATATATATACACACACAGAAATATATATACATTTCTGTGTGTGTAATATATATATATATACACACACAGAAATATATATACATTTCTGTGTGTGTAATATATATATATATACACACACAGAAATATATATACATTTCTGTGTGTGTAATATATATATATATACTAGCAGAAAACCACACGTGGGCGGTTTTCTGCTAGTATATATATATAATATGTGTGTGTGTGTGTGTGTGTGTGTGTGTGTGTAATAAAATAAAACAAGGACGAGTGGTTACTCCTTCATTACGTTTATTGGTTCGATCTAGCCTGACTCTGTAATCCACGGCTCGCTAGATACCTTTTAATATTAATGAAAAAATGATTATACATGGCGTATGAGAAAATCTGATGTTCCTATGCTGGTCAGTGAGATTTGTTTTGATTGGTGGGTTAATTCAGAGGGATGATTTTGCCAGTAGTGTATGTGGGGGGTGGGGTGATTAGTTGGTAGTGCGGGACGTAGGTTGAGGTGGGTGTCGGCGTACGGCGTGCTGATTGTCGCTGGACTGTTTGGCGTGTAGATGTGGCTGATCTGTGTGGTGGTGGTGGTGCAATTTAGGATACTGGATGTTAGGTGTGGTAGTGGATATTATAAGGAGTTAATGATCAGAGTGTATGTAAAGGCATATAGATACATATATACACGCAGCCACACAAACATAGTATATACATACACGTGTGTGTATATATACGCCAGTGGGGATACGTGGTGTGGGC
>OZ024741.1:147608504-147621004 GCA_964016885.1 Eledone cirrhosa
CAGAAGCAACTATAACAGCAACAACCCCAGCAACAGTAGCAAAACCAACACCACTACCACCACCAGCAAAACCAACACCACCACCACCCAACGCTTCAGAACTAGCACCAGCGCCTACACCATCCACCACACCACAACCAAAACTAACGGCTGTGGAGGATTTTCCACTCCCCGGCCTATCACAACTGGAGACAGATTGTGACGACGAGGAGTGGGAAACGATATCCGGAAAAAAAAAAGAAACCAAAAAAGAAAAAATTCTCTTCCTTCCCCCTCCAAAAACAAAATACAGAGGGAAACAAATAAACTAAGAAACAAAAAAGTTAGGACAGATATGCCACCATCCACACCAGCATCACCAACCCCATCAACCCAAACACCAACACCATCACCATCATTAACTCCAACACCACCATCACCTACACCACAAAAGTCACCAAAATGCGAAACAGAAACAAACCCACAACAAACGCAAACAAAACAAAACAACCAAAACGATACACACTACACAGCATTAAATTTGAACAACAAGCAATTATTACACTACATCCAACACAACACCAGCATCACAGAAAAAGACTACACAACAACCCCAAAATTCACACCACCTCCACACATACAAATCACTCGCATCACACAGAAAACGTACATGACACTAAAACAAAAATTCCCCAAAGACATCGGAGACTTCCGACAAGCACTCTCCAGGAGGATTTATAAGGACATCCTTCCTGAGGAGGCCACAAGCAGTGAAAAGGATGGAAAAACCGTCCTTCCCCTACGAGAAGTAAGGTAAGTGGTCTTTCCCATCTTTTCCACTCCTTTTCAACATGACCTCACTCAGAATAGGCAGCATAAATGCGCGTGGCTTGGGGTCGTCATGGAAGCAGGGCCACCTGCTCAACGACCTCAGGTCACTAAACATAGATGTAGTGGCCATCAGCGAGACCAGAATCTCCGAAGCACAGGCTTTCGCACCGATCTTCGGCGGCTACGATGTGTACGCATCTCCCAGCCGTCCGGGATCGGGGGAGGAGTTGCTGTGCTTTTTCGGAGAGGTTTGGTTCTTGCCATACGGGTCATCTTCCTGGACCCAGAAGGTAAGTTGGTGGTGCTGGACGTGACCAGCGGAGACGGGCAAGCTTTCAGGTTAGTGGCCGTCTATGCCCCGACAGGAGCAGGGCGGCCTGATTTCTTCCGGCGTCTGGAGACCTTTCTTGGAACGTCCCGCTCTTTACTGTTAGTGGGCGACTGGAACGGGATCTTAGATGCACGCTGGGATTGTGTGAGATTAGTGGATAGGGAAGGAGGGTGCAAGAGTCTCACCAAACTGCTCAGACGTTTTGAACTGTCTGACAGGTACCGAATGGATTTCCCGAATGTACCAATGTGGACTTGGACAAATCGTATAGGGTCATCCAGATCATATCTAGATAGAGTATTTTGTAGGGAAATAGATAGGTCTAGCATAGGCTGTCCACAATTCAAGATAGTCAGCTACACGGACCACAAATTCGTGATCTGTGTGCTTGACTTAGATAGGCTTCATAGGCGAGGACCCGGCTACTGGAAGCTAAACGCGTCCTTACCAGCGCGCAAGGCCTACAGAGACCGGATTAGCGAACTAGTTAAGCGGGCGTTGACGGGGGCCATCGTCAACAACAAGTGGTGGTTTGCTCTGAAAAGAGCAATTAGAATAGAGTCCATTAGGTTTAGTAAGACTTTAGCAATAGAGAAAAATAGAGCAGAAGGAGAACTAGTTAGAAAATTAGATGACGCGCTTAGCAAAGGCATCGCGACCGACGTACTTGCGGCGAAATTGGCCCTTGACCAATTCTTCAATGCAAAGCACGAAGGCTGCGTTGTCAGAGCTATGGTGCGTGCTCTCAGACACGAGGGGACGAAAGCCGTTCAATGGGCCCGAGTGGCGGAGGCGCGTCGTGGCAACAAAGCCACGATCCGGTCTTTGGTGGACCACGACGGGCGCATGCTACTCGATCCCGGGCAAATGTGTGAAGCTTTTCAGCGACACTTCGCTCAACTGTTCGGGGGCAGTGGCGGGCCGGATCGAGGGATGGACTTTAGTGTCTACCTCGACGGACTGCCGCGGCTTTCGGCCACTGAGGCGGAGTGTTGCGAAAAGCCGATAGAACATTATTATTATTATTATTATTTTTATTATTTTTATTTTAAATTTTGCCGTCTTGTATCGCTGTCAACTTAATAATATTTTTTATTTTTTATTTTCTTAATCCTTATTTTTTATTTGCTTATTTGTATGTGACGGCCTACTATGATTATTTATTCTTATTTGTGTGTGCATATGTATCCTTTTATATGTGAGTACGTATGCATGTGTGTATATATGTGTGTATGTATGTGTGTGTGTATGTATGTATGTGTATATATATATATATATATATGTATATATATATATATATATATATATATATATATATATATATGTATGTGTGTGCATGTATATATATATGTGTATATAAATATATATCTCCCTTATATATCATCTTCTTCCAACAGTTTAATTTAAATAAACCGTTATCTTTTCAACTTTTCGGACACCCATTTGCATACTCACTCATAACTTTGTATTACCCTCAATAAAATATTATCTCCACTATCCAGGAAGCTCCAACCATTAAGGTTGTCTTTTTTTCCGGGTATGTCAATATTTATTTATAAAACAAATCTGTATTTTATCTGATGAAAACGCACCATAATTTGCCTTGGTTGCCCTTGAAATATATATAATAAAATAAATATGTTTATAAATATAGTTTCCATTTATTAATATATTGTATATATATGTGTTGGTGTGTTTATGTATGGATATATATATATATATATATATATATATATATATATATATATATATATATATATGTGTGTGTGTGTGTGTGTGTGTGTGTGTGTGTGTGTGTGTGTGTGTGTACGCGTGTGTGTGTGTACGCGTGTGTGTGTGTGTACGCGTGTGTTGTTATATATTCTTATTTATTATTCTCTCCCCCCCCCCTCTTTTTCCTCCAGCCTCACTTTCATATCTGTTATATTTTTTGTTTTTCAAATCCACTGTCAATAAAGACACCAGGATTTTTTCATTCTGATGAATGAAAGCAATTTTGGTTGCTTTCAAGAAACCACTGGTAAATGAAATAATTATCTTATGTTGTTTATTACATAACTAATAAGCTCTGTAACTTACATAGAGCACTCTTTTTTCCTGGACCTTTCCGACGGAATTACTTCATCTATTATATATATATATATATAGCTTTCTCCTGTTTACTCCTGTTATATATATATATAGGTATTGAAGTTTCCGTTGGAATTGAAAAAGTCATAGGAGTGAAGAGTGCTCTATGTAAGTTACAGAGCTAAATTTAATGTATAATAAACAATACAATGTAATTACCTCATGGTTTCCCGAATAAGACGAATACGAAAGAAACGTCCTCATTGCCTTGTCCGACGAACGAATGAGGACGTTTCTTTCGTATTCGTCTTATTCGGGAAACCTCTGGTAATGAGGTAATTACATTGTATTGTTTATTATACATTATATATATATATATATATATATATATATATATATATATATATATATATATATATATATAAAGAAAAAGAGATGAAATCGAAAATGCAACTGAAGTCTTATTTTTTTTTAAAATATATATATTTATTTGGTTCCTTTTCTTTATACTTCCACTCGTGTAGGACACCTCGGTTATTTTTCATTTTGTAAAAAAAACTTCACTTTCTAATATATATATATATATATATATATATATATATATATATATATATATATATGTATGTATAAAAAACATGAGAAGAAAGAAGAATACTGTGTGGTTGCACATGGGTTACATATGATAAAATTAGTCCCTCGTCAGTGATTTGCCAACCATCATTGATATATCATCGCATTAAAAATCATATACCTCAGGTTGGTGCGAGCAATAACTAAAAAAAGCTATTGGGACAAGTAAATCGCGTAAAGCGAGTGAGACAAGTAAACAACATAGAAGGATAAAAGCAAATATATATGTGTGTGTGTGTGTGTGTGTGTGTGTGTGTGTGTGTGTGTGTTCAGAAAAGGTTGTTTTGGTAAAACAGGAGTAAGCAGGAGAAAGCTCTCAACAAAATAACAAAATAAGATGCTCAGGTTATATATATCGTTTAATCATTATAATTATTTCCACGGTTCTTCATGCAATCGAAATGCCCTCTATGCATTTGCTGTTGATTATGAGAACGGTATCCTCAGATGAATAACCGATATTTTTGATATGTCGCTGGCGGGGAAAAACACACGTCCTATTGCTTGTTTGCCCAGCAGACATATGAGTTCCTTGAAGGATTTGCCAGCTGTCGTATTTGCTAAAAAAAGCTATCAACGGAAAAAACGAAAAAAACTGTGTAGCCAAAGACCAGAAGACAGTGGAAGCAATAAATATAGCTCTGAGGGTCGGTGGGGTATATATTTTGTTGACAACCACCTATAAACAACAACAACAACGACAATAACAACAACGACACCAACGACAACAACAATAACAGCAAACCGCCGACCCATATCGTCCACACTGGCCGCATCAATCGTAGTGATATTACTACCCTACTGACAACAACAACGAAAGCAACAGCTACAGTAAACAGTTTCAACAACAACAACAGCAAAAACACAGACCAGCGTCGTGTACACCGCCGTAGCAGTCTTAGTGACGGTATCACTCCGCCGACAATAACAACGATAACACCAAAGCAATAAAAGGAGTTCCGAGGTAGGTGGGTTCACAGAATTGGTGACATCAATCACCATGACTATATATAGCAACAACAACAACAATAATTGTTTCTACTTTTGACACAAGGCCAGCAATAACTCAGTGTATTACTGGTACTTTATTTTATCGACCCCGTAAGGATGAAAGGCAAAGTTAACCTCGGCGGGATTTGAACTCAGAATGGCAAGGGCCGTAACTCTATGCGTCAAAGCATGGTGTCCGACCCTCTACCGATACTGCCAATCCACCGCCCTAACCGAAATAACAACAACAATAATAATGATTTCTTTATTTATTTATTATTTATTCATTTATTCATTTATTTATTTTTTTTTTTTTTTTTAAATATTTATTTATTTATTCATTTATTTATTTATTCTTTATTATTTATTTATTTATTTTCTTTATTCATTTATTTATTTATTTATTTATTTATTTATTTATTTATTTATTATTTTTTATTTATTTATTTATTTTTTATTTATTATTTATTCAACAATAATAATGACAACAAACATTAACACCGCCCATCACCTACCCCGTTCGTCGTTGTAGTGGTGGTATCATTGATACTAGTATCAAGCCAATGGCAGTGAGCACCCAATTACCCGGGAGCTAGACAGTGATAACACCAACAACAATAACAACAACAATAGTGATGAGCCCACCACGGTGACGGCGGCAACAAGAAACCGCCACGCTTCCATGAAAAATAAACCAACCACAATAGTAGTCCGTTGAAACAAGGAAGCGAAAAAAAGGGACAGAAATATAGATGGGTATTTATATATATAAACAAATACATGCATAGTTAATACAGTCCTCTCTATCATGGAGAATCGGGGAAATAATTATAATTGTTTCTACTTTTGGCACAAGGCCAGCAATTAACAAGTGCATTACTGGTACTTTATTTTATCGACCCCGTAAGGATGAAAGGCAAAGTTAACCTCGGCGGGGTTTGAACTCAGAACGTAAAGGAGCATAACTCAATGCTGCAAAGCTTGGTGTCTGACACTCTACCGATACTGCCAATCCAAACATTAATGATTGTTTCTACTTTTGGCACAAGGCCAGCAATTATCTCAGTGTATTACTGGTACTTTATTTTATCGATCCCGTAAGGATGAAAGGCAAAGTTAACCTCGGTGGAATTTGACTCAGACCATAAAGGGCCGTAACTCTTTGCTGCAAAGTATGGTGTCCGACCCTCTACCCATACTGCCAATCCACCAAAAAGGCCAACAATTACCAGTGCATTATGGTACTTTATTTTATCGACCCCGTAAGGATGAAAGGCAAAGTAAACCTCGGCGGGGTTTGACTGTAACAAGATGTGTTCGGGTAATTAACACATTAATTAATCAGCGGATATATTGTAATGGATGTTTTGATTGAACAATTGTAATTAAAGAAGGGAATGGAAAATAATGAAACAAAAGCGAAAAAAATGTTTGACTGTAAATATAAAATACATTTGCGGAAGAAATAATACTTGTAAAAAAAAGTTTGTTATTGACCGCTAATAGCACAATATAACATTGGTGATAATTAAGAGTTTTCATTGTTTTCAACTAATCCTACCTCCGACATGCTTGCAATCGACATTTTCAAAAAAAATTATGAAACATTTACAGAACTTGAGTACATACAATGTTTTTAACTTTGGGGCATATATGGGGGCTTCCTACTCTGAACAACCTACATGCAATTGACCCACAACCTGATCTTCGGACTTGTTAATGATCATTGCGTAACTGACTCTTACAGGGAACTGAAAGGGGACATCCGTTGGTACTAGTGGTATTCTAGATATAAATACGATGTCTCCTTTACCACATCCAATGAGAATTTTGGCTTCGATAACGTGAGGCTGTAGTTCAATCACAACCGTACGCATCCCGTTGTGTGGCGGCAAAGCCGAAGCCTGGTGAAACAGAAGAAAATTTCTAGCTAGTAAAAAGGCGAACTAAAAGCAAAATTCTGTTTCTTCTTAAGGAATTGAACTCTAAACTTTAACTGCTATTTAAAATTATATAATGAGCAGTTGTACCACTCAAACGCCGTGTCTGCTCCGATTTTCAAACGTACTTTAAAAGTGATATTCATCTTTGAAATCTTTATGGTCTTACCTGCTTTACACTTACGCACGGATTTCATTAAATACCTATATTATATCCGTCGACTTCGTTTATTTTATGAATTATCGAAGACTACTTTCAATATTATTTATATATTTTCGTATTTTCTTCTAGAAATAATTTATATATATGTGTGTGAGAGAGAGAGAGATAGTGTGTGTGTGTATATCTATACACTTACACTTCACACATATACATATGTATATATATATGCTAGAGTAATACTCGATCACATGTAAAAGTCGGCCGCATATTTTTGCCCCATAAATCTGGAATCTTCCATAGACCTCGAATAAAAGTCGACTCTAGTATTTCACGGATAACAGGTCAATATTTGAGGGTCAATGTATCATCTTGTAGGGTTGGTATAATATATAAAGTCCCATGAAGTGACGACAGAGAATGGAAAGCGTTATATATCGGTGGGTTGGCAGTATCGGTAGAGTATCAGACACCATGCTTTGTAACATAGACACCATGCTTTGTAACATTTTGAATTCAAATCGCTGAGGTTAACTTAGCCTTTCATTCTTACGGGGTCGATAAAATAGAGCACCAGTAATACACTAGGGTAATTACTGGCCTTGTGCCAAAAATAGAAACAATTATTAGATTCGCCAGCTGCTGTATCAATATGAATCACTGACAATAAATTTTCACTGGAGATAGATTAACAAAATTTAATAAGCAGGGGTGAAGTGGAAAAAATCTGAAAAATTAACCTGAGAGTATTTGAAATAAGACAATATACAACACACACATAAATCAACAGCTATACACATAAACACATAAGGAAACACAATCACTCTATCTTCCAACACTCAATCAGACACCTACATGAATCAGTAACTACACACATAAAGAAACATAGGTCCTTCTCATTCACTCTCTCTCTCTCTCACACACACCTACACACACAACAAACATTTTAAAACCATTTTACCGTCCTATTCATCATGGAGTTCTTTTTGAGGCAAAGTTTTATGGTCAGATGCCCTTCCTGGAACCAACTATTTCAATCACCTTATATGTCAGGCAACAATAGGGTGTACCCATTCTAATTAGATACACACAGAATATATGTACACATATATACACACAGAACATGTGTATGCATATATACACACAGAATATATATATACACACACATATACAGTGGAGGCACGTGGCCTAGTGGTAAGGGTGTTGGACTTACGATCATCCAAACACTTTGGAACTTCTGGAACTCTCACAGTCTTATCTGGCCCTTGCAATTTGGATTTATCCCCAACTCCAGCTGCTGTGATCAACTTATCAAATTTGTTGAAGACATTACCCAGATCACTGATGGCGGCTCATGGGTGGATGTTGTTTACCTTGACTTTGCGAAAGCTTTCAATTCTGTGCCACACAAAAGGCTTATGGCAAAACTCTCTGCAGTGGGTGTGAAGGATGATCTTTTTAACTGGTTGAAGTCCTTCATTCTCAGTCGAAGAGAGGTAGTCACGGTTCTGGGACAGCATTCCTCACTGTATGAGATGTCATCTGGTGTACCACAGGGATCTGTTCTTGGCCCCCTTTTGTTTGTGGCATATATTAATGACATAGATGCCAACTTAAAGAGTGCCACAGTACTAAAGTACGCAGATGACATCAAGCTGTACCTTGAGATAAAAAGGACAAATCCTGAACACTATAGATCTTGCTTGCAGTCTGACCTGGACACAATGCACCAATGGATCTCAGACTGGCAACTCAAGCTAGCTGTGGACAAGTGCACCACCATGCATTTTGGGAGTAAAAACCCATCGTCCACATACTCTCTCCACAGCACTAATATCAAGCAGTCTGCTTGTGAACGTGACCTGGTCATTATGGTCAGCAGCGATTTGCGTTGGACGAAGCACGTCTCTAAAATTGTCAAGAAGGCCGAGGGTTTCTTAGCATCACTCAACAAGACCTTTGTCAGCCGCTCTCCATCTATCTATTTAAGGCTGTACATGGCTATGGTGCGGCCACACTTAGAATTTGCATCACCAGTCTGGAACCCCTATCTTATTCGGAACATTGACTGCCTGGAAAATGTTCAGAGACGTGCAACCAAGCGAATACCCTCCATCAGGGATCTACCATACTCTGAACGCCTTGCTTCCCTGGGTATGGATACATTGAAGCTCCGACGCCTGGCAACTGACTTGGTAAACACCCACAAAATTGTTAACCATCTTGCCAACAACAACCCTGAGTACCTTTTTGATTTCCATGTGTCTAACACACGTTGGCATGCCCACAAAGTCAGAAAACAGCACAGTTCCCATGACTTTTGGAAACATTTTTTCACGCTGAGAGTTGCTGAAGCATGGAACAAACTACCTGCATCAGTTGTTAGCTGTTAAGACACTGCATTCTTTAAAACCCTCATGCTTCCCGAGATTCGCCAACACTACACCTAATACACACGCACACATGTATATCATGACTCATACACTATTCACTTCCCTGACATTTGTATATTATTCTATGTACTATACATGCACCTTTGACGAGTTGTAGTGCACCTGAGCACTGTACACAATAATTTCATTATATTATTATAATGTCATGGGTTCGATTCCTGGGTTGCGTATTGTGTTTTTGAGCAAAACACTTCGTTTCATGTTGTGCCAGTATACTCAGCTGAAAGTGAGTACCAGCATTAGCTGGAGGTTTAACCCTGCGATGGACTCTCAGTTGCTTCATGCCATGAAACTAGGATAAACACCAGCCAAATGAGCCTTCTGGCTTAGGACAGACTTTAGACCTTTAGACACATATACACATATATACATATATACACATGTATATATATACACATGTATATATATACACATATATTCACACAGAACACATATAGACACATACATATGCACAAAATACATGAATACATAAATATTTATTGAAAATGTCTCTGGTGTTGATCATCATCTTAACTCTGATCATTTTGACCATGTTTATGAAGGTAAATATTATTATTATTATGGCCAAATGTGTTGAAGTGCACACATTTCAAATTTTATGAGTGTGTGTGAGTGTATAATATTTTCTCTTACAACCCCAGCCAACAACAGAATAATAGTAAAATAGTTAAGAAATACAATCAACACAAACCAACCATGACCTACCACACAAACACAATTACTCAACAACAATACCATAACGTTTAACACAATAAAACTGTCTACCACAAACAAAATCATACATCAAATATTTCATGCCTAAACCTTTAGCATTTACATTACTCTATATTTACTATTATATTTTCATGGGAAAGGATTTACCTCACATAATTATCTCACATAATATCGAATCTATGAGATTTTTATATTATTTATTTTGAAAACAATACCTTAACATCAGTATGAACTGCCAGTTACAGCCGGGTTGAACAGAAAGATGTGAGAAAATTCTAGCCGGATACAGCCAGGTTAAATGCTAAAGATTAAACCAGCTATATCCATCCAGAATTCTCTTACCTCTTTCTGTTCAAACTGGCCTTAACTGGCCACACATACTGATAGATAACATCAAAATATTGTAGATTTGATATTATATGAGTTAATTATATAGATAAAACCTTTACCACAAAAATACAATAGTATATATAGAGTAATGTAAAAGCTAAAGGGTTAATCAATAAAACTTGAAGCTCATAACTAAGAAATGAATCTAATCCACATTTAAACTTTTAGCATTTAAACCAGCCAGAATTCCCTCACCTCTTTCTGTTCAAAGTAGCTGTAACCAGCCACCCATACTTATGTTAAATAAATAATATCAAAATCTTATAGATTTCATATTATGTGAAATAATTATGTGAGGTACAGCTTTACCAAGAAAATATAATAGTAAATGTAGACTAATGTAAATGCTACAGGGTTAAACTGCTCAAAGAAAGACAATAACATGATAAATAATGAAACCAATCCACTATACTGGTACTACAAGGGCAAACTTCACTAGGCTACAATCATCCTCAATATATGGTTTCCATATCATTTGTAGCTATCTGATATATTAACTACCAAACAATAAAACACACACCCATCAAAACCCATGTAGCCCTTAAGTCACCATCCACCATGAAAATCAAAATCAAAATCAAACTATTTATGTCTTGTAACTTAGCAGTTCGCCAACAAGGTGATCAATAAAATGAATACTAGAGTTGAATAAAATAAGTACTGGGAGTTGATATGATTGTCTAAAAGAATTTTAGGGCTATAACCCCAGCCAGGCTTCAGTCTAATGATATGAAACAATAAAAGAATAAAAGGGTAAAATAATGAGATATCAACTCATATCAACAGATATCAACTCAAATAATGAGATATCAACTGTAGCAAGATTGATTGATATGTTTCAAATGATTCTCACATTGTTTCATTCTAGTTCTCAGCTCTTTTACTGGAATTCTCATTAGCAGTTGTTTTTGATCTTAGAATAATCAGCCATCAAAGATTTCTCCCAGAGTCTTGAAAGTCTTTAAGATGAGCAATCAATCAGTCAGCCTTCTCACACCAAAATAACATAAAATTCTTATTTAAATCCTCTTTATCCAAGAAACATAAAACTTACATAAATGAAATCAAAACCAAAAGCATAATGGTTTTTTGAAGATTTTCATTTCATTTTACTATACCTTCTTTTTCTTTTCTTTCAAATAAATTTTTAGCAAGAGAATTTTATATTTTGTTATATTCAGTCTCTTCTCTTGTATATCATACAAGTCTATTATTATTATTGTTGTGGTTGCGGTTGTTGTTATTTTTTGTTCCCGTCTGTATTATATCAGTACATTATCACTCGATTATTGAAGGAGGAATCTGAGAAACAGAGTGAAACAATTTGATAGAACTGTGTGTGTGTTGTACATTTATATATGACTATATATATATATATATATATATATATATATACACACACATACACACATGCACACACACACATACACACACATATATGTATATATATATACATTCACATATGTATATATATATATATATGTGTGTGTGTATATATATATATATCCAACCCTTACAAGCAGGGAAAAGCGGACGTAAAATGATGATGATGATGATATATATATATAATCAATCATAAATTTTCACAGAATGTTTGAAGGTTGTCATGAACCATTAGTTGTGTTTATCAATACTTGTATGAGAAGAAGTAAGTCAAAAGTTGGGAATAATATCGATGAACTAGCCAACAAAAGACACATGAACAAGCTCAAGTTCGCTTCAGTGAACACTGCTGGGTAAAATTGTCTCTTACATTTATATTTCTTTAGTAGTGAATGCTATTACGTGTTGGTATGGTCTTGAAAAATCTGATTTCATGACCCAGTTTTGTGTGCCCAGCAAGCTGACTAGCTGGCTGGCTGGCTGGGTGGGTGGGTTCATTTTCATTTAAATTAACATGCATGTACATATATCTGAAATATGATAAGTACAATTCATATACACATACTACTCCCTTGTAAATGTGAAAATCGAAAACTTCAGATCAATACAAGTATCGTATTTGGATTTAT
>OZ024741.1:147626004-147708504 GCA_964016885.1 Eledone cirrhosa
CATATTATTCACACATATATCTATATATATGTATATGTGTGTATATGCATGCTCATTAATCACACATATATCTATATATGTGTAAAAACAAAATGATTTTCTGCAGTTTCTATCTTTAAATTCCACTCACAAGTCATTGGTCAACTCAAGGCTATAGTAGTAGACACATGTCCAAGGTACCATGCAGTCAGACTGAACCTAGAACCATGTAATTGCAAAGTGAACTCTTTAACCACACAGCCATGCCTGCATTTAATATCTAGACAGGATATTTTTTATAAGCTATCTTATAAGTAACATTGGCCCTGGTTCTATTAATCAAAATCACCTATTTTAAAAGGTTCCTATATAAATTTATATCTTTCAGTATAATTTCATATAAGAGCCATATGCTAATTAACAAACTTAGTAATAAATTAATTTATAAGCAAGTATTACACCAAGAAAAATATAGACTTCGGCAAGAAAGGAGATTAGGAATTTATTGGCTTTAACATATGTTTCCGGGTCTATTATAATAGTCTACATATGCTGACTACAATATATATTGTTCAATCATATGCAATACTTAATTATTTCTCACACATCTTCAGAAACCTTAAAATTGTTTGTGGTAGTGTCCTTGTAATATGCCGTAGAATTCAGGAATGAGATGTTCAATATAAAAATGGTATTTACATTCAAGACAATAAAATAGAACAAGAATAAATCAAGATAACAATAAAATAAAATACAGTAAGTTAGTGTGATAAGTAATAAATTAATTTATAATTTAAGTACATTCCCCCAAATTCTTGATTAATTAATTGAAATAATGTTTATTTCATAAGAAATATGGTCACAAGAGGATTAAATATAAAAATATATTATACAACTCTGTAAAGTAGCATAGTTATGTATGTCTACAGAGTTACTTTTCTATAAACATGGAGAATATAAACTATTGTTAAGACTGCTTGCAATGTTATTTGCAGAAATAATTGTCTTAATGGCCATACCAAAAGCACAATGTATCCACATCTATAAAAATACTAAAAATAACTGAAACAATTTCTATATCTTCCCAATTTATTCCAATAGTGATTTTCTCACTTCCTTTTCTTTTTCTTTATCAATCTCTTCTTCTCTTAGTTTTCTTTTGAAACCTCTCCTTCTCACTCGTTATAATTTATTTCTTCCACCTCCTAAAATTATTTACTCCTTTACTTTAAAAAATTATATGTAATTATTTCCTTTATTTATATTAGCTCAGTGACATTTCCAAAGACTGGGTCTTTGAATTCACATATTACTTCCCTGGCAACATAACATCAATTAATTCTCATACCCTAAATGTTTCTAAAATTCAAGTTAGTTTTCATAGTGTAAAATCAACAAATTTATGTGTTGTTTTCTTAGTCTATAAGTGCTGGAATATTCAGGAAAACCTTCCAATGTAATTAATGGCCATATATATCTGGAACTTTTGAAAGTTGCTTTATTATTGATTAAGTAACATTATGGAAATTACTGAGTTGGATGGTAATAGAAGATTATCAAATATTTTTTTCTTTTACAGCTTTTATTGACAAGAACCAATAAATGAGAGTCTGTTATTAAGGTTCAAATAGAAATAGCTGTGATTCCTCACAGAGAAGTTAACATGCCCAGGAAGCTTTACTCAAGTAAATAACAATCAATAATATTTACTTCTGAGGAATACATTTTTATACATAAATATATGTCTGCAGGGTTGCTGAGGGTGTGCAAATGCTTATGTGCTTATGCATATTTGTGAATGTGTATTTATGATCATCATCATCATCATCATTTTATGTCTGCATCTCCCTATATATACTAGCTAAACTACCCGTCCTTTGGACGGTTCAAGTAGCTTTCGATGTAGCTCATTAAACTAAACAAAGTAAATTTGAATACATAGAAGAAAAACGTACTTTATGTAAACATGAAAACCTTAGGCACTATTCTGGCGAAATAATTAATATGTGAGCTCGGTGTCTTCTTTGACAACAGTAAAAACGCATCATGAAATAGAGAAGTGAAGTGAATAATAGACACTATTATGTACAAAGCATAATATGGTAAAAGTTATGACATCACTTAATGTATTAACATCAAGCTTGAAACGATAAATTATACAATGTCAAACCTATAACTTAACTTAGTAATCTGTTAGAAATTGCTGGTTGTGAAATATACAAAATGATATTGTTAGTCTCAAGGAAGCGTACCTTTTGTTTCAAGTACAGAGTAAATTAAAATCCGAATGAGCCGAATTACGAAAGATAATTCTTGTCTTACTTAAAGATAACTCTTGTCTTACTTAATCACGAAAATTCACACAAATAACCGAAACTTTTTTAATGTCTCCAAAGGCCCCAATATCGATTTTTGAAAGCCTTTGTAGATCATTTACAGGTTTTGTGCAAGGAGAAGCTCTGTAAAAAATTTCAAAGAAATCGCATGAATGGTTTAGAATATATGAGCCCTCATTAAAAATTGTCCACACACACACATACAGAAAACTTCGTCTTTATATATATACAGATATATACTGGAGTAACATATTAAGACCAGAAAGAAGAGGGGGCACATAGAACAGATGGTCATTGAGGAGGTCACAGAATGTGTCACTAAAGAACTTTGACAAACTAACCAATAATTAATAATCAAAATAAAATGAAAAAGTGAAAATCATATAGCTGTCAACATGACCATCCCCAAATATAACAATATATATATACTGTATAACAACCACTCTGTGAAGTGGTTGTTATTAGAAAGGGCTTCCAACTAAAGAAAGATTACCAAATAAATGTTTGAAAATACCTTTCTGTTGTGTCAAAGACATGAGAACCTCCCTAGAGTTGGTGATCAACACAGCAAATGCACCCAGTAGACTCTGAAAGGGGTTGGTGACAGAAAGGGTAATCAGCCATAGAAAACCTGCCAAATAAAGGGTTGGGAGGCCTCTTCAGTCATGTGAAAGACATACATTTATATATGTGTGTGTGTGTGTGTGATGTCTAGATACCTTTTGCTCCCACATTTTCCTTTTTGTTGGCACTGATCTCTGTTATTCCCATCAGACTTACTATTTCTAATCCTAAACCAAACATTACATTTAGTTCCACTCTTCTACTTAACAAATCCATTCTTTCCATATGTTTCAACATCATAGAAATCTGAAATTCTTTAAAATTCCCTCAAAATTTATTGGTCTCACCCACCTAACCTTCTCACTGTCCAGCCATTCATTAATCCTTGTGCTACTACATTTCCAATGAAATACACTACTTATTTGTTTCAGTTAATTGTCAAAATAATCAAGAGTTTAGAGAGGTTTAATAAGATAAATTTTTTTCATTATGCATTGGCAATATCGGTAGAGGGTTGCAGCAAAGAGTTACGGCCCTTTATGGTCAGAGTTCAAATGCCGCCGAGGTTAACTTTGCTTTCCATCCTTACAGAGTCGATAAAATAAAGTACCAGTAATACACTGGGACAATTGCTGGCCTTCTGCAAAAGTAGAAACAATTATTATTCTAATGTTTAGAACAAAACTAAAAGAAAGGTTCTTACAGTTATGATGGAAAGTTTTGACAATCACTGAACCAGGTGTGATCTCAGACAGGTTGGCATCGAAATGGTTTAACAATACAGGCCATTAAAAGGGAATAAAGCATGAATAAATTATCCTTTGACTTTTAAACATGTTTTCAGAATCCACTAGAAATTGATCCACCCACATTCTACAAAATATCTTAAGCCTTTCATCACCATATTTCTAATGAAAAACAGTGCCTATGATTTTCAAATCATTTTGCAAGTAATAATGAATTTGAATGGATTTAACAGTATATCTAACATACTGGTGTATGAAACAGAGCTTAACAAAGGTTTTTACGTAAAACAATGATGGAATGTTTTTAGATAAATATAATTACTTTCAAATAAGCAGCTTAGTATTATAGAAGCAGTAATGGTTTGTACATTTCACATCTTGTTAATGTGGTTTCATCCAGTAGAGCATGTTAAGAGTTAATGAAGGTAGAAGTGGCAATGCCCATGACCTTTGCAGGTATTTCCATATTGGTCACTGATACCGAAAATAACCATAAGGAATAACTACAGGGAAAACGTGCATAGGGTGCAAAATGGTGATGGATATAATTGAAATGATTATAATAGAGTGAAGCCTGGATTGAGTGCTACAAAACACTGTGACTTGAATAAGGTTGCAACACCACTGATGTAGTAGATATTAAAATTACATAATTCTGTTTTCTAATATCACACACACACACCATACACACGTATACACACATAAATAAAACACACACAAACACAACACACACATACACTCACACACACAGACACACGCACTTTCACACACATACACTCATATACACACATACCCTCATACACACTCACACACACACACCACACACACACACCACACACACACACACACACACACACACACACACACACATATATATATATGTATAGAAAAGTAAATATTTTCCCTGAACAATTGTCTTTATTGTAAAAACGTCAAAAGAAAACACGTCATCAAGAATATTTTGGAAACTGGGATCTGAAGTTGTGCTTTAATGGAATTACAAATTCTACAAAATGAAACAAAAGATTTTTTAAATTTAATAACAGAAAGTTAAGAATTAGTAAGAGAAATCTTTTTGAACAAAAGATCTATTAATAAAGTGATATTGTTCCATTTGAATGAAATAAATGGAAATTCCATTTCCCCATTGTCTGTTTGCCTCACCTCACTCCATCATTAATTCTATCCTCTGATAGTAGTAAACATCTACTGCAGATATTCAGTACATAAATATAGTCTACATCAAAGGTTCTCAATGAGGGGCAGCGTTTGGGAGCAAGGGGGCGTTAGGGGAGCGTGTGAAGCTTTGGGGGCGCTGGAAGCCCCTTTAGTTTTTTAGTTTGGTAAGTTTTATAAGTCATATTTGTACGTCTCTTAGACAGCCAGTGTGAATGCATTTGAAAGAAGAAAACGAAGAAAATAAATAAAAGAAGATTGTCAAAGAATTCCCTAGGGAGATAAAAAACGAAAGAAATCAAAGAAAATGAACATAAGGATGTCAACTTTGACAACTGTTACAAGAACAACAGAAACAAAAATGACAACAAAAAGAAGCAATGGTGATGAAACGTGTGGGTGTATACATACATACATACGAACATACACACACATGCATACGTACATACATACATACATACAAACATACACACACAGGCCTGTGTTAGTGTTTGATGAGGTTGAGAACCTGGTCAGCTTTCAGCCAGAGGTGTGGTATTTAATATCTCCCTAGGTAATAAAATCTGGAGACAAAATGTTCTCCTTACCAAAAAAAAAAACATAAATATAAATGCATGTATATATACAAATGTATAAATGTGTAGTGACCTACATTCCACGGGCTCACATACATTCTCTGTGCGTGATTTGGCTCAGTTCAGCCAATCAGCGCCAGTAGAAGAGGATGTATCCCTACGCGCCCTGAGGAAGAAATTCCCCGCGAAGATTTGAAGAATCTCTCTCTTGTACCAGAAACTTCGAGCCATCAACACGCATAATGTAACGGTGAAATATTGCACCCTAGCCTCGCCGGCTTAACGGCGCAATGGCACATTCCCTTTTGTAACCGCTTTTTATCTGTAACTTCAACCATATAAGTTAACAAACATTGTTTGTACTACATAAAAAATAAACATACATTTCATCTCTAATTTCTGCTGTTGAAATCATTATTATGTTACTCGTGTCTCAATAACTTCTGTAATCCATGCTGCTGGGATTGGCGACCTGACGGAGGGAATGTTGTAAATACAAAGATGGTAAATAGATCGAGGGACCTTCCCTCACGTTTATGTCGACAAGATAATCCAACGAGGATACTATCACTTACCACACTGGCAACAACGACCCTTCATTCAACTACCCTGTTAAAGTGGCGACTATTCAACTTTCATACAGCTAAAGTGGCGACCACGACTAACCATCTTGCTAAAGTGGTGACTTATATTCAACAAAGAGAAACATTCCTTTCCTTTATTGGTGACCGACGTAAGAATTTAACGCAGCCCTTCTTTTTTATTCAGTTGAACTTTTATTGCCACGTTGCCAACCTTTTAGCAACTTGCGAAAATACAATATATTCCTTTCAAAGTTTTTTTTTTGAAGAATTGGCAGTATTTCAAAAAACTTTTCGCCACGAGGGAATTTCAAAATGGCTACCGACAGGTCCTGTCTACAATCAACAACAACGACAGCAGCAGCGACAGCATTGTTTAACCACTGACCAAAACAGGGAATAGTGAGTGGCAGCTTCATAGCCTTACCGACGCAAACCACCACACATCGGAAATTTCAAAACGGCTTGTAACTTTACCGACGCAACCACCATACCTTCTGTCTCGTTACCACAGGGACTCGAGAAATGGAGACAGTAGTTTTCTCACCATTATGGCGTCAGACGTGGCTGCCATGTTTGGTGACTGCTACTCTACAGAAGATTCTTTGACTTTGCTAAGGTGGCAGGACGGTAGAATGGCCACGAAAACTCACAAAAACACCATACATCTAACCCCTAACGGCATTAACAAACTTCTTTTTCAGTTTTCAGATAGAACTAGTGTCTGTACACTGGTGATGTGTGAACTATTTGACTTTGAAAAACTTTGAACTTTTCATTGAGCAATTTCTCTGCTCCCTTAGATTGACTTTGAATTATCAGTTTGTTACATTCACATATTTCTTTGTGGAATGCATTTACTTGTTTTGTGCTCTTTTGCTATTTGCTTGCTCATGGTTTTTGTTCATTCACATTCTTTGCTGTTTTACATGCCTGCATATGCACACATTTTTTTGTCACACACCAACATGTTGTTCTTGGTATATGTTCTTCAAACGTAATATTCTGTGAGTTCCTTTTCACCTGGTTGGGGTGCTGTCACATGCTAGCAGCTCACAGAGCTTAATTCACTGGATTCAAACAGGCACCGCAACACGAGAATACTAATTGCAGCTGAACTCAAACAGCTTCGCATCTCGTTGCATACTGATCGTCCATGACGGCCATCCGTCTTGTTGTTTTTGCCCGACTCGCTGGGAAAGCAACAAATTGAACTGGACTTGTCAGCATTTCGGCCACTTCTGTGGATTCGCCCGAGTTATGGAATTTACACTGCAACCCACCTACAGATTAAACTTGCTTTTTTTTTTCTTTACAAAGCAACCAGCCATTTTTTCCTGGCTCCACAGCACATTCGACAATACATCTGGGGGGCCATCATTTTCTCGCCAGCACTGGTAAACTACCATAATAGCTTCGTTCACAGCTACTGATACAACGCTTACCATTAACATTTAATGCAAGAACAGCAACTTCGCTCATGTCAGACTTTATCTGTTTTCTGGTAGGCCCTTGAGGGTCTCGTTTAAACTACAAAGCAGCTAGTCATTTGACAGCGGCTCAACACGGCCCGTCGCGCCTAATTTTTTTTGTTCTTGCATGAATCTTTCTGCTCAATTATTTTTTCACTGATGTGCTCTTTCAGCATTTGATCTTGCTGATTCAATAATATGTGGGTCCTTGGTTTCTTCGTTATCGATTTTCGGCTGAAAATCTGCTTTCATACAGCTAAAGTGGCGACCACGACTAACCAACCTGCTAAAAATGCATAGCTATATACATACGTAAATGTATGTATGTATATATATATATATATATATATATATATATATATATATAGGAACGAGTGAGACCCCGACGGCTGAGCTCAAGCCGTTTCGACGGCTAATTCTGGACAGAATTAGCCGTCGAAACGGCTTGAGCTCAGCCGTCGGGGTCCCACTCGTTCCTATTACCCACTCTATTACCCTAAGTATTGAGTACTTTGGTGCGGTATGGTCCACCTGGTTCCTTACCACATTTCCTTCGTTATATATATATATATATATATATATATATATAGTGACGAAACATAAGTCATTTGCATGAACTCATAATCCTTTATTTACTGGTATATATATTTCGATGATAGCCATTGAATGGCTATCATCTCATCAGGCAGTTAGTCAGTTCTTAGATATGCGAGCTCTGGTGTTGATGGTATCAGAGCCTTGGGACATATCAATATATATATATATATATATATATATATATATATATATATATATATATATATATATATATATATATATACATATATATACATATATACATACATACATATATATATTTATATATATATATATATATATATATATATATATATATATATATATATATATATATATTTATAAATCTACACACATACACACACACACACACACACACAGAGACACACACACATATATATATATATATATATATATATATATTTCAAGGGTAACCAATCTTAAAGAGAGAGATTGAGATAGGAGAGGAGAAGAGAGATTGGTGAATTAGTTAGAAGCCAAAGCGTAAAGGCATGTGCTCAATGTGCAATATGTAGTGGAAAGCAGCTAGGTGGCTGGGTTCATGCAGAGGTTAGGTGCACAGAGCTGGAAATATTCATTAGTTAAGCAAAACAAGACCACAAATTTCACAAGTAAGACATTATTAAAAGATTGTCAACATAGTTTTAGTTTGATGTAAGGACTGTAGAGAATAAGAATAATAATATTAATAATAATAATGTCCGTTTACAATTGTTTCGCTACTCCATATAATGTTTCTGGATCAAATGATTATATATCATTATTGATCTGGTTCAGTTGAAAATAATTAACATAGGTAAACATAGAGCAGCTCATCGGAACTTCAAAAGGAATATAAATTAAAATAAGTAAAGAATGTTACATGAATGTAATGTTCCATATATTGGTATTTCACTATGGTGTCCTGGGTATATCTATTGTCTGCCATAGTCGAGCAGTATTCTTCTGTCGAGGCTGCATTGTGTGAGATCTGCCTATGGGTAACAAGATGGCCGCCAATGGACATATTTACCTTACTAATTAGAGGGTGGTTTCAGGGGAAGTAACTCCTCGAGAGATTAGAAATTGTGGGTAGTTTATAGTTAAGAAGTGCTAATTTTTAAATTTTTTAATTGAGAGACAATGTAAGGGAGGTAACTTATAATTATCTAAGTTAGCTATAACTATTTAACTTATTAGCTATAAGTAAAAATGGGGCTAGATGACTATGTTGGATCAAATATTCTGTTGGCGAAGGAATTAGCCCTTCGATGTTGACAGCTAATAGTTACCTCCGTTCTATCGTTAATCGGTAGAGGTCGTGATAGAGTTATATAGTATGCTTCGGTAAGACAGAGGTCACAAGAGTTTCTTCATCCATTGAACGGTTGGGCCCTAACCAAGATATCCCATGTTAGTGAGTGTTCAATGTTGGTTAATTTAAGGTTTTTAATGAACCTAGCTAGAGATGTCGAACATCTGTTGTTAGGGTCTCAGAAGGAAAAAGAGAGCGCGTTATAGCGTGCCTTAAAAGGGTTAGAGGTAGAGCCGATATAGGAGCTGGTATGCGAAGCAGTTTTAACTGTGCACCTATAAACTATATTGGGTGTCAGGCAATGTCCATTTAGTGGGCATGCGTTAGGGTGACGGCAGTTGCAGTTACTTCTGCGGTTAGTGAGAGTAGGGTTGTTTAAACTATGCGGTTGGTCCGTCCTAGAAGGATTAGATGGGGGAGGTGTGCTACTAGAGTAAGTATTGGTGTAGTGGCGTGGTGTATTTGATGGGGGGTGGTACCGCGGTGTGGGAGTTATACTGCCTTAGTTATGATGGTTACTGAATGCGATGTGGCTAGCTAGGGTAGGTGTTGTGGAGAATGATATTTTAATGTTGTTTTTATTAAAGAGTTTGTAATATCTATGGTTGGGGGGGATGTTTAGATAGGATAGAGAAGAAGCGTTTAGGGATATTAGTGGCTAGATTAGATGAGAATGGGGAGTTAAGCCAGGTGATATTTCTAGGCCTATTCCTTCTAGGGGTTCTAGTGGAGTTGGTAGGGGCCTTCATAGGGTTATTATTACCTGGGCATTTGTTATTTGTCATCCCATTGCTCATTCCTATTCTAGGGTTGATTTTTAGTTTGCTACTTGGAGTGGGAAGTAGGCTACTGCCACCATTAATGAACAGTCCATTTACTACATACCTAAATGCCATAACACAGCACTTCACTACAACCATAATAAACTTAACACTAGAACTAGAAATACCTTAGCATATAGCCAGATTCGCCGGAATTTTAGCAGTAACAGCACCTATACAGGGAACCTTAATGGTGGCAGTGGCCTACTTCCCTCTCCAAGTAGCAAACTAACCCTTTTAAGGTACGCTATAACTCGCATTCTTTTTCCTTCCGAGACCCTAACAACAGATGTTCGACATCTCTAGCTAGGCTCATTAAAAACCTTAAATTAATCAACATTGAACACTCACTAACATGGGATATCTTGGTTAGGGCCCAACAGTTCAATGGACGAAGAAACTCTTGTGACCTCTGTCTTACCGAAGCATATTACATAACTCTATCACGACCTCTACCGATTAACGATAGAACGGAGGTAACTATTAGCTGTCAACATCGAAGGGCTAATTCCTTCGCCAACAGGATATTTGACCCAACATAGTCATCTAGCCCCATTTTTACTTATAGCTAATAAGTTAAATAGTTATAGCTAACTTAGATAATTATAAGTTATCTCCCTTACATTGTCTCTCAATTAAAAAATTTAAAAATTAGCACTTCTTAACTATAAACTACCCACAATTTCCAATTTCTCGAGGAGTTACTTCCCCTGAAACCACCCTCTAATTAGTAAGGTAAATATGTCCATTGGCGGCCATATTGTTACCCATAGGCAGATCTCACACAATGCAGCCAATGGCAGACAATAGTGAAATACCAATATATGGAACATTACATTCATGTAACGTTCTTTCTTTATTTTAATTTATATTCCTTTTGAAGTTCAATAATGATCTATAATCATTTGATCCAGAAACATTATATGGAGTAGCGAAACAATTGTAAACCGACATTATTATTATTACGGTGGATTGGCAGTATCGGTAGAGGGTCAGACACCATGCTTTGAAGCATAGAGTTACGTCCCTTTATGATCTGAGTTCAAATCCCGCCGAGGTTAACTTTGCCTTTCATCCTTACGGGGTCGATAAAATAAAGTACCAGTAATGCACTGGGTAATTGCTGGCCTTGTGCCAAAAAGTAGAAACAATTATTATTGTGGATTGGCAGTATCAGTAGAGGGTCGGACGCCATGCTTTGACGCATAGAGTTACGGTCCTTGCCATTCTGAGTTCAAATCCCGCCGAGGTTAACTTTGCCTTTCATCCTTTCGGGGTCGATAAAATAAAGTACCAGTAATGCACTGGGTAATTGCTGGCCTTGTGCCAAATGTAGAAACAATTAATATTATTATTCTTATTCTCTACATTCCTTACATCAAACTAAAACTATGTTGACAATCTTTTAATAATGTCTTCCTTGTGAAATGTGTGGTCTTGTTTTGCTTAACTAATGAATATATATATATATATATATATATATATATATATATATATATATATATATATATATATATATATATATATACATACATATACATATACATACATACATACAAAAATGTACGTATTATATAGCTATGCATTTATACATTTGTATATATATACACGAATTTATATTTAAGTGTGTAAGAATATATATATATGTGTGTGTGTGTGTGTGCGTGTGTGTGTGTGTGTGTGTGTGTGCGTGTGTGTGTGTGTGTGTGTGTGTGTGTGTGTGTGTGTGTGTGTGTGTGTGTGTGTGTGTGTGTGTGTGTGTGTGTGTGTATAATATATATATATATATATATATAAGTACATATATTATACACACACACACACATACATATATATTTTCTTTTTTCAGTCTGGTCTACCATGTTTGAGCCCCCTGTTGGAGATAGATAGATAGATAAATAGATGTGTATCTAACACACACACACACACACGCATTTCTTACTCTCTCTGCCCCACCCCCCTTTCTCTCTTTATATATATATATATATATATATGGCGTTGTTATTTGGTGTTGTTGAAAAGAGCAGTGGCCTTTGACCTGGCAATAAAAACTGGAGACAAAATTCTTTCTGTTCCAAAACCAAGGCACACACACACACACAAGTTTGTGTGTGTGTATGTATGTGTGTGTGTGTGTGTGTGTGTGTGTGTGTATCTATCTATGTATATATATAAGGGATACAGATATTGCTTTCTCAGTCACTAAGCTCCTCAATTCATTCCTTGCTACTAAATATTTTATTTTGCTACGAGGTATATTATTTTGCAAGGTACTATTTTTCCCCCTGAGTTTGTGATTTCAGAGAAAGGTAAGAAATTCTTCATATTTTGCATCTTTTGTATTTTGACTTTACAGTTTCAATTGTCTATCCACTTAAAATATTACACCAGTGAATATAGAATTTAAAAAAAAAGAAGCTTTTTCGACTGAGATCAAATCTTTTTTTTTATTTCAAAAATATATAATTTGAAATTTGTTTTGGACTGAAACTTTTTTGTATTTAATTCGTACGAGTATTTTTGAAAGATTCTAAGATAAGTTGATTTGGCCCAGTAATCTACTGATATCAAAATCAGTAGTAAATAGAAAAATAGGGTAGGGGGCGTTTCGTGATTTCGAGGGACAAAAGGACGCGTTTTGGCTGAAATGGGTTGAGAACCTTTGGTCTACATCATTACATCAGTAGTATGATTTTTGTGTAATTTCTGAAAATGGATTGTGTAGTTTCTATAAATAGCGTTGGATGTGTCTAGAATTTTTGAAAAAATTGTGTCAAGCGCATGACAACCTCTCTAGTGGGGGTGAGCTACAGGATAAACACACCCAGTCCACTCAGTAAAGTGGTTGGTGATATGAAGGGCATCCAGTTATAGAAAACCTGCTAAACAATGAATTAGGTACAATCTTCAGCTGTATCAAAGGCATGACAACCTCCCTATTGCTGGTATCATGATAAAAGGCATTCAGTAGAATGTGATAATATAAAAAAAGCAAGATGCTGGCCCCCAGCCCATCCAAGGGGTCAGTAGCTTCACTTGAGTATTGACCCAGTCTGTTAACAACCCCTCCAGCCATTGGTAGCAGGAAAAGTGGATATTAAAGGATGATGATGATATTCCATTAGAAATCAATGGACACAGGCATGGCCAAGTGGGTTAGAAGTTCACTTTGTAGTTATGAGGCCTTGGGTCCGATTCTGGCAACATGGACAAGTATTTTTACTGTAGCTTCAGATTAACTCAAGCCTTATGAGTGACATTGGGTAAAAAAAAAACTGTTTGGAAGATTAATATGTAATTTGCATACCTATGATTTAAATTTTAATGTCCTGTAACACATGAAACCACATTAGCAAGACATTCTTGAAAAGTATTAAACAACAATATGACTGCATCACAATATAATAAGTAACAATCAGTCCTCCACAATACAATAACTAACAATGACTCCCCCACAATACAATAACTAGCAATCCCTTCCTCACATAATAACAGAAAAGTTGTGGCCTGGGGCAACTGGAAAATATATAAATCATTATTGTTGCTAGGTGGATTGGCAGTATCGGTAGAGGGTCGGATGCCATGCTTTCCAGCATAGTTACGTCCCTTTACGATCTGTGTTCAAATCCCGCCGAGGTTAACTTTGCCTGTCATCCTTACGGGGTCGATAAAATAAAGTACCAGTAATGTACTGGGTAATTGATGGCCTTGTGCCTAAAATAGAAACAATTATTATTATTATCTTCTCGACACCTAGAGCAAAAAAACTTACTGCATTCATTGATAAACCACAAAAATATACACACCAGATTATTCACCTCATGTACTTTACACAGCTACAAGTATAACATTTGCTTTATACATATGCACATTAAGGTAGGCAATGCGGTCAATGTAACTTCCAGTCTAGAGTTCTATAGAAGGTTAGTGGTAGGCAATTACGACGACACTCTCGGAGAGTTTCTGGATGTCAACAAAATTTAACTAACCAGTCTGTTACAGAGGATTTTCGAGCAGGAAACTATGGATAACTTCCAGAAATCCCTCACTTGGCAGTGCTACCAGGGAGCACTGCCAGTTGGAGATAAACTCTACAGGCATGGAAGTGTGGTCAGATGGACCTGAGCGCAGAATGCCTAAACCATTCTGCATGCACTCGTCCAATGTCTGTACATTACTGACTTGTGGAGTTATGTAGAACAGCTGTTATCACATGTAGGATGGATCTAGCTATCAACCAAGTCCACAGTGAAGATCACCCTGCCACCATTTTTAGACCAGGAAGAGCAGGCAGTTTTCCTCTGTTTGTTGGCGGTAACGAAAGAGGTTGTGTGGTGGACGAGGTTGAAAGTACTGAAGACAGATACTTTTCTCTTTGGCCAATCCCTCATCAATGTTTTCAAGTTTCACTTGGAAAGGAAGGTGGGGGTGGAGAGAGAAGTGCTGCTCCCCAGTACATTTACTAAAAGATGGGTGAATGGACCTACTCCGAGTGTGCGCCTATAAGCAGGTTGATTTGAGAAGGAGAGGGTTGCCCTTCCCGAGTGCTCTCAGAGTATTGGGTAGTTCAGGATTAGTGGGGTACCTCAGTCTGTCTCTCTTAAGATCACCTTTTGTCAACTAATTCCATGAAAATCCTACTTTTACTTCCTTTGTTACTCTTTCAAATTGACCTTTATTGTTATTATTATTCAAATCCTATTATTCAAAGGTTAACTTTGCCTTTCATCCTTACGGGGTCGATAAAATAAAGTATCAGTAATACACTTGGATAATTGTTGGCCTTGTGCCAAAAGTAGAAACAATTGTTATTATTCAAATCCTGCCGAGTTCAAAACCTCCGAGCTCAGATCCTGCCGAGGTTAACGTTGCCTTTCATCCTTATGGGGTGAATAAAATAAAGTACCAGTCACGCACTGAGATCGTTTTAATCGACTTTCCCTTCCCCCAAAATTGCTGACCTTGTGCCTAAAGTAGTGACAATTGTTATTATTATTAGGACATAGAGTTATGGCCCTTTACGTTCTGAATTCAAATCCCGCCAAGGTTAGCTTTGCCTTTCATCCTTTTGGGATCAATAAAATAAGGTGTCAGTCAACTACCAGGGCCGATTTAACTGACTTTTGCCTACTATGGAAATTGCTGGCCTTGTACATAAATTAGAAGCCATACTGCAGTAGTAGTGTTGGTGGTAGTGTCAGTAGTTGATGCTTCAGCCTGCTGTAGTAGTAGTTGTTGTTGTTGTTGTAGTAATACTTATTGTTGTTGCATTAGTTGTTGTCGTTGTTGCGGTAGTTATTCTTATTGCTGTAGTAATATTGTTGTTGATGTTGTGTTGTAATTTCCCTTGAGATAAAAAAAAATTGTGATTAGGCTTGGCTATGGTGGCAGTGGCATTAGTAGTGGTGGTGGTGGTGGTGGTGGCGTTGGTATTAGTAGTGGTGTTGATGGTAGCAGAAGTGGTGGTGACATTGGTGGGGTTAGTGGTGGTGATGGTGGTGTTAGTGGTGGTGGGTCAGTGGCGTTAGTAGTGGTGTTGATGGTAGCAGAGGTGGTGTTCATGTTGGTGGGGATAGTGGTGGTGATGGTGGTGGTGGTAGTGGTGGTGGTGATGGTGGTGGTGTTAGTGGTGGTGGGTCAGTGGCGTTAGTAGTGGTGTTGATGGTAGCAGAGGTGGTGTTCACGTTGGTGGGGTTAGTGGTGGTGATGGTGGTGGTGGTGGTGTTGATGGTGGTGGTGGTGGTGGTGGTGGTGTTAGTGGTAGTGGTAGCGGTGGTAGTAATGTTGGTGTCAGTGGCGTTAGTAGTGGTGTTGATGGCAGCGGGAGTGGTTTAGGCATTGGAGGTGGTGGCATTAGTGGTAGTGTTGATGACAGTGGCAAGGCTGTTAAGGATTGTGGGGTGATGGGGTGGTGTCTGGTTATTATCAATGATAAAAATAGTGGTGGTAGTGGTTTTGTTAGTGATAATAATGGCGGTGGTTGTTGTCGTCATGACAGTGGTTATTTTCACAATAAAGATGGTGGTGAGGATTATAGGGACAATGATGTAAATGATAATGATGATGAATTCACAAAATCTATTTATTACAAGTTTGAAGGAAAAAAAAAGATTTATGTCAGTATTGTTTTCTCATTTTTCATTCTTTTCATTGAAACATTGATATTATCACAGACACATGTCTTTACAAGCTATTTCGCACTATCTTTGACCTCCCATGAGGTGTTTTGTCTTTTCTCATTGTCCATTTTACCACTACTATAATGACCTCTACACTTCTGAACTTGCTGGTTCCTCATTGCCACCACCACCATCACCAACATGACATCCTTTCCTGACCATACTTCTAATGAAACCGACTCTATTTCAATTAATTAATGAAGAATTTTTAGGTATTTACTAAAATCATTGATTGTTTCATTTCATTGCTAAGATAGTAACTTAACATATGGTTCTTATACAAAATCATGTTGGAAGATTTTCGTTTAAATAGGAACCCTTTAAAATAGGTGGTTTTAGAAATACACTGTTTCAATTCATTAATTAAGAATTTTGAGGGATTTACTAGAATCATTAATTATTTCATTGGTAAGATAGTAATTTAACATATGGTTCTTATTAAAAAATTATGCTGGAAGGTTGTAATTTAAATAGAAATCCTTTAACCTTTTAGCATTTAAACCAGCCATATCCAGCCAGAATTCTGTCTCCTCTTTCTGTTCAAACCGGCTGTAACCGGCCACTCATACTGATGTTAAGGTATTGTTCTCAAAATAAATAATATTAAAATCTCGTAGATTCGATATTATGTGAGATAATTATGTGAAATACAGTGTTTACTGTGAAAATACAATAATATATATGGAGGCACATGGCTTAGTGGTTAGAGCATTGGCCTTGCAATCGAAAGGTTGTGAGTTCAATTCTTAGACCGGGTGATGTGTTGTTTCCTTGAGCAAGACACTTTATTTCACATTGCTCCAGTTTACTCAGCTGTAGAATGAGATGAAAGGGACTGGGATCCCTAACATTCCACTGCAAAGTGGTCGTGGAGGTGCCACGGCAAAAAAGCACCCAGCATTCACTGTAAATGAGGTTGGTGTTAGGAAGGGCATCCAGCTGTAGAAATCAAGCCAGAATCAGTTCCTGTCCCACTCTTGCAAGCAGGAAAAAGCGGACGTAAAATGATGATGATGATGATGAAAGTAATGTAAAGGTTAAAGGGTTAAAATGGGTGGTTTTGTTTCATAGAACCAGAGCTGGTTTTTTTATCCAAACATCATTCTAACCAGATACTTGTTTACGCTTGGAATAGAATGGACCTTAATTGGTTTTGATGGTGAGTGTTCCAGGTGTTTGATCAGTAGAACAGCCTGCTCCTGAAATTATAGTGTATGTGACTGAGTATTCCACAGGCACGTATTCTTAACATAATTCTCAGGGAGATTCAGCATGACATGCTATGATTATGCAGTCCATCTTGTATTGAAGTGCATATGGCTGAGCATTCCAGATACACATGTACCCGTAACATAATTTTCAAAGAGATTCAGTATGGTGCTCTGTGTGATAAGGCTGGCTGAGGGTTCCACAGACATATAATAACTTTAACCCTTTAGCATTTAAACCGGCTGTACCCAGCCAGAATTCTCTAACCTCCTTCTGTTCAAACTGGCGACTCATATTAATATTAAGGTATTGTTCTCAAAATAAATAACATCAAAATCTCATAGATTCGATATTATGTGAGATAAAGCCTTTTCTGTGAAAATACAATAGTAAATATAAAATAATTGTTTCTACTTTTGGCACAAGGCCAGCAATTATCCTAGTGTATTACTAGTACTTTATTTTATCGACTCCGTAAGGATGAAAGGCAAAGTTAACCTCGGCGGGATTTGAACTCAGAATGGCAAGGGCAGTAACTCTATGCGTCAAAGCATGGCATCCGACCCTCTACCAATACTGCCAATCCAGTACCCTAAATATAAAATAATGTAAATGCTAAAGGGTTAATGTAATCCTTAGAGCGATTCAGTGTGACACAACCTGTGACAACCCTTTAAATTATAGATACAGGCTATCCAACAGTTTCCATCTACCCGATCTCACTTACAATTCTTGTTTCAATTCCAGGACTTTGTAAATGACACTTACCTAAGATGCCTCACAGAAGGATCAAACTCAGAATCTCGTGATTGTGAGGCAAACTTCTGAACCACTCAGCTATGCCTACATATATGGAAATGAAATGAAACTGTTACAACAGAGAAATCTGGTCAAAAATTCAGTTTATCAAAAGGAGCTTACCTCACATTCTAGAGTAAGTAATGACATCAAGACAAATATTCTATTAAACAGGTTTTTATTTCTTTGTTATGATGTTTAGTTGTTTTTTTATTTTATTATTATTGCTAGCAATCATACATAACTTTTTGTTTGCTTTTAAATTTTAATTCACTTTTCTGTCTCTTCCAAAATTTGAAAAATTGATTTCAACACACAAAAACCGATGACAGAAAATTTATGCTATGTTTGTGTATCTGTATATTCTATTTATTTATTTATCTTTATTTATCTTTATTCATAATTATTGTAAAACTGTAAAAAAAAAAAAACTTTTTGAGGGAAAAATGAAAATATAGCCAAAAAAAAAAATTACTAACAAAATAATATCAACACCAAAGTAGATGTCAAAATAAGGAAAATGATAATCGACCAAAAATTGATTTTTGATAGATTAAAATATTTTTCCCCTGTTATTTACTTTATTTTTTATTTTCTTCCTTGTATATAGATCTCCAATGTTAACCCGAGATGCACAGTTGTGGATGTCTTTTTATGATTTTTTTGTCTTGTTATTACTGGAATGAATAATTAATATATCATGAGAGAGGAATAAATTTACTTGAAGATATTTATTCCACCTCCAAGACATCATTCCATATTCCCTTCACCTCCACCCCACCCAACACATTCATCGATAATTTTTTCTTATTGATCAGTTTAAAAGCTTTTTAATTGATTGCTTCGAGGAGTTTATGGTGTAGATTCAACACATTTCTCTCTCTCTCTCTCTCTCTTTATGTCCCTTTTTCTCTCTCTGTCTCTCTCTCTTTCTCTCTCTTTCTCTCTCTCTCTCTCTCTCTCTCTCTCTCTCTGTCTTTCTTTCTCTGTCCCCTTCTCGCTCGCTTTCTTTCTACTTTAATGGTGAATTATCATGGCTGTCCCAAGGTTTAATGATGATATATATCTTCAAAAATAGACAAGTTGACTGAAATTTGAACATTTTCGGTTTTCAAAACTATTTTGACCTTCTAATGTGATGCTATAGCTGCAATACAAACAAACAAAATTATAACACACACTTTCCTTTTTCCTCTTTCAATTTAGGCTATTTTATTGTCCCCTTTCTTTTTTTTTCTTTTCTTTTTTTCACAATACTCTTTGTTACAGTGAAAACACATGGCATAGGTGTTAGGTTGTTAAGCTCATAATCATAAGGCCTTGAGTTCAATTCTTGAACTGGGTGGTGCTTTGTACCTTGAGCTAGACATTTCATATCATATTGCTTCAGTCAACTCAGGTAGGGAAAAATTATTACCAGCTGCAGCTGGGATGGAGGTGTGTTAACCATGTTATGGACTGGTGTCTCATCGGAGGGTGGAATCTTATACTCTTAGCTACTTAACACCAATGAAACTGGGATAAACCCCAGAGTTATCAGTCTTGGGAGAAACTCTTTGTTGCATTAACTTTAACCCTTTAGCATTTACATTATGCTATATTTACTATTATATTTACTATTATATTTCCATGGTAAAGTCTTTACCTCACATAATATCTCACACAATATTGAATCTATGAGATTTTGATATTATTTATTTTGAGAATAATACCTTAACATCAGTATAAGTGGCCAGTTATGGCCAGTTTTAACAGAAAGAGTTGAGAGAATTCTGGCCTGATACAGCCGGTTTAAATGCTAAGTGCATTTAACTCTTAATATCCTGTACCACATGAATCTACATTAAGAATCAAAACATCCTTGAAATGTACAAAACAGCACTATGACTGCACATATATTAAAAAATTAAGTCTTTACTTTAATAGTGTACATTTTTGCAATAATCTGTCCACTAGTAAATATGCTATGATCATTCAAATTGAGTGACCCCATTTTTAAACATTTTTTACTAAATCGTTACCAGATGTTAGGAATTAATGTAAAACTACCAAAAAAATTTAAAGATAACTATATTGAGAAAGAAGAGCAAGAATAAAAATAAAAATTACATGGCAAGGGGGATGTGGGGAGCAGGGTCTACATCTATATTTTTGATTTGTTTGTTTTGTTCTTTTTTACTAAAAAAAATTAAGAATCCATTTAGCTTTGTGAAACTGATCAACATTTATTATATTGATTGGTTTACTTTTCATTTTCCAATCCTCCAGAGACACCTTCAGATGTAATTATAGACCCCACTCCACTAAATTCCAAGAACATTATAATAATAATTGTTTCTATTTTAGGCACAAGGCCAGCAATTACCCAGTACATTACTGGTACTTTATTTTATTGACCCTGTAAGGATGAAAGGCAAAGTTAACCTCGGCGGGATTTGAACTCAGGTCATAAAGGGACGTAACTCTATGCCTCAAAGCATGGTGTCCGACTCTCTACCGATACTGCCAGTCCACAAATAATGATTTCTACTTTTGGCACAAGGCCAGCAATTAACCAGTGCATTACTGGTACTTTATTGTATCGATCCCATAAGGATGAAAGGCAAAGTCAACCTTGGCAGGATTTGATTTCTAATTTAAGCACAAGGACAGCAATTTGTGCAAAGGTGCAAAGGGTAAAGTCGATTATATTGACCTTAGTGTTTTACTGTTTTATTTGTTTTTTTTTTTGGGGGGGGGGGGGGCTGGAAGGATCCAAGGCAAAGTTGACTTTGGTGGAGAGTGAATTCAGAAGATAAACGGATATAACTAAATGACACAAAACATTTTTCCCGATGCTCAAATCATTCTGCCAACTGCCACTCAAGAACATTATAATAATAATTGTTTCTACTTTTGGCACAAGGCCAGCAATTACACAATACATTACTGGTACTTTATTTTATCGACCCCGTAAGGATGAAAGGCAAAGTTAACCTCGGCGGGATTTGAACTCAGACCGTAAAGAGACGTATCTATGCTGGAAAGCATGGCGTCCGACTAATAATGGTTTCTAATTTAAGCACAGAGCCAACAATTTGTGGGAAGAAGAAAGTTGATTATATCAACCCCAGTATTTTACTTGTACTTAATTTTATCAACCCCAGAAGAAACGAAAGCAAAGTTAATCTCAAAGATTTGAACTCAGAAAGTAAAGAGCTGGGACAAATAGTGCTATGCATTTATCTCATGTTCTAATGACTCTGCCAATCCACTGTTTATAATAATAGGCTCATGATGGGTACAATGGAATGGAATGGGCCGCCATTGGTTTTGATGATGAATGTTCCATTTGTTCAATCAATGAAGCAGCCTGCTTGTGAAATTAATGTGTAAGTGGCTAAGTATTCCATTGTGTACCCTTAACATAATTCTCAAGTGATTCAGTATAATAGAATATGTGGCAAGGCTGCACCTTTGAATTACAGGTTCAGTTCATCTAACGGGCTTCCAAACAGTTTCTGTCCATCAAATTTCACTTACAAGGCTTGGATTCATGCAAGGTTCTAGTAAAAACGCATACCTATGATACCATGCAGTGAGATCAAACCCTGAACCTTATAATTATGAACCAAACTTCTTAAACATTTAGCCATGCTTTGTCTACTAGGAACAGTAAAGACTTGATATTGGAGTCCATTCAATGGGTTTCTGAACAATTTCCATTTACCAAATTTCCCTCACATGGCATGGGTCAATCTGAAGCTATGGTAAATGATACTTGCCCACAGTGGGATTAAACCTGGGATCTGATGATTGCAAAATGAATTACTTAATCAATCGGCCACTCTTACAGATGAGCTTAATAAAACATTATCAAAGACAAATATCTTATTTTTATCTTATATCATCCTTTCCAGGTCAATAGATATAGTACCAATCTACAGATGATGGATTGATAGAATTGTTAAAGAGCCACATGAGACTTTTTGCAGTATCTGATCTGGTTCTATGTATTCTGTATTCAAATCCCCTCTCTGTCAGTCAGGAGTTGCAATGGAAGTAGAAACAAGCAACTTCAACAGCATCAAGTACACAACACTAACCAGAGATGGTAGAACACACATACAAGCTAAATATCAATGAAGGAAAGTATGGTATGGAAAGATTGAGCAACTAAACTTAACTATTTTGATACCAAACCATCTTAAACTGCCCTTGATTTATGATATAAAACTGCTAATCCTAATTTTATTTTAGAAATTTTTAAGGTCTCCAACCCATCTGATATTCTGAAGAGCACAGAAATGTATGTGGGATGTAAGCCCCCAGCCAATCTTAAACATCAGTAGCTCCACTTGAGTACTGATTTGGTCTGTGAAAAACTTTTCAACTCTTACTAGCAGGGAAGATGGACATTAAATGATGGTGATGATGATGAGCTTATTAATGACAAACTTAGTTATTTTATTGAATTCCTCTAAATTTTAGGGTTTTTTTCGAAAATAATTGAAACTCATAGGTAATATATTCAGGGCCGGATTTAGATTTGATGAGGCCCTAAGCTATTTGAGAGAATGGGGCCCTTTATATGTCCAGATGTCCTATGTCAGCGTCAAATCGTTGCTGTTTTTTTGTGTGGGGGCCCTAAGTTATAGCTTGTTTAGCTTATACGTAAATCCTACTCTGAATATATTTCATTTAGAAATATGGTTAAGTGAAAGGGTTAAAGGAACCAATGCTGACAACATATTCATAAATAACTCAATACAAGAACTTTTATAACTTCAAAACCCATTCATTCTCCAATATCAGGACATTTGTCTTTTGTTTTGGAATGACCATTTTTATTCTTCTAAAGACTCCAAGGTAATGAATTTTTCAATTTAATCACATAACTTGAATGTCAGCTGATCAACTTACCATCTGACGTAATTCAATTTACTTTACTGTTTGACCAGGGATTGACACTAGAGACAGGCTAGACTTGCAGAACCGGTGTTTAGTATTCAAAGCAAAATTTTCGCCAATCTCTCAAGTGAAAATTAATGTATCCTTCAAGTCGACATAATCAACTGATCGATTCTTTTGTTAAAAGTAGAAGTAATGGTTGGGTGATAAAGAATGGAAAACAGAGTTTCTAAGAAAGTCTTTCATGAAGTGTATCGATAAAAATGTGTGATATTTGATTGATATGAATTTCTTATGATTATTTTAATGTCATCATACTGTAGAATTGTGGCAACCAAAGTTTATTTGGCTACAATATATAATTACTTAGTTTAATATATATTTACTTAATTTAAACAATTAATTTAACTTTTTCATTATCATATTTCTAATAAAAGACACTACCTATAAGTGATTTCCCCCCACCCCTTCATGTTGTAACCTAATAAAATGTGAAGTAGTAGGGTGAAATATTGTTTTGAATCTGCCAGGTAAAACAGAGGAATGTATCCTGATGAGGAGCATAAATTAAGCCTTTCATTACCAAATCACCTGAAACAGCCCCTGGTTTTACAATACAAAACTTTGTTTACAAATGTTTGTATTTATCTAAAACCTTTAATAATAATTTTATGTAAGAACCTTTTTTAAGTTATGTTTCAAACACCAGCTTGATAATGAGAAAATTAGTTATATTACTAAGTCACTCTAAATCCTTGATTATTTTCAAAATTATTTGAAAATTATAAGTAATGTTTTTCAATTGAAATTTGATAACAAAAGAGTTAATATGTTCATATTTATTTAAGAACCTTCCATCATAATTTCATGTAAGAACCTTTAACCCTTTAACATTTAAACCGGCCATACCCAGCCAGAATTCTCTCACATCTTTCTGTTTAAACTGTCCATAAACGGCCACTCATAGTGATTAAGGTATTGCTCTCAAAACAACATCAAAATCTCATAGATTCAGTATTATGTGAGATAATTATGTAAGATAAAGCCTTTACCATAAAAATACAATAGAATATATAGAGTAATGTAAATGCTAAATGATTAAGTTAGGCTCTAAACACCAGCATAGTAATGAAAAGGTTTGTTGCATTACTAAATCCTTTCAAATTCTTGATTATTTTCAAAATTATTTACAAATTATACACAGTGTGTTAGAAAGAGTTAATGACTACAGTTGGATTTGAACTTACAACTATATAGTAAGTAGCTGACTGCTTTATACTTCACAGTGACTCATTCACAGTAATCTCATTAATTACAATAATTTACACAATAGAACTTCATTGCTTATTCTGAAATAGCGTAGATGAATTAATTAGCACATTAGCACTTGAGTGTTAATTTGTTAAGTGATATATATATACCAATTTTAACAATATTACCTTTGCTTTATTAACCAAACTATTCACTGATTAACATATATATATATATATATCATTAAGCTTTGTTTCTCTAGTTATTATCCAGAAATATTAACATTTAATAGTATTCTTATTGTAACTTATTATCATCATTAATTGCTGCAGTATCAATATCATCAGCACCACCACCATTAACTGCAGCAGCAGTGGCAGCATTAATCTCTGAAGAGGTCAAAGATCTAGTTAATCTTCAACTTGTATGTCGATTGGTTAACTAGAGATATATGAATACAGAAGATTTCTTTGTAATGGATCAGATAACAGAATGGAAAATTCTATCTATTAACGTTTCATTGTCTGTCATGATAAACGTAGATTGTATTGAAAAAAAAAAGTCTTGTTGATTCTCCTAAACAATAGACAGTTGAGAAATGAGATCTAGACTCTTTTGTCTTCGACCAAATACAATCAATTAACTAAACGTTACAAGAAGAATATATCTACTTTATTAAAGCCAGAAAAAAGAAAAATCATATGATGTCAAACATAATTATGGTTTACACCATGCCAGATCAAATTTAATTGATTTACATTCAAGTAATTTCTACATTGCATATTGCAGAGTGGTTGGTATTATGTGAAATGCTAAGGCCTTTATTATTGCTTCCTGACCACATAGGGTAGAGAAGACTCTTTAGTTTTATTGAGGACATGACAACCCCTCTAGTGCTAGTGCCATGATAAAATGTACCCAGTACACCCTGTAAAGTGGTTAATGATTGATAAAGGGAAAAAATATAAGGTAGAAAGAAATCTTTGGTCTTGTTAAGGATGTGACACCCTCTCTAGTCAAATTAATACAAACATATGAAGTACAAACATTTTAACGATACTATTTTTAATAGGGTTTATAAGCCCATCAGTTATGTATTTCGTTGTTGCTGTTTGAATGATGTAGAATTCTTTGGTTGAAACCACAAGAGTCAAAAATCAATTAAGAATATTTATCATTTTTCCAATTTACGGAAAAATAGGAAATTTGACATTTTTACATATCTATTTACTCAATATATCATATATATATATATATATATATATATATATATATATATATATATATATATATATATATTATTAGTATTAATATTATAGTTATAATGTTAATGGTAGTAATTATACTGACTTACAGGTTGATCTGTTGCTCAATGCAATAGTGATCACGCAGAGCTGTTATACATTAACATTTGAATAACACCAAAGATTAAAGCATTTTAAAACTGACAGCCGTTTCTACCTGTACAGAGCCACAGGTGTCATCGGAGTTTATTAAAATGCTTAATAGTAGTTAACATAGAAAAACATTAAGAACATCTAATACATAAAATCACTTTACAAATGCAAAAGTTTCAAAAAATAGTTCAAAAACGGTGATGACAAAGAGGTATATATTATTGTGAGAGAAGTGTATGGCCTTTGGATGTGAAGTGAAGCGAAGTTAGTAAGTGTTGTTAGAGATAAAATACACAACAAAATAAGTGGTTTCGTTTAAATATAAAATTTACTTCACTTCAATGAATAAAGGAAAATAGAATATGATTACTACAAATCACAAAGGTTGAAGATGTTTTTGTTCTTTTTTCGTTATGCTGAAATAGAGAGTGGCAAGCTATCATTCGTTAATAGTATCAATAAGGTAATAATCAAAAGCCTAGTGACAAGGGAAGGTGACGTTTAATTTTAGTGATAGAAAATTCTCTCTGTCTCAGGATTTCAGGACAGCCTATTTATAATGATCTATGGTCTCTCGCTATCTTCTTCTTCTTTGGTACCGTTAAGCCTAGCATCCTAAGAATTTAAGTGTTTTCCTCTCAGTGGCGTCGAAGGTAAATTTTTATTGGCCATGTCAGTGAGAGGAACTGCGGGAACATTTCTTACGCTACATTAGTTCCCCGCCTAGATCGAAACGGGAGTAGCAATCGATAATTGAAAAGTTAGTGAAAGAGAGAACCAATGACTTCGGACCAAAAACTATAGAAAGAAAAAAAAAATAAAAGAAAATAAAATAACAACGTAAAATGATAAAATAAATAAATAATCAAATGAAAATTAACAAATTATAAATGAGATGAGGAATGTTACTTGACATATTGGGCATAGCGAGATGGTCAGTACACACGTCGACCGGATCTAGTGTTTGTTGTTGGCATAGAGTTTGGATTGCTGGTGGATGGGAGCACCGATGTTGGGTTAACTTGGTCTGATGATGAGGGTTCATCCAAATCCATATGAGCTTTTTTTAGCTGACACTGACAGCATCCCTCTTTCCATTGATGTCAAAAATGCAATTCTAGGGTGTGCTTTTGAGTACTTGGTAGATACCTGAGTATAGTGGTTACAAAGGAGCTCTGATAGTGTCGTTTCTAACAAAACATATGTCAGATGGAACTTGAGTAGTGATGCTTTGAAGGCAAAGGGCAACGGATGGCAGGTTTGCCATGTAGGTCTACAGGTGATAGGTATAGTTCATTGGATGCCCGGGGTGTTGAGACTCAGGGGAAATCATTTGCCTGGATAATACCAATGTCGTGCCATAAACCCGCTCAGCTGGCATAAAACCAAGTCCTTCTTTTACGGTGGAGTGAATTCCAAGAAGGATGAGGGGTAAGATCTCCAACCAGTTGCTGTTGTTGACATAGGCTCTGAGAGCCGATTTTAATTGCCGATTGAAACGTTCCAGCATACTGTTAGCTACAAGGTGATAAGCTGTTGTACGTGTTCAGCTACAGCCTAGGAGGTGTGTCAATTCTTTAAAAAGGTTTGATTCAAACTGGCAGCCTCTGTCCATTGTGATGGTAGGTGTGCCATAGCGCGAAATCCAATGCTGTACTAGTACCTTGACAATAGATTTGTTTATGGTGTCAGAAAGAGGAATGGCCTCAGGCCACTGGGAGAATCTGTCCACACAGGTCAAAAGGTGAGTGCAACCCTGAGAAGGAGGCAGTGGTCCGACTATGTCGATGTGTACATGTTGGAAACGTGCATCTGGTGTTGCAAAGGTTGCCAGAGGAGTTCTGACATGATGGTGAATGTTTGCCTTCTGACACTGGACGCAATGTCTGGCCAATTCTCTGACATTCTTGTGCACACCAACCCAGACAAACTGGGATGTTATTAATTTCAAGGTAGAGATGGCACCTGGATGCAATAAGTTGTGCAGCGCAGAAAAAAAACGAACGTCGATGCTGTAGAGGTACATAAGGGCGCGCGTGGCCCGTAGACACATCACACGAAATACCACCAGAAGTAAAAGATAGAGGGAGGAGTTTGAAAGAAAAGGAAGAAGGAAATGAAAAATTTCAGAGTTTGAGGAGCTCCCCATCCGTCTGTTGAAAAGCGGCAATGTCTCAGAGCCTGATGAAAAAGAGGTGTGCAGTGCACCCATGTGGGCACAAGGAAGAGTGTCGGCTGCAGAGTTGCCTGAACCCTTAATGTGGTGAATATCCGTAGTATACTGGGATATAAAATCCAGTTGATGCACTTCTCTAGGTGAGTGATAATCAGGCTTGGAATATAGAGCATATATGAGAGGTTATGGTCTGTGTAAATAGAAAACACAGTACCCTCTAACAAGTGCCGGAAATGTCTCACACTGAGGTACGCTTCCAAAAGTTCCTGACCAAATGAGCTGTACTTTGTTTCGGCTGGTTTGAGTCGCCTAGAGGAGAAAGAAATTGGCTGCCATACATCGTCTTCGCATTGTTGGAGGGCGCCACCGACCCCGACATCCGATGCATTGACGAACAGACAAAGCGGTGCATCAGGTTTGGGAGGAACCAACATTTTGGCCTCTGCTAAGACCCACTTGACTCTAAAAAAACAGCCGCTTGTGCATCATCAAAAGCTGGTTCTTCCGTTTGCAGTGCCATAGGATGTCTGTTAGCGGCTGGAGAAACTCTGCACAGCGAGGAATGAACCGGTAGTAAAATATTTATGAGGCCAAGGAACTCACATACTTTCCTCGGGGACGTAGGAGTGGGAAAATCTAAAATAGACTTAACTTTGTCGTGGAGGAGGCGGATTCCTTGTTTGTCAATGTGGTGTCCCAGAAAATCAAGGGAAGAAACACTAAAAAGGCATTTGCCGGGGTTGATGATGACACCAAACTGAGAAAAACGCTTTCCTCTTCCCCATGAGATGTGCTGGCTACCAGCATATCATCAATATACGTGTAGACGAAGGGTAAACCACGTACTACTGTGTCAATAAAATGCTGGAAGATTGATGCAGCATTGCGTAAACCGAATGGCATTCTAAGAAACTCGAAGAGGCCGAAAGGAGTTGTAATAGCCGTTTTTGGAATGTCATCAGGTTCAATAGGAATTTGGTTGTATGCCCACACGAGGTCGATTTTTGAAAAGACACTAGCTCCATGTAGGGTAGCAGAGAAATCCTGTATGTGATGTACCAGGTACTTATTAGGTTTTGTGCGTGTGTTAAGAAACCGATAGTCTCCACACGGTTGCCAGTCACCCACAGATTTCTTGGGAACCATGTGAAGGGGGAAGACCAACTGCTACTGGATGGATGAACAATACCCAGTTCCAGCATATGATCAAACTCTGCTTTAGCGATCTTAGCATGGTCAGGAGCGAATCGCCGTGGCTGAGAAGAAACCGGAGGGTACTCAGTTACGAGATGATGCATAACACTGTGGGTCACAAACTGACTGTTAAAAATTGGGCACAAGATATCAAGGTGCCTGTGCAGGATAGCGTCATATCTGCCGGACTGCACTGGATTAAAAAAAACAGGGCTGAGGGAGGGCGCCTTAGTGCTGAAACTGTGAACATTGAGGCCCATGGTGGAATCAATCAGTCTGTTGTGTTTAACATCCACCAGGAGACAGAAATTGTGTAAAAAAATCCACTCCTAGGATCGGAGTCGGCAACTTGGTGATGAAAAAACTCACTGGAAAACTCGACAGAGCCCAAGATCAAGATTTAAGGTCTTTTCTCATGGCCAGACAGTAACGGCGGCAACTACACCTGGCTCTTCCAAACCTAGCTGCTTGTTCCACATTAGTGACCGATCAACCAGTGTTCGTTTTCTGGTGGACACCAGAGCAGAGGTTAGCATCATACCATTATCTCTGATGCCAGACAGTAGGAAACTCACAGCAGTCCTTCTCAAGGCGGTGTTGTGGTGTTTTTGTCTTTGATATGCTATGAACCAGTAGCATATCAAAAACAAAAACACCACACATCTCAAACTATCTGAAGGAACATGTCAGAAAGTTATTATGCAACCACTCTGACATCTTCGAAATACATATAACAGAACTATGACATAAAAAGAAGACGTACACATAAAACCGTCTCTCTTATTCATAATATTGAAACTCCGGTTGATACCTTACTGATAAAATCCCAAGGAATACAAATCGTAGAGTGCTTTATGTCTGTTTACAAAAAAAGTCAGCAGATTATATGATCAAACAATTTTCATTAATTGAATATTATATATCATCATCATCATCATCATCAACGTTTAACGTCCGTGTTCCACGCTTGCATGGGTTTGAACGGGGGTTTTCCCACTTGAGGCAAGAGTGATTGTTTTGCTCGCATAGGACTGTCTGGCAGGTTTTCTACTGTTGGATGCCCTTCCTAACACCAACCACATTTACAGTGTGGGTCTGGGAGGTTTTTACCGTGTTGCCTACACGGCCACATTACAGCGTGGACTGTGTGTTTTTTTGTCGTGACACCTCCACGATCTCATTTGTTTCGGCCTGGATGGTGTGGCACCAACATAACTTTACATAGAAGGGGGCGGTGTGGATGGGGTGGAGGTGGGGGTGGTGGGACGGGGGTGTATTTTGTTAGAGATGCCTACTGACTGTAGTAGATTTTACTTTGTATTTAGGTAAGGCGGGTCTTCTCTATTACTGAGTACCGCCAAAGGTCTCGGTCCAGTGACATTGTCTTGGTATGGTGTAAGTGTGGGAGGTCGGAGTTTATCAGCTCGTCCCAGGTTTTTCTGGGTCTGCCTATTCCGTGGCTACCGTCTATCTTTATTGCCCTGCACTTTGTTATACAGCTATCGTCCTTCATGCGCATCACGTGACCATACCAACGTAGCCTTCTCTCGAGTAAACAACATCTGATCCCTCTTATTTCTAATTTTTTCCTTAGTTCGTTTATGCTTTGTCGTTCACGTATATTACTATTACACATCCAGCGGAGCATGCAAGCTTCGTTTCTCTCTAGTCTGCGTATATCCTCTGCGCACAATGCCCAGGTCTCACTGCCATGCAACATTGCTGTTTGTATGCAGGCATCGTACAACCTGCCTTTCATTTTTAGGGAGAACCCTTTAGCGGCTAATAGTGGTATAAGCTCTCTGAACTTTTTCCACCCAGTTCTGACTCTAGCTACTGTACTTTCAGAGCACCCTCCCCCACTGCTGATTTTGTCACCCAGGTAACGGAAGCTGTCCACTATTTCTATAGAACCCTCTGCGCAGTTGAAAGAGCTAGTATTTAGTGGGCACTTGCTGCTGCTTATTGCCCCAGAACACCGGCCACATGTAAAATCTATGTTCTTAGTTAGCTTACCTGTGATCCCACTACATCTTTTATGCACCCAAACTTTGCATTTGGGACACAAAATGGAATTTCTACCTACGCCTTTCCTACACTCTGCGCATGGCCACTTCCCAGAGGGGACCGCCGCCTTATTTTCTTTCTTACAAACTAGAACTTTAGTCTTAGCCAGGTTAATTTTAAGGCCTTTTGATTCTAGGCCGTGCTTCCATGTTTGGAATTTCTTCTCTAGCTCGGCCATTGATTCAGCTATGAGCGTTAGATCATCTGCATATAGGAGTTCCCATGGGCAGCCGGTCTTGATACTAACAGAAAATCGCACTCGGGCGGTTTTCTGCTAGCATGTGTAGTGTGCATATTGGTATTATACGCAAATATATATGCATATAGATATATGTAAATTGACAATATCTTCTTCTTCGCCCACTTATTTCTGAGAGGGTCATGGGGGCAGAGTCCTTCTCAAACACTCCTTCCAGCAAGTCTGTCAGTAGCAAACATCTCTAACTGATCTAGCTGGATCCCAAAGCATGACCAGCCAAGCTCATGGATGTTATCCAACTATCTTGCTCAGGGTCTCTTGCTGGTTGGTTTTGCCTGTAAAATGTGTTCAGCGATTCTTTAAGGAAACATTCTAACGACATGCTCATAATATCGGAGTTGTAATCTCTCAATTCGGAGAAGTAGCGGCTCTACCAGGAGTGACTCTCTGGTCTCTGAGTTATGCACTTTATCGAGTAATTTTACTCCAAAGACCCTTCGGAGGAATCCCATTTCTGCCACTTTTATTTGCAATTGTATTATTTTGGTCATTACTCAATATTCATGATCCTCGGTAAGAGTTGGCAGGAATAGCAGGAAGACAGTAAGTTTGGCTTTTACACTTACCCCCCTTCATCTGATTGCTGAATGCTGAGACTGGCGATTTACTGCATCAGCTTTTGCAATTCTTGCACTTAATTCAGCCTCCTGCATTGCATCACTCATGAACACGGCTCCAAGATACTTGAACTTCTCTAACTGCTTCAGTAGAACTCCATTCACATGTATATAAATTTGAGGGACTTCTATCCACCCGTCCATCACGCAATGTGTATGTGTGTTTGTGTGAATGTATGTGTGTGTAAAAGGAAGGAAAGGGATACACACATATATGTCTAACATAAAAACAGTGACACACACACGTGTCTCTAATTTAAGAACGCCGACAAACTCACGCGCGCGCACATACACACACTGTCCTATTACCACTCAAGAGCTTTGGCCCAGACAAACATCCCCTCAATTTTGGAACCGTCTGGGATGTCCTGAATTGATGGGAAAAGACTTGACAGTCTTATGCTGTGCTCCTGGGCCGTCACAGTTAGTGACTATTTTGCTTCTTCCCACATTCTGGATGCAGCGGTAAGGGCGAGAGCTACAGCATCCGCAGCTGAATGGGACAAAATCCTAAAATACCGTGTTCTGTCAACTAACTACATTATCCAGCCTGTGGTGTTCGAGACGTTTGGGGGAGTCAGGCTACTGACAGTGAGGTCCTTATCTTCACTGGCGGCTCGCCAAACAGAAGTAACTGGTGATGCTCGTGAGGGCACTTGGTTGTTCCAGCACCTCAGCCTGGCCATCACCCCAGGTAACACTGCGAGCGTGCTGGCCTGCCTCAAACATTATTAGAGAGGTTTCCCAGTGCTCCTCGCTATATTGCTATCTTTTGCTCTGGTAGCGGCACGTTTTTTCGCCTGCATATTGTTCCGTGGCCTAAGATGTGTGTATTACCTGCTTGTGTATTTTTTCTCTTTCTTTTTTTCCTTTCCCTTTCCTTTGTATATATTATATTTGTTAGTGTTTTCGTTCTGTAACCATTATAGTAAATGAGTTTTAAAAAAAAAGAGTTAATAAATAAATAAAAAGATAATAAATAAATAAAACGTTATACTTGTTTTACCCTCCCATTTCCAATTTCACCGAACGCTGCTATCATGACTGTATGTGTGAAAGTATGTTTGTGTGAAAGTATGTATATTTGTGTGAATGTATGTGTATTTGTGTGAATTATGTCCGTGAGGGTGCATTTTTATAAGTTTGTGTTAGCGTGATTATAGTTATATACTCATATACATATAGATGTATGCGCACACTCATACGCGTCAGCGTGTAGAAAATCATAATCTCTCTATCTCTCTCATCACACACTCTCTCTTTCTATATATATGGTAGTTGAAGTGGTGGTGGTGGCGACGATATACCGGAAGTGCAACTTTGAAAAGAAGTCAATTTTAAATTATTTATCTTTACGAAAAAAGGATTTATGTTTACGAAATTTAGTACATAAATTTTGTAATATTCATTCATTATTTATTCAAAGTAATCCAACTTATTTTACTAACCGGATTAAAAGAAATAAACCGTACGCAGTCCCGCAGACCTTCCTTTATTATAGTTTCGATATATATATATATATATATATATATATAAATGAGCGGAACAGTATTCATCAAGCAATCTTTTAAATAAATTAAAAAACAATTTAAATATTCACCTGTTCTATTGCCGTTACCGACGGTTTCACTAATCAAAAGATTTGAAATTCAGAGAATTTCCAAAGGAAACAATTAGATCTTCAGACAGCTATTTCCGTACCATAAGGGTATAAAGCCTCATAGTAAGATAATATATCGCTTCCTGCCCGTTGAATGGGGTCAGGCCGTTAAAGTGACCCAAACACAAAAATAGGCCATAAGTAAAAACGGGATATTATAAACTTGTTGATCATGCCGCTAAAAATAGCAGCGCGATACAACGTTTTGTTCTCTACATATAGGAGAATAATTCTAAAAAGGTATGGATATTCCAACAGGCACTAAGTACCTACAGAAATATGCATGGTGTTTATAATAGTTGTGGTTCGATGGTACTAATTTGAGATACCAGAACTATAAAAATTGAGCGGAACAAGTAATCATCAAACAATCTTTTAAATAAATTAAAAAACGATTTAAATATTTACCTGTTCTATTGCCGTTATATATATATATATATATATATATATATATATATATATATATATATGGAGGGAGGCTGCAATAGAAGAAGACCAAGGTAAACTTGGGTGGAAATGGTGAGAGTTGACTATCTCAGATCACTAAAGCTCATGGAGGAGATGACAAAGGAATGCAATAAGTAGAGAGATGTTGTACTGAGAAGAACCCATCCAACCCATGCAAGCATGGAACAACAGACATAAAATGATTATGATTATGATGATATATATATCATCATAATCGTCCACACTGTAAAGTGGTCGTGTAAGGATCACAATAAAAAGCAGCCAGTTCACACTGTAAAGTCGTTAGGTCATGTCGCCAACATGACACAAAGTGCCTGGTCCATGCTGTGAAGTGGTCATGCAGGTGTCACAATAAAAATCACCCACCATACACTGTAAATGTCGTTAGCATTAGGAAGGGCATCCAGCCATAGAAACCAAGCCCAAATCAGTTCTGTGTGACCAAAACACGGTCCCCCAACCTGATCTCTCACAAAGGGTCGGCCTGTCTAACCCATGCTAACGTGGAAAATGGACATTAAACGATGATGATTATGATGATTTATGTATATATATGTGTGTGTGTGTGTTGTGCATGTGTGTGTATGCATGTGTGTATATGTGTGTATGTATCACATCATTGGAAATCAAGGTTCTTACAGCTGTCTTGAATTTGCTATTGTAATGAATTTATATCACAACTTCTATAATCTGTGAATATTCCCTTGGAATTTGGCGACATAATCATATTTGGAATGGAAAAGAAAATGCCTATTAGTATTAATATATGTATATGTGTGTATCTGTGTGTTTGTGCATGTGTGTATGTGTGTGTGTTTGTGTGCTCATGTAGATTATATGAAATAGCTTTAAAATTACAGGTAACGTCTACACTTCACCTTAACACAATTATTGGTCAACTTATAAAAAAAAACATTACCTAAATATCTATGGCAGGAAATGCTGAATAGGAGAAAGTGAGAGTTGATACCATTCTGCTTTCCATTAGCAGACAATTTATAAAATTATCATATTTCTTCCTTCTTTTATAAAGGAAGAAATTTGTAACTAGGAATTTGTAAGGGAAAAAATTGTAAGGTTGTGGGTTTTATCCCAAGCAATGCATTATGTTTTTGAATAAGACACTTCATTTCCTGTTGCTCCATTCCACTCAGCTAAAAAAAGAGTACCAGCAGTAACTGGGGATTAACCATGTGATTGATTGGTGACCTGTCCATGTCATGTGCTCTTAGTTGCTTAATATCAATGAAACTGGTGTAAGCTCAGACCTGATGAGCCTCTGGGTTTGAAACAGACTTTAAATTAATCCTTGAGTTATCATGTTTCTAATGAAAGACACTGGCTATGATTTTTAATAATTTTGAATATAATCAAGAATTTGGAAAGATTTAGTCATATAATGAACTTTCTCTTTAAGTGTTTAGAACATAACAAAAGTTCTTACATAAAATTTCAATGGAAACCTTTTAGATAAATATAACCTCCTTTAAAATAAACAATTTTGTAACATAAAGCTAGGAGTCGTTTCAGGGTATTTGGTGTCAAAAGGGTTAAATTAATATTCTGAATTCAAATCTTTCATTAAAATATGTGCTAAGCAAGCATCAGTATTAATTCCATCAACTATACCTCTCTCTACAGATCTGTGGCCTGTGATTAACCATTTTGATACCAAACTGCATGATCCCCACCCCTCTACTATGTTTTTGTTTAAAATTGTTTATATTTATCTAAAAATCTTCCATTGTAGAGCATTGTAGAGCATTGTCACAAGCTCGCAAAGACGAACTGTTGACGGAAGAGACTTTACTGCCGACTGGTTATTGAACTGGTCAGCAGTGAAGGCACTTTTGGTGAAGGGAGTAACACGACCTGGACTTTAGGGATAGATTGCTCCTTCTTACTTTTTGTAAATGTTTGTCATGCAATAAACAACAGTTCAACAAATTACCATTTGTTGTCATTTTGTGTATAGCTTAACGGAAGCTATATCATCAGAATTTTAATGTCTATAATTTTGAAAATAATCATGAAATTTGAGGGATTTTTCATTATCAATGTTTTGTTATAAATTTGTGAATGTAATTATTGTCGTGTTTTATTTATTTATTTATTTTGTTCAAGATAATGTAATCAACTTTCCCCTCTCCCCAAAATAGCTGACCTCATGTTTATATGAGAAACAATTATTAAGTTAATGTTTAGAACATAAGAAAGATTCCATATAAAATTATGATGGAGGGTTTTTAGATCGATACAAACACTTTAAAATAAACAGTTTTGTATCATAGAACCAGATATTATTTCAAGCAGTTCAGAATCAAAAGGGTTAATGAATTCAACCCCAAAATAATTTAGTTTACAATACAGAGTAATTCTTCCTTTCAATAAGTAAAGACAAACGAATTACTGAAGCCATAAACCATTCTGAAACTGACAGTAACACATCTGAACAATTAACAACACCCAAAGTTGGTTTTAGAATCTTAAGAGTCTTAGCATTTTATTGCCTATTTTCTTCCAATTTATTGCTAGTTAAAAACATTTCTCAGACAAGTTTAGAAAATCTCTATATAGAAATATAATACACATACACACACACACACATATATACATAGTAGGTGTGTAATTAAAATGCGTTTATGTGTGTATGTATATATATATATATATATATATATATATAGGAACAAGTACGACCCCGACGGCTGAGCTCAAGCCGTTTCGACGGCTAATTCTGTACAGAATTAGCCGTCGAAACGGCTTGAGCTCAGCCGTCGGGGTCGTACTTGTTCCTATTACCCACTCTACTACCCTAAGTATTGAGTACTTTGGTGCGTTATGGTCCACCTGGTTCCTTACCACATTTCCTTCGTTATATATATATATATATATATATATATATATATATATATATATATATATATATACACACACACATAGATACATTTTAATTGTGTATATATATATATATATATATAGAAAAAGAGATGAAATCGAAAATGCAACTGGAGTCTTATTTTTTTTTTAAATATATATATATTTATTTGGTTCCTTTACCGGTTTCGCAGTTCCTCTGCTTTTCAAAAGGTGAGTTGAGATGGAGGGTCTGTGGTTTTTCTAGCAGAAGAACTGCGAAACCGGTAAAGGAACCAAATAAATATATATATTTAAAAAAAAAAAAAAAAATAAGACTCCAGTTGCATTTTCGATTTCATCTCTTTTTCTTTATACTTTCACTCGTGTAGGACACCTCGGTTATTTTTTATTTTGTAAAAAAAACCTCACTTTCTAATATATATATATATATATATATATATATATATATATATATATATATATATATATATATATATATATAAACAAACATAAATTATCGAGATTCGCATTTCGGCCCACGAAATAACGAAAAACAACCTCCGAGATGTGTGGCAAGTGCTCAATGATTCAGATGAACCAGAGCTATAACAAACGTTGAAGGCCAAACACACTGAGACGATGGTTAAACAATCATTCGCATAGCCCAAAAAAAACGATCAAGTAATTCGGGTATTGAAAATTTACCCGGACCCCTGGAAGGTTGGTAAAATCCAGTATATGGGTTTCTGCGGCTCATAAATCAAGTACCGTCCGCTTACATAAATAATGTCAGGCTTCTGGTAAGATGATTGAACAAGGAAGCCACTTTTATATATATATATATATATATATATATATATATATATATATATATATATATATATATATACATATATATATATATATATATACACACACATACATTCATATTTGTATATACATATATACATTCATATATATATACATATATATATATATATATGTATATATATATAAAGTAGGGGCATAATTAAAACGTGTTATGTGTGTGTGCATATATATATTTATATATATATATATTAGAAAGTGAGGGTTTTTTACAAAATGAAAAAAAAACAAGATGTCCTACACGGGTGAAAGTATAAGGAAAAAAGATGAAATCGAAAATGCAACTGGGGGCTTTTTTTTTAATATATATTTATTTAGTTCCTTTACCAGTTTCGCAGTTCTTGTGCTTTTCAAAAGTAGAATTGAGATGGAGGGTTTGTGGGTTTACTCGCATCTGGTTGGTGTTCGCATGTTACTTCTGTTCTATATGGAAAAAAGTGGCTCAAAATGCTAGGTTTTTAGGAAAGTAATTTGGTTGGTTGATGACTGTCATGTGAATAAGTATAATAAATTTCGCACCAGTTCGCGTTACAAAGTTCTTATTATATTTGCCTTTAAAAAATGGGGGGCTCAGATTGTTTTGTCATATATGAGTGAAATTTGGTTGGTTGATGCAGTCACGTGAATAAGCACATCAACTTTCACGCCAGTTTGTCTTTGAATTTCTTTTTACTTAAAAAAGTTGGCTCACGAAGGCTTTTTTTTTTTATAAATGATTGGTTATAAATGAAATTATGACTGTCACGTGAACAAGTACATTAAATTTCGCGCCCATATTTTGGAATTTTTTTTTTGTAGCCATTTAGAGAATTTTGTGCCAAACAAAAGATAATGGTAAAGAAAAAAGGGATGGGGGAGAATTGTTCTGGTTCAGTGAGTATGGCTGATGAGCTGAGGTGTCAAAATTCAGACTTTCTATTGAAATAAAGAAAGTAGAGATATGTATTTTTATTTGTGTGCTTGTGTGTGTGTGTGTGTGTGTGTGTGTGTGTGTGTGTGTGTGTGTGTAGGAAGATGATTCTATTAGTAGAAATGGAGGAGGGAGTTATGTGTGGGTGTGGGTGTTATATGTGTGTGTGTATGTGTGTGAGGGAGTATGGTTAGCATGTTAAGATGGAGAGAATATATATTTGTGTGTCGGGCGGGGGATGATTCCGTTAGTAGAAATGGGGGAGCGAGTTATGTGTGTGTGGGGGCATGGTTAGCATGTTAAAATGTTAGGGTATTAACGTGTGTTAAGGTTTATTTAGCTCTGGTTTTTATTTTCGAATATAGAAGATATTATGTGTGTGTGTGTGTGTGTGTGTGTGTGTGTGTGTGTGTGTGTGTGTGTGTGTGTGTGTGTGTGTGTGTGTGTGTGTGTGTGTGTGTGTGTGTGTGTGTGTGTTTGGATGGTTAGCATGTCATGGTGTTGACATAATGTATATTAAACTATATTTAATTCTGGTCTATATTTTTGAATAAACATATTTTCCTTATTTATTCGTATTTGTTCTGTTGTATTGTCAGTGCAAAGATAAAATGGGAAGACTTGGAATTTGGGTGTCTTATTACTTGCGTATATGTCTAGATGTGCACTTAGTGGTATCTGTCTTGTGGTAGGGTCTCGTAATTGTTGGCGATGAATTTTTATTCTGTTTCTGAGGGTGAGTTTAGTATGTCCTATATAATCTTCATTGCATCCTTTACATTTAATGGCTAAAATTAAATTTTTTGATGAGCAAGTGAAGTGATTTTTTTCTTTTAATGTTGTCCTGATTGAAATGTATACGTGTTGCTTTCAATGAGGTGAGTGCAGGTTCCACAATTAGAGCGACCACATTTTTTGACAGTTGGTTGTGGGTTTGTGGTAGGTAATTTGGCATTGGTGAGTAATGTTTTTAGTGATTTCGGTTGTCTTTTGCTTTTGATTATGTTGTGTGTTTCAAGGGCTTTTTTTCATTCTTGAATCTTGTTTCAATAGTGGGATGTTCTTGTTAATAATGTTGTAAGCTTCAGCATTTCTTGGGTTGTGTGTTGAGATATATGATAGAATATTGGACGAACCTTGAATTTGTTTCTGTTTTCGTAATTCATTAATGCCTATTGTTTTAGCCCTTTCTATTCCATTAATTATTAGTAATGGTGGGTTCTGTCTTTCGAGCAGAATTTCCTTTAATTCTTGAAGTCTTTTATTTCGCGTTTCATAATTGGAGACAATTGTGCAAATTCTTCTTGCTGGGTTAAGAGGGATGTTCGTCTTCGTGTGCTTTGGATGGTTGGAGGTGAATAGCAGATGTTGTTTGGAATCTGTTGGTTTGTAGTGAATGTCAGTTTCAATATTTGTGTCTTTTTTTATGATTAAGATGTCCAGAAATGGGAGTTGATTTTGGCTGTATTCCATTGTGAATTGGATGTGGTTATTGATGCCGTTAATTAATTTTTTTGAAATCATTTAGTTGGTCGAGTGTGTGAGACCAAAGAATAAGACAAGCATTCAAGTAGCGTTTCCAATTCTCTGATAAATATTTGTGGAAGTTCAATCCGTATTTTGATTTGGAGCGTTCAAATATCTGGACTTCCAAGTATGCCATGACTAAGTTAGCATAAGTTGAAGCGACTTTTGCACCCATCGGAGTCCCCGATATTTGCTTGTAAGTACTGCCATCGAAATCAAAAAGTTGTTCTGTAAAATAAATTTTAATTCCTCAGTAATGAAGCTTTTTTCTATTCTGTCAGGTATCTCATTGGGATATTTCTCTAGCCAGAATCCTATTGCTTCTAGTCCGTATTGGTGTGAGATCGTTGTGTAGAGATTGACTACATCGAAAGCCACAATAATAGTGTCGTTGTTGACATGTTTGGGGAGGTAGCTTAAGATTGTCTCTTACAAGGCTTGGTATGTGTTTGAGAATTGGTTTTAGTAGTATGTCTATAAAGTTGCTTAGTCTGTGTGTTTCACAATTGGTCTTAATTTTAGGTCAGTGGGGTATTGTGTAGTCACGCAAGTTGAGGTGGATTAATTACAGGCATCGTTAATTATTTTACACTTGTGGATCTTCGGAAGTCCGTAAAGGTTGGTGGTTTTGTATTCAAAATGTGTTAAATAATCGCGTTCCTTTTTAGTTAAGTCTTCCTGGTATCGACAAATGAATGTGTTTAATCTGGTCATCGTTTTTTATTCCTGGTAGTTTTTTACTCTATCATAGTAGTTAGTATCTTGTAAGAGAGAGAGAGAACATAGAACTTTTATATTTTTCAGCATCCATAATGACAACAGTACTTCCCTTGTCCGCTTCCTTAATTACAATGTCAGTATTGTTTTTTAGTTCATGGATAATCTCCCATTCCCTTCGACTCATGTTGGGTTTGGGTTTAGGTTGCGGTAGTTCATGGTATGGGAAAGTTGCTATGTGGTCACAAAATTTGTCCATAACTCTGTTCCTACCTTTTGTTGGATTGTAGCTGCGTTTATTCAGTACAATTGATTGGTCGTTATTCTCCTTGTCAAAAAGTTACTCTGTGAGACGTAATTTTCTACAGAAGTGTGAGATATCGTCATTTATCTCATTGAGGTTAGAGTATTGTGTTGTTGGTGTGGATTTCAGTCCTTTGGAGAGAGTTTTAATTTTTGTTGGGCTGAGAAGTTTGTATTTGAAAGGTTGATTATTTTCGGTTTATATATATATATATATATATATATATATATATATATATATATATATATATATATATATATATATATATATATTTATTTATTTATTAAAATAACAGATTAAAGTTTAAGCAAAGAATCGCTGCTTTCACCCTTAACGGGATCTTCTGAAACTAACAAAGTCAATCTGTAAACGCAGAACTGGATATTTCAAAAAACGTTGCATTTATGTGGTTTTGTCTTTGCGTGCTATTGTTCTCCACGCTCCACATATGACGTATTATCTTCGTTTTTTTCGTTCATTGCCAGAGAACGTCTCTATGCATCACCTACGAGAACATTAGTCTACGACCTCTTTTATACCATAAACGTGGTTCTGTCTTTGCGCGTAATTGTTTTTCACCGCTCCTATTAATGACGTATTATATTCGTTTTTTCCCGTTCTTTGCCAGGGAACGTTTCCACGAACCAAAGTATCGTCTTCCTGTCTTCCTCCGGTTGCAACGTTTTTTTGAAATATCCAGTTCTGCGTTTACAGATTGACTTTGTTAGTTTCAGAAGATCCCGTTAAGGGTGAAAGCAGCGATTCTTTGCTTAAACTTTAATCTGTTATTTTAATAAATATTTGCTCTACGGTTCTTATATATTTGATATATATTTATCCTTATCGAACCCTCTTTGGATTTTAGTCTTCAAATTTATTATTATTACTATATATATATATATATATATATATATATATATATATATATATATATATATATATATATATATATATATATATATGTGTGTGTGTGTGTGTGTGTATGTGTGTGTGTGTGTGTGTGTAGGAGGTGAGTTTTATTGTAGTACAATAAAGCAATGCAGATATCGGATAAGTAGCACTCAACAGTTTGTAGGACTGGAGTATAAAAAATATAAGATCAAAAGATGGTTAAAAGAGTTCCATGTATTTTATTAACTAACATTATAAAAAATCTTAAATTCAAGCGAAACCCTTACAGAGGACAAGAGCACCTTGTAAATCTCAAGAATACGATTTTAAACCTAAATTCCTCAAAAAATGTTTTAGTACACTCCGACAAAACCAATAATTTATATGGTATATCTAAGGATAACTATTACAACCTTATCCTTAAAGAACTTAGGAAGAAATATCGCAAAACTAACCATGATAATTTAGAATCCATAAACTTTGAAGCTTCTGAGATTATGTCAAAACTTGGCATCGAAAAAAAGACCGAACCATTTCTCCCAAGAACTCCGAGGATAAATCTCAAGGATCACAAAAACAACTTTCGTACTGAACTACCTGTTAGACTAATCACCCCCTCTAAATCAGATCTGGGGGTTGTTAGCAAAGCCATCTTGAATAGAATTATCCCACAGGTTCGTTCTAATTGCTCTACTTCTAACTTAAATTTATGGTTTGGTACTTCTGAAGTAATTGGCTGGTTCAACAAATTGAATAAGAAAAACAAACAAAAATGTATTCAATTTGATATTGCCAGCTACTATTCTTCTATTTCGCCCACACTTCTCAACAATGCTCTATCTTTCGCTTATAAATATTCAGACATCACCACAGATGAACTTCACATCATTCTCACCGCACGTAAAACCATCTTAGAATTCAACAATGAATACTGGACCAGAGCTGATACCTCCAACAACTTTGACATTACAATGGGTGCATCCGATTCATCCCAATTGACAGATTTAATTGGTATCTTTATTTTGAACTCTTTGAATCGGAAAATTCCTCAACTTCGCGGTGGAATTTATCGGGACGATGGACTTTTCACTATCTGAAATTGCAACATAGTTAACCTTAATATTATTAAGAACAATATACGTGATTTCTTTAACCAACATAACTTAAAAATTGAATTTGATAACAACATCAAACTAGCTAACTTCTTGGATATATCTCTTAATCTTGACACTGGCCTATATTACCCTTACCATAAAAACAATGAGAATCTAAATTATGTTAATTTTAAATATAACCACCCCACTAACATTAAAAATGCTATAGTTAGTAATATTGGAAAAAGAATATCAAACCTATCATCTAATAAAAACATCTTTGAATCTAACGCCAATTACTATAATAACGCGCTTTCTAAAGCCGGTTATCCTGATAAAATCAAATACAGTAAAGAAACCAATCCTAGAAGATCTTACAGTAAAATAATTAATCATGATCATTCCAATAACTTTAATAAAAGACCTAGATACAAAAATATATTCTGGTATAATGCTCCTTTCTCCATCTCTATTAATAATAATATTCCTAAATTATTCTTTAGTGCCTTAAATAAATGCTTCCCTCCCTCACATATCTATAGTAAAATATTTAACAAACATACTATAAAATTTTCCTCTTCGACCTCCTCCAACATCTCCAACATTATCTCTAAACACAACAATAAAATACTAAATACTAAATTTCTTCCTTCCAACACTGAATATCATAGTAATAGCAATAGTACTCCCGACGTCATTGTTAACTCTAGGCTAATTTCTGCAAACCCAAATACGACGTCAAACGCAACTTCGTTAAATGTTCTTAATCCCAATCTAAATCAAGAAACTATTATTCCTATCGTAAATAACTTCTCCAATCCAATTCCTCCTATAGATAACACTAGGTCACTTGTTAATAACTCTGTTAATTTCTCTAATCGCAATTGTAATTGCCCTGTTAAAAATAAATGTCCTCTCAACAACCATTGTCTTGAAAAAAACTTAATCTATGAATGTAAAGTTATAACTGACACCAATTCCTTTACCTATTTTGGCTCCACTTCCACCTCCTTTAAAGCTCGTCTTTATAATCATCATTCGTCTTTTAAATACCAACTTAAAAGAACCAACACGGCACTCTCAGAACACATATGGTCCTTGAAAGACAAAAATATTAACTATAACATCTCTTGGAGGAAAGTTTGTTCTGCCTCTCCATACTTGAATGCCTCTCTATCCAAAACATGTAATCTCTGTTTATGTGAGAAATTTACCATTATATCTAATTTAGATTCTATAATAAATAGACGCACTGACTTATTTTCTCTCTGCTTGCATACATTCCACAGAACATTCCATAAAGTATACAGCTAATATCTAATACTTTACCAATTTAAAATCCTTTTTCTCAAAAGCATATATATATATATATATATATATATATATATATATATATATATATATATATATATATTTCTTTAAAAATATACCCATCTTTCTACCTTATTTCAATGTTATTTATTATACATTATATAATACTAGTTACTCATTCTATATCATTCTTATTTATCACTTCCCTTTCTTCCTTTTTTCCTTTTTCTTTTAATTTCTAACCTCTAATCTGTACCTTTTCTTCCTAAATACTTCTCAATTCTCATTATTACTCACCACAATATATCCACTCTTCCTTCTTCCATCATATCACTGGCCATAAAACTTACTATTACCCTTTTAAATACTTTATAGTATCACCTTTAAAAATCCTTCGTAAACATAAACATTTTTTTTTACGTTAGATTATTCATCCTCAATTCATTATTGTTTTCTCCCTTTCATGCTCGTCTAACTTTTACATATTACACATCACAATACACAAAAACAAACTTAAACCTTAACTAATCTCCTTTATTACATTATATTATTACCATTAGAAAATACTTCATAAACATACATATTCTGATGTTAGAGTCTTTTCTTCCTTAAACACTATCTCCTTCTTTGCTTTCTGCGCTCATTTGTAAACAAACTATTTACATATATTACACATACATATTACATTACATAAAAACAAACTTAAACACTAACTAATTCCTCTAAATTCATAATTCATCCACTCTTCTACTTCTTTTCACATTATATCTTTAATAACATTAATATTTTTATTTTAATAATACATATCAACAATTTCTTTCCATCGCACATATTATTAAACCCTTCAATATTCAAACCTTAATTTAATATTATTCTTAATACATATTAACAATTTCTTTTCATCGCACATATTATTAAACCCTTCAATATACAAACCTTAATTTAACATTATTCTTAATTTTCTCTCTTCATTAATTTTCAAGTTCTTTTAATTTATATATTATCTTCCAACGGCTTTTTAACCTCTCTCTGTAAAACAATATATTTTTCACAGTTATAAAGGCTATCTCTCTCTTTCTATCACCCATCTCTCCTCCTATCTCATCCTGCCTTACTATACTCCTCCCCCTCCATTCTTTACTCTCATCTCCTCCTCCTTTTCATCCTTTCCAACCCCCCTCATTTTTTTTCCCAATATCACACATCAATCTTAAACTAATTTTCATATGTTGATTTAAAACTGCACTATTCACAAGTGTTTTTTAACCTTCATATCATGTCTCCCTATTTTATCTGACGAAAACGCAAATGTCATCGCATGATGATATTTGTTTTTGAAATGCGCATAATAAAATACATGGAACTCTTTTAACCATCTTTTGATCTTATATATATATATATATATATATATATATATATATATATATATATATATATATATATATATATATATAAGGAAGGAAGTGTGGTAAGGAAACTGGTGGACCATAACGCACCAGAGTACTTGTTACTTAGAGTAGTAGAGTGGGTAATAGGAAAAGAGTCAGGACCCCGACGTCTGAGCTCTGGCCGTTTCGATAGCTAGATCTGAACGCAGACCTAGCTGTCGAAATGGCCGGAGCTCAGCCATCGGAGTCCTGACTCTTTTCCTATATATATATATATATATATATATATATATATATATATATATATATATATATATATATAAATATTGAAGTTTCCGTTGAAAATTGAAAAAGTCATAGGAGTGAAGAGTGCTCTATGTAAGTACCAGAGCAAAATTTAATGTATAATAAACAATACAATATAATTACCTCATTACCAGAGGTTATATATATATATATATATATATATATATATATATATATATATATATATCAGAAATGATTTTAGTGCAACTAATTAGAGAAAGGGTCAAATTAGATGAGATGCAGTTTGGTTTTGTGCCTGGGAAAAATACAACAGATACCCTCTTCTTAGTGAGAGAACTACAAGAGAGGTTCTTAGAGAAGAGTAAGCCACTATACTTACCTTTTGTTGACCTAGAGAAGGCCTTTGATAGGGTACTCCGATCTGTCATCTGGTGGTCCCTAAGGAAACTAGGTGTTGAGGAATGGCTTGTGAGGACAGTGCAAACTTTGTACAGAGGTACTGTCAGTAAAGTCAGAGTAGGAATGGAGTTTAGTGAGGAATTCCAGATACAAGTAGGAGTACATCAAGGTTCGGTCCTCAGCCTGTTCTTGTTCATTATAGTCCTCCAAGCCATAATAGAGGAGTGTAAGACTGGCTGCCCATGGGAACTTCTCTATGCTGACGATCTGGTTCTTATAGCAGAATCAGTAGAGGAGCTAGAGAATAAATTCTGGTTATGGAAACAGCAGCTGGAGTCAAGAGGACTGAAAGTGAATCAAGCTAAGACAAAAGTGTTGATAAGTAGAAAAGAGGACAAAACTCTGATTCCATCAGGGAAATGGCCATGTTCAATATGTAGAAAAGGAGCTAGCATAAATTCTATAAAATGTACACAATGCAGATCTTGGGTACACAAGAGATGTAGTGGGATAGCAGGCAAACTAACAGGTAGGGAAAACTATGTATGCAGTAGATGCACAGGGAAATTTGACAGTAGAAGTCGCATTGATAGACACATTGTTCAAATGCAGGTGGGTTCTATGGAAGTTGTTGATAGCTTCCGGTACCTAGGTGATCAGATTAGCATGGGAGGGGGAGGGTGTTCCGAGGCCATAGTATCTAGAATAAGGACGGGTTGGAAGAAGTTTAGGGAGCTGCTTCCTCTGTTGACAAAGAAGGGTTTCTCCCTGCATACGAAAGGCTGGTTTTATGATGCTAATACTATCTATTGGTTGCAACTCCAGGTAGAAGGACCAATGTGAAATAAAGTGTCTTGCCCAAGGGCATAACGCCTCTCCCGGTCCGTAAATCAAACTCACAACCTCATGATGGTGAATCCAATTCTCTAACCACTTAGCCACGCGCCTTCACTATACGAGTATATACATATATACATGCGCGCGCGCGCACACACATATATATATATATATATATATATATATATATATATATATATATATATATATATATATATATATATATATATATTTATGTGGAGGCACGTGGCCTAGTGGTAAGGGTGTTGGACTTACACTCATAATGTTGTGGGTTTGATTCCTGGGTTGTGTGTTGTGTTCTTGAACAAAACACTTTATTTCACATTGCTCCAGTATACTCAGCTGAAAATGAGTACCAGCATTAGCTGGGGCTTTAACTCTGCGATGGACTGGAGTCCTGTCCAGGAAGGGGGGCGGAGTCTTGTAATCTCAGTCTCCTCACGCCATGAAACGAGGATAAACACCAGCCAAATGAGCCTTCTGTCTTAAGACAGATTTTAGACTTTTTTTAAGATATATATGTGTGTGTATTATATATATAATACACACAGAGAATTCTGTGTCTAAAATTACGAGAGTAGAGAATACCACAATTGTTTTATATATTTAATCTGAATCATATGTAAGATATAAAAAGTTTTTCATATGATATAAACATTTTTTCATATACAGACCGTACCAATAACTATTTCATCTCTCGGACAGATTAGAGATTTAATCTGTTTCGCCCTGAAAATTGTTTGTAACAGATAATCCCTAGACTTTCGTCAGCGAGAGATAAGATCAAATGAAAACAAAATACATTTAACTACAATTCACGGGAATGAATAGAATAATACACCTCGTGCGTTGGGCGTTATACGTGGTGTGAGTGGGTATGCTAGAAATAATAGCCTTATTACACTCAACTTATAAGCTCACCTAGTTAGGGAGCCGAAATACAAATAAAATACAGAGTAACTAACTCATATTGATACCCTGCAATTAACAAGCTCAAAGTATAAATACTGAGCGTTATATAAAAAGATTTATATCTTACGTATGATTCAGATTAAATATATAAAACAATTGTGGTATTCTCTACCCTCGTAATTTTAGATACAGAATTCTCTGTGTTTATTTCTACATATATTATTATATAGCATACCCACTCACACCACGTATAACGTCCAACGCACGAGGTGTATTATTCATTCCCGTGAATTGTAGTTAAATGTGTTTTGTTTTCATTTGATCTTATCTCTCGCTGACGAAAGCCTAGGGATTATCTGTTACAAACACAATTTTCAGGGCGAAACAGATTAAATTTCTAATCTATCCGAGAGATGAAATAGTTATTGGTACGGTCTGTATATGAAACAATTTTTATATCTTATGAACATTTTTTTATATCTTACATATGATTCAGATTAAATATATAAAATAATTTTGGTATTCTCTACCCTCGTAATTTTAGACACAAAATTCTTTGTGTTTATTTCTACATATATTATTATATAATACTCAGTATTTATACTTTGAGCTTGTTAATTGCAGGGTATTAATATGAGTTAATAACTCTGTATTTTATTTGTATATATATATATATATATATATATATATATATATATATTCTAGACCACCCCTGACCGTTGGGTCATGTTCACTTCAAAATGATTTTTAAATAATTAAAATATACACAGACATATATATAATGTGAAATGAAACTGGAAGGCCCATATATATATATATATGTGTGTGTGTATGTATATATTTAAATATGTGTGTTTGTATACATAAATATATATGTATGTGTGTGTGTATATATATATATATATATATATATATATATATATATATGTGTGTGGGTGTCTGTGATCTATATACACTGGTCATAGATACACACACATACATATACACACACACACTCACATATATATATATATATATATAAATATATATACAATATTAAATAAATGGCAACTATATTTATAAAACCATATTTATTTCATTATATATATTTCAGGGATATCATATTAACAATATGCTATGCCTTCCTCAGACAAAATACAATATAAACAGTTTTATAGATAAATATATTTGACATACCGTAACAACATCGACTTGTATTTGAAAAGTTGATTTGGCAGTGAAAAAATTGTACACAGAGAGAAAGAAAGAGAGAAAAAAAAAAAAGGAAAGAAAGACAGAAATATATATAATGAAATAAATATGGTTTTATAAATATAGTTTCCATTTATTTAATATTGTAAATATACTCCAAATAATTGTCGAGTGCTTTTATATCAGTTATAAATATTTACTAGTGGTAACCCAACAATTTAAATATAACTTTCCATATAAATATATATATATATATTATAAATGTAAACATGTAAGTATGTTTTTGAAACGGTGCGCAAGTTTGAAAATTAGAAATTAGAAATTATAAGCTTTCACCGTATTTTAGACTAAAGAAATTTCTAGCCTGATGGTGGGGTTTATAACGGCAACACTCATCTTTTTCCATTTCTCCGAGGGTTATAAACCCCACCATCAGGCTAGAAATTTCTTTAGTCTAAAATACGGTGAAAGCTTATAATTTCTAATTTCTAATATATATATATATATATATATATATATATATATATAGTAATAATAATAAAATTGAAGACTAAAATCCAAAACATATTTATATGTGCGTGGTTTTGTATACCTATCGTAAGGTTTTGCGTATGCTTGTGTATGTACGTATCTGTTTGCGTGTATGTATTTATTTGTTTCTATTACTTCTGTATTGTATTTATTTACTTTGTTCTTAACTCTGTAGCGGAGATTCATTCGGTCTCCTAGTTAGAATTTTAGTCTACAACTTCCGCTATACCATTTACGTGGTTTTGTCTTTGCGTGCTATTGTTCTCCACGCTCCACATATGACTTATTATCTTCGTTTTTTCGTTCATTGCCAGAGAACGTCTCTATGCACCACTTAGAGAACATTAGTCTACGACCTCTTTTATACCATAAGCGTGGTTCTGTCTTTGCGCGTAATTGTTTTTCCCCGCTCCTATTAATGACGTATTATTCGTTTTTTCCCGTTCTTTGCCAGCGAACGTCACCATGAACCAAAGTATCGTCTTCCTGTCTTCCTCCGGTTGCAACGTTTTTTGAAATATCCAGTTCTGCGTTTACAGATTGACTTTGTTAGTTTCAGAAGATCCCGTTAAGGGTGAAAGCAGCGATTCTTTGCTTAAACTTTAATCTGTTATATTAATAAATATATATATATATATATATACAACACCACCACCAGCTCTCTCACTCTCTATTCTATTCTCCTTCTCTGTCTCCCTCTCTCTCTATGTTTCTCTTTCAATCTATTCTCTCACAACCACTATCTCTTTCTCTCTCTGTTTATGAAGGTGTGGGTATGGTGTGGTGTGCGGTGGCCGGAAGCTGGGGATTGCTCGACCGGAAGAGTGCTTGACCGGAAGGGTGCTTGGCCGGAAGGGTGCTCGACCGGAAGGACCAGCAGGTCGGCCTCTTTCTCTGGCGGTGATCTGGAACGTGGTGGACGCGAGTTTTGCAGCTCCGAGTTAACGAGTTGGATTGGACGCACGTGGAAGAGGAGAAACCAGCCATGGGATTTAGCAGCGACTATGAAAAGTGGTAAGTGAAGTAGCTTTTTCTAACCACAAGCTATTTCGGCACTGGAAACTGAGATCTGATCAAAGAAAAAAAAAAAAAAACTTTCTCGAAAATAAAGCTACTGGAAAAACAGAGAGGAGTCTGTCATTTTTTTGATTACGTACCACAAGACAAATTAGGATATGGCGATGAGACTACGGACAAGCGAAGCGATTAGGGCATTTACCGGTGAAGGCGATGTTGTCGCTTGGTTGCGAAAAGTCCGGCTGGTCGAAAGCTTACAGAAGATAGAAGATGTGGCTGGCCTCACGGCACTGTACCTCGAGGGGGACGCGTTGGTGCTCTTCCTTGAAATGGATGAACACAGCCAAAGGGATGCGCAAAAGATTGAGAGGCGCATGATGGAAGCGTTCGCGGAGGGACCGTTAGCCGCTTTTGCTAAGCTGGCAAGAATTAGATGGAACGGTGAACGCGTTGACATTTTCGCAGCGGAAATACGGCGATTGGTCATGTTGGCTGGATATCAGGTGGAATGCGAACGCACGGTGCGGTTGGCGTTCATAAATGGATTTCCAGACGACATAGCGGTGAAACTACAGCAAGTCCCGAGTTACAAAGAAATGGAGATGCGTGCACTGGTGGAGCAAGCCCGCATCATAGCAGAAGATTCCAAGAAGAGTGTCGCAGCGATAGCAACTACAGAGGCCCAAGACAGCTGGCAGCGAAATGGTGAAAGGGAGGCAACCACGGCACGCGGTCGCCCGCGAATGTTTAAAGGTTGCTGTTTTAGGTGCCAGGGCCCGCACATGGCGAGAGACTGTAGAGAGTCAAGGCCGGAAATAATATGCTACCGGTGTAAGCGACGAGGCCACATTGCTACTAACTGCGACCAGGGAAACGATCCAAGGGGAACTACTGCGCCAGTAGTTTCCCCTTACGAGTAGAGGCGCTGCCCGTGTTGGAAGTCTTCGTGAGGGGAAAGCCACAGCGAGCCCTCGTGGACACGGGCTGTACGACGACAGTGGTGACCGCGGGGGTGGGTGGCGCAGAGGTGGAGAGGGAAGAGCAGCGTAAGGGCAGTCGACGGTAGGAAAATTGAATGCAGAGGTCGCAGCGAGGTGGAGATGGCGGTACGGGGAAGGAAAATAAGGCTCTCTGCCATCGTAGTCGACAATGTGGTGGATGGGATCGGCGTGGTTATGGGCATGGACGCAATTGGCCGTCTAGGAGGCGTCACAGTGAACAACGTCGGTGTGTCGTTTGGCGGCGCAGCATCGGTATGCGCTGTGAGTACGCGACAGGAGAACCAGAAGGCCCGCGAGGAGAAATACCCCGCTTACACTGTGCAGGACAAAGACTTCAAGGCCGTGTTCGATGGGTAGCGATGGGTTGTTGAGTGGTACTGGAAGGGAGAACCACCAACACTGAAGACCTAAGTGGGCTGCTATCAACACACATTGAAGGGAGACATTAGGGGCGAGTTCGAGCGAGAGGTAGAGAGCTGGATTGAGGAGGGCATACTGCTGCCCTGGAAAGAGGAGGTGAAGTGCAGAGTATTGCCGTTAATGGCAGTGGCGCAACCCACGAAGAACAAGGTGAGGCCGGTACTGGACTTTCGGGACCTGAACGAGCACGTGTCATGCCACACCGGTGGCGTGGTCACGGATGTCTGTGGAGTGGAGACGCATGACGGGGGGTTCCGCAATCGTAGATCTAAGGTCGGCATACTTGCAATTGCATATAGATGAGAAGCTCTGGCAGTATCAGCTGGTCAGGTATAAGGGCCGGACATATTGCCTGACCAGGCTCGGTTTCGGGCAGAGCTCCGCACCAAAGATCAAGGCGGCGGTCATCAAGACTATTCTGGGAAAGGCCGACAAGATGAAGAGGGCCACTAATTCCTACATTGACGACATCCTAGTGGACGAGTCTGTAGTGTCGGCGGCGGAGGTCATAGCCATTTACAGGGGTATGGACTGGCTGCGAGGCCGTCAGAAGCGTTGGAGGGAGGAGCCGCGCTGGGACTTAGGCTACGGCGAGACAGGACGGGCGTCTTAGTATTCCAGAGGGGAAATGAAGTTCCAGACCTGGGCCCAAGTATGAGTAGGCAGGAGCTTTTCTCGGTGTGTGGAAAGTTGGTGCGTCACTACCCGATTGCTGGGTGGCTCCGGACGGCATGCAGCTATGTCAAGAGACGAGCAGGAGGGGTGACTTGGAGTGACAGAGTGGGAGAGAGGACGGTGGCCATGATGCAGGAGAGGGTCAAGGCCGACGACACAGTGCGGGGACGCTGGTATGTTCCCAAATCGCAGAGCGGGACCGTATGGTGCGATGCCAGCAGCATAGCGCTGGGTGTCACGTTGGAGTTAGGAGGTGCTGAGATCAAGGATGCAGCCTGGCTTAGGAAGAAGGACGACTGCAACCACATCAATGTGGCCGAGCTGGAGACGGTGTTGAGAGGGGTGAACCTCGCCCTGAGGTGGGGACTGCGTACCATCAAGACACGCACCGACTCGGCTACTGTACTCGGATGGGTGAGATCAGTGCTCACCAGTGAGAAGAGAGTGCGAACGAGAGATGCAGCGGAGATGCTGATAAAGCGCCGCCCGGGAACTTTAGGAGAGCTGGCCACCGAGTTCGAATTGAGGCTGAGCATAATTTTCGTGCCCTCAGAGAAAAATAGGGCGGACGTCTTAACCAGAGTGAAGAAAGCCTGGATGGAAGCGCCGGAGGAGGTAGAAGAGGAGATAGCTGCCGTGTGTCGGCTGACCGAGTCGGATATGAAAGGGTTGCATAACATGCACCGCATGGGAGTGGATAGGACTCTGTTCCTAGCCAGGAGAATCGACTCGGAAGTTAACAGACACAGTGTTCAAAGGGTGGTTAGAGGCTGCGTCCGATGTCAGTCCATTGATCCCGCCCCGGGTGTGCACGAAACAGGAAGTCTCCCGGTGGATCGCGACTGGAAGTGATTGGCGGTGGATGTAACACACTACCGACAGGGAACGTACCTCTTGATGGTCGACTGTGGACCGAGACGGATGGCGATATGGAGGGAGATGAAGACTGGAACGGCCGAGGAAATCATGCGGACGTTGAGAGAGGTGTTCTTGGAGCGGGGCTCTGTGGACGAACTGCTGATGGACAACAGCGCAGCATTCCGCTCGGAGGCGCTGAGGGAGATGCTCGATGGATGGAAGGTGGACCGTTTCTTCAGAGCAGCGTACAGGCCGAGCGGAATGGAATGGTGGAGCGACACCACCGGACGATCAAAGCAATGGCGGAGCGGGGCCACATCTCACCAATGGAAGCGGTGTTCTGGTACAACATGTCCCCTCGGGTGGGACAGGTTGAGGAATCGGTGCCACACAGAGCAGTATTCAGATACGAGTGGCGGCACCCGTGCACGCCACCACAACGGCCAGTGGGGAGAGAGAATGCATTCGTGCAGGTGGGCGAAGAAGTCTGGGTTAATCCCCCAGATGCACGTTGCACATCTCAATGGGGAAGGGGAACGGTGCCGGCCGTAAATTCCCAGAACAATGTGTCCGTGGACGGAGTACCACGTCATGTCCTGGATGTCCGTAGAATTACTGTGTCAACGGACTCCGAGGAGGAGGAAACCCAAAGTGCTGCCCCAACACTGCGGAGATCGCAAAGAAGTCGCAAACCACCAACCTGGACAGCAGACTTTCAAATGCAGAAGGACGAGGGGGAAATTGATCCTTGAGATCAGGGTGGCGTGTGGGTATGGTGTGGTGTGCGGTGGCCGGAAGCTGGGGAGTGCTCGACCGGAAGAGTGCTTGACCGGAAGGGTGCTTGGCCGGAAGGGTGTTCGACCGGAAGGAAAAGCAGGTCGGCCTCTCTCTGGCGGTGATCTGGAACGTGGTGGACGCGAGTTTTGCAGCTCCGAGTTAACGAGTTGCATTGGACGCACGTGGAAGAGGAGAAACCAGCCATGGGATTTAGCGGCGCCTATGAAAAGCGGTAAGTGAGATAGCTTTTTCTAACCACAGAAGGTACCCCGAAAACCCCATATCTTGTGAACCTGTGCTTCGATTTACATGAAACTTGTTTTATTCCATTTGTATTCCCATTTCAGGGGCAACTTCCTTTCAAAGTATTTTCCCATTATGTGCCCTTTTGACTGTATTACATTACAGACAAGCAAGCAAGCAAGCAAGTAAGCACATACTTTTAGTAATATACTAGACTACCCGTGACCCGTTGGGTCATGTTCACTTAAAAATAATTTTTAAATAATTAAAATATACACAAAATGTATATAATGTAAAATGACATTGGAAAGCCAATATATATATATACGTGTATGTGTGTGTGTATATGTACGTGTGTGTATATGTATGTGTATATGTACGTGTATATGTACTTCGTATTATTAATTTTTCTTAATATTAATCAACATTTGAAAAGATGGCTTTTGCAGACCCATCGAAACCGGTCATTTTTTATACCCTTTATTATTTCCTTACCTTATAAAATTATGTTTTTTCACAAAAAAGTATTCTGTCTCTTATATATTCCATGTGCCATTACCAACCTCAATTTTCTCTATAACCTTCGTTTTGTGTAGAAAATTACACTTTTCATATATACTAACCTACGCAAATCCGGAAAATGGCACTGGAACAAGACAACACAACTTCAAACTCCAATATAAATGAGGAAATCCTGAAAATCCTAAAAGAGATAAATGGAAAACTCACCATTCTGACAAAAAAACAGGATATACCCCAAACCACCACACCGACTGACAACCAAATTTATTTAAACGTTCAAAACGTATGCAACTCCATCGAAAAACTTATGAATACCAACACAGAACAAACGACATTGCTCCATATCAAAAACCAAATGGGACACCTCTGGAAAAAACATCTAAAAACCAGAAAATTTACTTTCTGGAATATGATAAAAAACCTCAACAAAGCTGGAATTTACCAAAAATGGATTAACTCAACACCGATAGTTTTACCACGTAAATTCCAAATAAAGCATATTACAAACGAACCTGAACCAGAAAGAAAACTCCGTGAACAAATGTCACTCAACAGGATAAACATGGAAATAGAACTCCTAAAATTAAGGGCCACCTCAAACAAGCAAGAGTATAAGGATACTGATAAAAATATGGAGGAAGAATGCACTAAAAAGGCCGAGGGAATAACCCTACAAAATTTAATCAAATCGTGGAAACAGGACTGCGAGAATGCAGAAACTATTTCCCTTAAACGGTGGGAAAAATCCGAAAACTGGTTCCTCAAATATGAAGAAGACTTTAAAAGGACGCACCAAACAGGTAACCCCTTTATAAAGCATTTGAACATAACAAGAACTACAACAGACACATTTACACCACCAAACCCAACACACACTAACCACAGGCACATCCCCCACCAACACAAACCAAATACGGCCAACTACACCAAAAGAAACACACCCAACCACCACAACACAGGTTTCCGTAGAAATGCCCCCTACATAAACCAACGACGAAATAACATAGATCCAACTCACAACACACACACCACATTCCTCAGAAGAAATTCACCCAGACCACTTGAAATCACAACAGAACTTACCCACAACCACACCAGACATCACCCTCAATCCAACAAAAGACAACCCCCCAACCTCAACACTCTGTACCACAGAAATAACGCACCCAGACCACATGAACCAACAACAGAACCCTTGCTCATCAACAACCACAACACATACCACCCCCACCATCACATTCACCCTCATGAAACAAGAAGCTACAGACCCACACGCAACAGACCAACAAAATATAATCACACACAAAACTACATTCCTTTTTTAGGGAAAAGCCTGAAATCCCAGGATACTCGATGCCCCCCCCCCCCCCTCAGGAGAAACCAAAAATAATCAACCTCTCAAAGACACCTCTAACCAACACACAAATCAACATTTTAAGTAAGGGCCTGAAATTTACACCTACACCACGTAAACCAAACTTCCCCGAAATGAAGGATGACATCATGGAATACTGCCGAAAGCTGCGATTAACGGAATTCTTCCACAACGACACCAACACTGAAGACGAATCACTGGTTAGAAATAAAAGCAATTTCTGCCCACAAAATGGAAGAAATAAAGCACTGGACACGTACTGCGAACACATCACCAACTTTCCCTATGAAAAAATTACAAATAAACACACGAAATCAAACCTATCTACACACGAATGGGAAGAATTATTCACACTTAGAAACAACCCTGAGATAACTATCAAAGAAGCCGATAAAGGCAGTACTGTTGTCATTATGAATACGGACTACTATAGGACCCTCGCACTTAACATTTTAGAAAACAACACATACTATGAAAAAACAGAAAACTACAAACACACCAAAACAATGGGGAACCTTTTGACCTTACTGAATAAATACCGCAACAGCTTAACCACAAAAGAGTTTAACTATATAAGCCACTTCAAATGCAATACAAGCTCTTTTTACGGCTTACCGAAACTCCACAAATGTAAACCCATAAACGATGCATGTGACACCTCAACCAACAATTACATTGAACTAACACCACCAGAAGACCTAAAACTCAGGCCAATTATAGCAGGCCCTACATGTGAAACCCACAGACTTAGCAACTTTCTGGACATCCTACTGAAACCCTTTCTACAACATATACAGAGCTACATACGAGATGACCTTGACATGCTGAAACACCTCCCTAAAACAGTAAGTGCAAATACAATTCTTGTCTCCTTTGACGTAATAAACCTCTACACAAACATACCTCACAGCTATGGAATAACAGCAGTCCAATACTGGCTTAACACACACCCATCAGAAATACCGACACGCATCAACACAGATTTTATCACTGACGGACTCCGCTTTATCCTACAAAATAACTACTTCACATTCAATGGTTCAACATACAGACAAGTATCAGGTACGGCAATGGGCACGAAAGTAGCACCCACATATGCCAACCTAGTCATGGGATTCCATGAACAACAAATATACAGTCAGTCCCTTCTCTTATTTGGAGACTCTTTCCACACACACCTCAAAGCCAATTGGAAAAGATATCTAGACGACTGCTTTATCCTATGGCAAGAAGACATGAACTCACTTACTACGTTTAAAAACATGATAAACAACATAGATAATAACATACAATTCACAATGGAATCCAATCCTAAGGAATTAGCCTTCTTGGATATTCTCATCTCTGTAATAGACGGGAAATTAGATACAGATATATTCTATAAACCCACAGATTCCAAGCAATACCTCTTTTTCACATCAAGTCACCCAAAACATACAAAACTTAACATTCCTTACAATTTGGCCAAACGTATATGTACCATAGTATCAGATCCATCTAAACGGGAGCAAAGACTAAAGGAACTAAAAGACACCCTTATCTTAAGAGCCTTTCCACTTGAAATAATCAACAATGGAATAGACAGGGAAAAACACCTAAATCCCCATCAACTTAACAATCCAAAACAGAAAACCACACTCAACACCCTGCCATATGTATCCACTTTCAACCCCAGAAATACCGAAATGTTTGATCACCTACAGAAAAACCTCCCCATCCTACTTAAAGATGTAAAAATGAAGTCTATTCTTGAAACACACAAGATCCTTAAAAGTAAAGGACAACCCAAATCACTTAAACGCATTCTCACTGGACCAAATATACCCAAACCAATCCTCAACCCTACAGTTACCAAATGTGGTAGAACAAACTGTGGAACGTGCCTCTACCTCACTGAAGGACAAACATTTACATTCAAAGATGGCCAAACATTTACAGTAAAAAACAATTTCACCTGCAACTCGGAGAACTTGATTTACGCAATAACTTGCGGTGGGTGCAAACACAACTACATAGGACAGACGGGCACCTCATTACGCAAAAGAATGACCATCCACCGCCAACAAATCCGGGACGCTAACACAAGAAAAATCCCCTTGAGCAGCCATATTGCGAACTGCGCAGGAATGACACTACCCAACTTTAAAATCTTCCCCTTCTACAAGTGCTCAGATTCGTTCACACAGCAACAAAGAATAAACAAAGAAAATCTATTCCTTAACAAATTTAAACCAAAACTAAACGGGTTATCACCCCAATAGAATTGTCATAAAATATAAACACACATACGCACGGAGTGACAGATATATGTGTTTGTATGTGTGCATGTATATAATTATCACTACTATTAAAGACCAGAGACCAATTCTGTAGAATCAGGTTTATTCGTTGACAGATCATGCCTTTGTGTGACCAACACATCCATGTTAAACCCTGCACGTGCACACACATATATCTATATATATATGCGCACACAGAATTCACCACTGTCGGTTGCGGCGCCCAATCTACATGAAGAACTCAATGTGATCAGAATGACTTGTATTTTAATTTCACTGTCCCAACTTCTTATATTATGGAAAAAATATGTGTCTGTATGTATATATATATATATATTTGGAGGCCATTTCTCTGTGTGTGGGTGTATGTATGTGTATATATGTGTGTGTGTGTATGTGTGTGCATGTGGATGTATGTATTGTGTATGCGTGTGTGTGTGTGTGTGTATGTATGTGTGTATCTGGATGTATGCGTATGTGTATATATATATATATATATGCGTGTGTGTGTGTGTGTGTGTGTGTGTATATATATGTGTGTGTATGTGTATATATATGTGTGTGTGTGTGTGTGTATGTTTGTATGTGTGTATGTATATATATGTGTGTGTGTGTGTGTATGTATGTGTGGGGGTGTGTGTGTGTGTATATATATATATATATATATATATATGTATATATATATATATGTGTGTGTGTGTGTATGTATGTGTGTATCTGGATGTATGTGTATGTATATATATGTGTGTGTATATATATATATATATATATGTGTGTGTGTATGTGTATATATATGTGTGTGTGTATGTGTGTATGTATATGTATGTGTGTGTGTATATATAGGTGTAAGTGCACTAAATCCCTTTCTATCACGCTCCACTCTCCTACCCACCACAGGAAGATATGTGTATGTATATTGCTTCCACCCCCTCACTGACCAGCAGCTGGCCAGTTGGCGATTGCTAAATCTGACCTTTATAAAATAACCCACACCCCAAATAACTTCTCATTCACTACCAGAAAGGGACACAGCAGTCAACCTGTTGTTGCTACCTAGATGAAAACTGCTATGAAATCCCACAATGAATTTTATACTTGAATTTTCAAATCTCAAATTTTAACTCTTCGTATTATTAATTTTTCTTAATATTAATCAACATTTGAAAAGATGGCTTTTGCAGACCCATCGAAACCGGTCATTTTTTATACCCTTTATTATTTCCTTACCTTATAAAATTATGTTTTTTCACAAAAAAGTATCCTGTCTCTTATATATTCCATGTGCCATTACCAACCTCAATTTTCTCTATAGCCTTCGTTTTGTGTAGAAAATTACACTTTTCATATATATATATATATATATATATATATATATATATATATATATATATATATATATATATATATAAATATATATATATGTTTGTGTGTGTGGGTGTCTGTGGCCTATACACACTGGTTACAGACACACACACACATACATCCTGTCACAAGTTATAAGATACATATAACTTAATATTCAGTCACCAAATTCAAGCTAGATACAGTAATGCTGTATTCAATTCTTTGAAGTCACCAGTCATAATTTCATTCAACAACACCACCAGCTCTCTCCCTCTCTCTCTCTCACAACCACTATCTGCGTTTGTATTCACATTTCAATTGTACCTTACTTTCAAAGAATTTTCCCATTATGCGCTGATTTGGTTATTTATAAGGGTACCCGAAAAAACCCTCGTATCTCGGGATCCCGTGGTCCGATTTACGCGAAACTTTTCACTGTATTATTCACAAGTATTTTCACAAAGAAAATATCAAATCATTTTTCACTAATAGCTATCCAATCACTCCACTTCAAAATTCTTTTTTCTATATCTCTATGGATGCTTGACTGTTTGTTCTGAAAGATTTTTCTGCTTAAAAAGTTGCAATGTTAATGAAAAGCTGGTTTTATTTACAAAAGTTTGAAAGAAATTATTCTTACTTGTCTTAGTTTTTCCTTTTCCTTTCATTTTCTGACGTCGGAATCAACATTTTCTCATATTTATGCTGTTACAGTTTGTTCAAAAGAATGCTTTTGATGACAACATTCTTAGTTGACTGGGTATCCTTCAGAAACACTCTGATATTTTCTTTTCGTCTTCCGCGGCTAAGGGCTACATATAGTTGACCGTGTTGGAATACAGGTCGTTCCAGATAAACCAAGACGTTTTCCATAGTTTGTCCTTGTGCTTTATGAATAGTCATAGCGAAGCACGATTGAACTGGGAATTCTTATTCTAGGTATCATAACGATTTCATTTCTGAAAGGAGCAGTGTTGATTCTTGCTAGTATGAGATTGTCGTGCAGTTCTTCCACGATCATGCGCGTTCCATTACAAAGCCTTGGAGGATTCAAGTTTCTCATAAGAATTATTGGCGATCCTTTTTTCAATTCCAGGTTATGTGGTGGCAGTCCTGATAGTTGAACCGAATCAAGGAATTCAGTTGGGAAATGAGTGGCATTGGCACCATCACTCACAGAATTATAGAATCGGTACTCTTTTATGGTTCCAGGGAAGAGTCTGATACAGGTGGAATTGATTCTTCTCATCATTCCATTGAGAGGTACTAAGATGCAATTGTTCGAAAACACTTCAGCTGGATTGTCGAATGAGGGGTAGATGAAATCAATTCATTCTTCCATAGTTGTTGCTTGGAGAACCATATCTTTTGGCAAAATAATTTCCTCATTTTCAGTTTTTTTTATCTTATCTTCTCCAATATCCAATAGGAACTGTGAATAGTCTCCTGCTCCCCCACCCAATCGCATGTTTGTCTTCAACTGAAATTTTTTGAAGCTTCGCCATAAGTAGGATTTTTTAATGCAGGCGTTTTCCACGTCCGCTTCATTTCCCCTTTTCACTACCGGAAGAAGCTGACGGAAATCGCCACAGAAAATTATCAAAATTCCACCGAATGCCTCATTGTTGTCGCATATGTCACGCAGAGTGAGGTCAACAGCTTCGAAGCTTTCCCTCCGAATCATAGGACACTCATCCCAAACAATCAGCCTTGTATGTTGGAAGAGGTTTGCCGTCTTTGAGTTTTTATCAATGTTGCACAGACCATTTTATTTCACTACTATCGGTATTTTGAACCTAGAATGCGCTGTTCTTCCACCAGGCATCAGTGTTGCGGCAATGCCAGATGACGCAACAACAATAGCCACGTCACCGTTTCCCCTGACTTTTGAAAGAATTAAGTTAATCAGGAATGTCTTTCCTGTTCCACCTGGAGCGTCAATGAAAATCAATGCAGATGTGTTCGTCTCTAAACTGTTACAAACGAAGTCGTACACGTGTTTTTGATCACTATTCAATAGAGGCTCTGTCTTTTCTACAAATCGTCGCTGCTCTTCTCTGGTGTATTGCAATTCATGCAATAACTCCAAATTGCCAATATCCTGATTAACAACAATATTATTTGGCCTTGGCAAGTTAAAGTCACTAAGACTTTTCCCCAGGTCGTTAAGTTTGTCTTCAAAATACAGAAGACATTGATCATAATGTCTCTCGCTAATCAAAAGGTTAGAGTTTCTGGTAGCCCTGTATTCTATTTGAAGGTAATCCTCAGACAGCGAATGCTTAAATCGAACCCATAAAGCACTGGAATTGTCAATTTCCGTATTTGTGAGGAGCACGATGAATAGATCTCTCATGGCTTTGGGAAGCCTTGTTCGCTCAGCATCTTCCAGAGTCTGCTGCCAATGATCATCCGATTGAAGCAAACCTTTCTCTCTGCAGACGTCTTTGAATAATGGCAGGAGTTCTCCATCACACATTTTCAAAGAGTTGAAGGATACTGGCCATTTGACGTGATGCAGAAGGAGTCTTAAATAATACAGGTCACCACTTCGCGGAGAAACAGTGTATACTCGTCCCAAAACGTTCGCCTCAAAAATCCCTGGATACTGCTCAACTGTTTCCCCCACCTTTCTCCTTTCCCATCTCTTATTACTCCAAGTGTAAAACTATGGGACATCGGCATAATACAATGTTTTGCATCGCAAAGATCCATGAACTCAGTCAGAGTCGTCTTAGCCATGTTATTGTTTACTTTAACAGCAGCATTGACCCAAAAGAAGATTTTATTTTCCTCAGGTAGATGAACTTGAAGGCGAACTACGGCCGGTTCTCTCTCATGAATTGGAAATCCAAGTACCAAGGCAACAGCTTCTGAAGGACCGATATATCTTCCTGTTAAATACTGTATTATCTCATCTTCCCTGTTCACTCCAAACATTCCCTGATCACTGCCCTTCATGGTATATTTGATAATGTATTTGATCGATTTCACGGAAGAGCACATCTCTACGTGTAGGTGGCAGTTGAACAGTTTTAATAGTTTCATATTGTAGGGAAGCACCCATTCCGAAGTTATATTTCGGCTTCCCCTTCCTTCTTGGTGCTCCTCAAATCCTCCCATTCCTGGAGACCGACTTCTGTACACAGTATAAGAGTCCTCTGCACACAATGTATATTCATTGAAAGGCTTAGGGTACCGCTTACTATACGTTCCATCTTTCCAACACAGCGAATTGTTAGAGCAATTCGGACCGTGGATCATGTGCTTCAGCACCAATTCATGACCCTCTGGATCTTTTTTTGGATCTGGTATTTCGGCTTGAACAAATTTATCATATTCCTGCGGTCTGGGCTTGGACGCTTCATTGAGCCATAGCAAACAGTGCACATGAGGAAGACCTGTCAGCACGTAAGCAATCCACTTGCCAAATAGGCCATCTACTCCAGTAAGATACTTTCTTAACAGTTTCCGCCTCAGGTCAAATACTCTGACAATTAAATCTGGCCTGTCGTGTGGCTTCTGTTTCAGGAATAGGTTTTGCCGGATTTCAGGCCAGTTTGGATTGCATGTTATTGTGATGAAGAACGAAGGATTGCCGTACTTCTGTATGTACATCATGGCATCCTGGCATCGCTCCATCATATATCTCGGTCCACCGACAAATGTGGAAGAGAGTATGATTCGCCTGCCAATATTACGAAAATCGTCATCATCATTCAATGCGTCAGTAAGGCCCTTGTATGTTGTAGATCGCAATGATGTTTGATTCATTCGGATGTATTGTAGTCTATCTCCTTCAATCTTCGCAGCCATGTCAACCAAATATTGCTGAAATAAACGACCGCCTCTGAGAAGTTGGTTGAATTCATTCTCATGGTTCATTATTCGATAGGCATAGTAGCGCATTGGCGTCAACTTCTTATTGTTGCTCATTAACAGCTGATGATGCCATCCGTCATCGCCAAAAGGAAAAAATAGAACATACTGCAAACTGTCATAGGACCGATGAGACTCTGAGATTATTTGCAATTGTCCGCCTTTTTCTTTCAACATAATGTGCCGTGCTTTTGCTTGAAGTTCAGTACTGTTTTGTATAATAACGGCAACTTCGTTTGCAGTTTGTGCATTGAATATTCTCTCATGTTCCATTGCTGGTCTCCTATCAGGATCAATAATAATCGAAGCTTCGGGAATATTTTTAATTTGTTCTTTTGCCATTCGAAATGAAGCAACGTAAGGGTTATATTGTCTGAGTATTATTTCCAATAATTCAACTATGTCGCGCTGAATGCCATCGTTATGGAGTATCCTGATCCTCAAATCAATACTATCCTGAGGATCCAAGAAGTAAATTTGAAGAAATTGGGGTTGTTCGTTGGGATTAGGGGTTAAGGAACCGATGTAATGGTGAATTTGACCATGAATAACGATAGAAGGTTTCCATCCACTCCTTGAAGAATGAACTTCTTCGGCCCCAAAAGATGTCATTTGGAACAGGCAATTGTATTGTCTGAGGTTCTTCCTGAACTCGTTTGCCCTAGCTTGATCAGTACTAAATAAACTGTGAAGTTCCTGGGGTAAAGGCTGCAGATTCCCCAACCTGACTTTTCCATTCGTACAGCAAAAGTTAGCAGTTTCACCATGAAAAAGCATTGCATGACAACAGACACAGATCTTATTCATCTGTCCAACATCAGCAGAGAGGTCACGTCGTTGAACTGTCATTGCTCTATCCCTAATGGTTTGTTGGCAAAGACGTTCAGTTCTCCGAGCGTCCGATTCATGATCTCTCCTTTTGTCTCTTTTCCTCTGTTCCGCCTAATGCTCAGCTCTCCGGTCATCCGATTCATGATCTCTCCTGCTTCTGTCTCTTTCCTTCTGTTCCGCCAGATGCTCAGCTCTCCGACCATCCGATTCATGATCTCTCCTGCTGCTGTTTCTTTCCCTCTGTTCCGCTAGACGCGCAGCCCTTGCTTTATCAGTCTCATCGATCCTTCTATTCGCATGCCTGTCCCGATCTTGTTGGCGTTGACCACTATCTTGCTCACCTTCTTCGGCTCTCCTTAGCCGTGCTTTCTTTCCACTATCGATAGACCAACCAGATGTTTTCTTTCTTCCTCGTCGAGGCATTATTTAAGAATAGAAAATCGTATTCACCTTAGAAAACATTCCTATTACCTCAACAAATATTTTTTTTAAATCATCATTTAGAAATATTTCTAAATAATGAAAATATTGTCTGTTTAAACAACTCGTATTTTTCAAATCATATTCACTTAAAAAATACTTATTAATAATTAAAATATTCTGTTTAAAGAAAGCTGAAATATATATACTCGGTGTACAAATAATTTGTATTTTTTAAGTCATTTTCACTTAAGAATATTTTTTAAATATGCCAAGAAATATTTTTTCCATCGTATTCACTTGAAAATAATTTTCAAAAAATGAAGCTATTGTCTATGTAAATAAAGCTATTTGTGAAATCAAATTCACTTTAAAATATTTCTAAATAATTGAAATATTCTTTTTAACAAAAGCAAAAATATAAACATCTACTGTTTAACACCAACTGGTATTTTTCAGTGATATTCACTTAATGCTTTTCTGATTATTAAAATATCGTCGGTTTAAAGAAAGCTTGAAGTACAAACAACTTGTAGTTTTGAAATCATATTCACTGAGAAATCACTGAAAATTTTTTTTTTTATAATTATTAAACTATTTTCATCATTCGAGAAATATTTTTATGTCGATTTATGTCAAATCTGTTTTATCCCCATTTCAAGGTTATATCACTTACAGGGTTATTTTTCCATTATGCACCGTTTTGGCTATTTACGAAGGTATCCTACACACACACACACACACACACACACACACACACACACACACACACACACACACACAAATATATATATATATATATATATATATATATATATATATATATATATATATATATATATAATAAATGGAAACTATATTTATAAAACCATATTTATTTCATTATACATATTTCAAGGACACCAAAGCAAATTATGGTGCGCTTTCATCAGATAAAATATAATATAGATCAGTTTTATAAACAAATATTGACAGACCCTTAAAAGAATGCGACCATGTCTGTTGGAAGCTCCCAGATAGTCATGGTCGCATTCTTTTAAGGGTATGTCAATATTTGTTTATAAAACTGATCTATATTATATTTTATCTGATGAAAGGTCGGTGGATTGGCAGTATCGGTAGAGGGTCGGACGCCATGCTTTCCAGCATAGTTACGTCCCTTTACGATCTGAGTTCAAATCCCGCCGAGGTTGACTTTGCCTTTCATCCTTACGGGGTCGATAAAATAAAGTACCAGTAATGAACTATGTAATTGCTGGCCTTGTGCCTAAAGTAGAAACAATTATATTTTATCTGATGAAAGCGCACCATAATTTGCTTTGGTGTCCTTGAAATATGTATAATGAAATAAATATGGTTTTATAAATATAGTTTCCATTTATTAATATATTGTATTTTTACTCCAAAAATTTGTTGAGTGCTTTATATCAGTTATAAAAATATTTGCTTGTTGTATCCCAACAAATTAAATATAACTTCTGCATATATATATATATATATTCCATTTTGACGTTATAGTCACTTATATATTATGAAATACTGTTGGCTTCACGCTCACAATAATTTCTATACTTTCATTTATATATATATATATATATATATATATATATATATATATATATATATATATATATATATATGTCCCTAACTTAAGTACTGTTACACACACATACACACACACATGTCTCTAAGTACGTAAACACATGCACTGGCACACATAGACATACAGATACACACGGTGGCAGTATAACTGTGAAAGAGAGAGAAAGAAATAACGTTATGGATAGGAGAGTTAAAATAAATAAAAGTTAAGGACGCTGTCTCTTTCCCTATCTGTAATCCACCCTCTCTCTCTCATCCCCTCACTCTCTCTCTCTCTCTCTCACCCCTCTCTTTCTCTGTCTCACCCCCTCTCTGTCTCTCTTACCTACAGAATGGACAACCAAAAAACAAACGGATTATTTCTTTCGATATTCATTATAAAATAAGATAAATTGAATTTAAATGAATTCCTTGCTATTTTTGGAAAATTGAAAATATTGTCCATGTGCGATTTACGCCAAACTTGTTTTATTGTGCTGTAAACCCATTCATTTATGGAGCTTTTAATACGAGGTTTCGTATTGAATTACAGATTTTGTTTCATCGATATCATTAATAAAATATTGAGTTTCTTGAAAATAGATACAAAAGTACGGAATTCTTAACTCTACAGATCTCACCAAAATATATTTGACGATTATAGAATACTAGCAGTTTAGCCCGGTGTTGCTCGGGTTTGTTCATTTGCTATGAAAAGTTACATACAGGTAAACGTGGTTTGAAAGCGAATAAGCTTATCAATTAAGTGCATAAAGCAGTTGAACCGGTTATTAAAAGTTACGAACCAATTAGCATTTTGGTCAATCAATGATGGGTTAATAATCTTTCAATAGCGAATTTAGTAGACCAGGAATTGTGATCGCCGGAAATCGAACGTGATATCTGACGCCGAGGGGAAAAGGTTCATCCTTGGAATGAAAACATTCTCCCCTCTTCCGCACCCCGTTACGATGGTGGCCTCAATCAAGTGGGTGTCAGTGACTTGACGACCATGCGAGTACCGTTGCACTGCTTTGGTGGACGCAAGTTCCTTATTAGCATAATGGGACAGCCAACCCTAAGCTTAATAATGTGAGGTGGGAGCCCTGGGGGCTCAAGGAGATTTAATAACTCAACCGGATAATTAACGATATCGTCGGGGTCTGATTTGAAGATGTGCTCTTTACCGGGAATCTTCTCAATCAGCTGCTCGTTAATAAAATTAACCATGGTATTTTTCGGAGCAAGGATGGCTCTTTCGCTGAGCCAATCGAAGTTTTTAAAGTTAGATGAGACATTAGGAAAAACTGCTTCCCAAAGGTCAGAAGGGCTGCTCACAATGTTGCACAGGGTGTCGATTGCTATGCCGCCCTTGTCATCCGCAGGGATCTTGCCCTCACCAAGTGCTTAAATGTTCTGTGCTGCAGACATGTTGTTACCATGCAAATGAGCACGCATATTTGTGCTTAGGTACAAACTATTCACCTGGAGCCACAACATGGACGGCTTAAGACAGGCACGCACTTCATCAGCCCCCATATTAACTGTAAAACTAGAAATGTAGTATATAGCATAAGATGTACTGAAGGACAATGTAGAGATAAGAATATAGTGTACATAGGTGAGACAGCTCGTAGTATAGGGGAATGGATAAATGAATACTGGCGAGAGCTTCAAGATAGTAAAGAATCATCTGTACTCCGCCAACATGCTAAAATAGAACATAAGGGTAAATTAGAGAACATAGAAATAAAAATAGAATCTACACACAGAAAAGACGCAATGTTTAGACAAATCACAGAGGCAATAAACATAAATGAACTCCAACCCAAATTAAATAGAAAACATGAATGGAACAGCAACATCACAACTTACAATTAAGGACAAAATGAAAACACACACACACATAGAACAAACAACCAACCAGTAATATGTAAATAAACAAATAAATAAACAAATATAAACACACACAGACACCCGGATGTAACACATGCGCAAACTAAGCACACAACACACACAAAAAGAAGATGGCGTAGGACAGAACAAAGGAGAGGCACAGAAACAAAGAAAGGAATCCCCAGTCACTGAAGAGGTCACAGAGTGTGTGACGAAAGAACTATGACTATATATAAACAACTATCTGGTTGTGGAACCAACCAACCAACCAGAAATTTATAAATTTATAAATTTATTATAAATTTATTATAATAAATTGAAGTGAAACAACTGGTGCGTGTGTTTCTTATTGGCAACATGACCCTCCCAAAGTATAACAATATCGGTTTCAACACACGATTTCAGATAAAGAATCTTGCCAAACAAATTCAGAAACGATATATATATATATATATATATATATATATATATATATATATATATATATATATATATATATATATAAATATATAATATACATGTATATTGTGAATGTATACAAAACAGGGCAATAAAAAGTACCAGTATATTTAGGCAGGTTAACTATTCCCTTGTTTCATTGTTTTTGTTAATTTTAAATATATCTGTTGTTTGTTTTTTTCCTTTTAGTTGTTTTAAAATTAGAAATTTCTATGATGCCAAATAATTTTAAAAGTCATCATGACATATATTTCTTCTATTTCTTAAGTTATTATTCACCAACACAACCACCTCCACTATCATCCTCACCACAACCAGCATTATTACCACGATTATCGCCATCGCCACCACCATTATCACCATCACCACCTTCATTACCACTACCATCATCACCATCACCACCTTCATCACCACCACGTTTATCGCCATCACCACCACGTTTATCGCCATCAACACCACCATTATCACCATCACCACCTTCATCACCACCCACATTATCACCATCACCATTATCACCATCACCACCTTCATCACCACCACCATTATCACCATCACCACCACCATCATCACCTTCATTACCACTACCATCATCACCATCACCACCACCACTACCCTCATCACCACCTTCATCACCACCACCATTATCCCCATCACCACCACCTACATCAATCCCCACCACTACCCTCATCACCACCACCTTCATCACCACCACCATTATCACCATCACCACCACCATCACCACCTCCATCGCCACCACCATTATCACCATCACCACCACCTACACCACGCCCACCACTACCCTCATCACCACCTCCATCACCCCCACCATTATCACCTTGATCACCACCACCACCACGATTATCACCATCACCACCTCCATCACCCCCACCATTATCACCATCACCACCACCTACATCACCCCCCACCACTACCCTCATCACCACATCCATCACCCCCACCATTATCACCATCACCACCTCCATCACCCCCACCATTATCACCATCACCACCACCTACACCCCCCCCCCCACCACTACCCTCATCACCACCTCCATCACCCCCACCATTATCACCATCACCACCACATTCATCACCATCATCACCATCACCACCCCCATCACCACCTTCATCACCACCACCACTACCCTCATCACCACCTCCATCACCACCACCACTACCCTCATCACCACCTCCATCACCGCCACCATTATCACTATCACCATCTCCATCACCATCACCACTACCCTCATCACCATCACCACCACCATTATCACCATCACCACCTCCATCACTACCACCTTTATCATCGCCATTGTCACTATCACCACCTTAATCACCACCACTACCTCCACTACCTCCACCACCTTCGTCAACAACAACACCACTATCATCACAGCCATCAGGCCATCATAATCAGTAACACCACCATCATCATCACCACAACCACTACCATCACCACCATCACTACTATTATTGCCCTCACTACCATCACCATCACTACCACCACTGCCACCATCACCATCACCTCAAACCATTAGCACCACCAGCACCACCATCATTATCATCACCACCATCACATGCACCACCACCACATGCATCGCCATCATCACCTCCATCACATGCACCACCTTCACATGCACCACCACCACTACCACATGAACCACCACCACCACCACGTGCACCACCTTCACATGCACCACCACCACATGCACCACCATCACATGCACCACCACCACCACATGCAACACCACAACCACCATAAGCGACATCATAGTTATCTCCCATTACTCTCTTTCAGTAACTCTGAAACCTAAGAATATACCTAACAAAACTGATATATATCATACTAGTTGAGGTACACTCGAGTGAACAGTTGATAAGAGAAGACAGGTAGAAGAGAAAACGACTGTATTGGATATTCTGCCTTGAAGAGTCCTTTGTGCTCATCATGTTTGCATCGCAACTCTCATTGCCTCTCGGTGATTTTCATATTCAACTTCCGTTTGTTGGGATCATCTTTCTTCTTGCCTTAGTCTTTCTGTTTCCTGTCTCAGGTTCTGTTCACTTTCAGAAAGTTGCACTCGTCTTTCTTCTTGCCTTAATCTTTCTGTTTCCTGTCTCAGGTTCTGTTCACTTTCAGAAAGTTGCAATCGTCTTTCTTCTTGCCTTAATCTTTGTGTTTCCTGTCTCAGGTTCTGTTCACTCTCCGAAAGTTGCGATCGTCTTTCTTGTTGTCTTAACCTTTCTGTTTCCCCGTCTTATATTCTACTGAATGTCACAATGTTGACTTTTCCCTTTATTCCCAAGTTTGTTTTTTTATATTGTTTGTGAGTTTCTCTTTCACTTGAAGATTTCGACCGTTTGGCGGATATTGTAACTCCCTGATAGATTAGCAGTGTTTTGGTGGCATCATCAAATTAACTTTCTTGGAAAATATCATATAAAAAAAACAATACAAAGCAATATTACGTTTAAATGCAAATAGCAGCCTTAGAGAATAGGTTGACACTATCATCTGAATTAGGATAATAATTGTTTCTACTTTTGGCACAAGGCCAGCAATTATCTCAGTACATTACTGGTACTTTATTTCATCGACCCCGTAAGGATGAAAGGCAAAGTTAACCTCAGAAGTATTTGAACTCAGAATTAGGATAATAATAACATGACACTATCCTCAAAAAGCTAAATTAATATACACTATAGATTAATTTCAAATAGTATCTATTTTTTCTGTGTTCTGTAAAATCAAAGATTGATATAAAGCGACTTTATAAAAGCTAATGCAATATTGTTAAACCTTCAACTGATACTTTGATCTAAAGACGATTCTAGACGTTTGTGGAATGCCCCCCCCCCTCCTCCTCACACACACACACACACATCTTCGTTGACGCACACACACATGCACACAGAAATAAATATACAACATCTCTCTTTCACTTTCTCTTTTAATAGTTTAATAATTATAGATAGCTTTTATTTTAATTATTTGTGCTGTCATTCATATACACTAATGTTACACACAGACACTGCAATATGCACACTTCATTTTTTTCCAATCATTTCAAATTGTTTATATTCAAGGCCCATGTTTTGCTTCTATGCAATATTGCAGTCTGTACACATGTGTCAATTATACATACTATGTACACAGTATAGAGTTTCTGCCTACTCCGTGCATATGGAACAGAGGCCTTATATTCCATCAAGGCAAGAAATATATTGAATTAAATTTATTAACTGGTAAATATTGTAAAAGTGTTTCAATATATATATATATAAATCATCATCATTTTACGTCCGCTCTTCCCTGCTTGCAAGTGTGGGACGGGTCTTATTCAGCACAGCATCTCTCCACTTGTCACGGTCCTTCGTCATCTCCACTGTGAGCTTCAGTGATCTGAGGTCTGTTCTCACCACCTCCGCCCATGTTTTTCGTGGTCTACCTCTACCACGCCTTCCTTCAACTGGCATTTCCTGGCACTTCTTCACCCATCGGTCATCCTCCATGCGCATCACATGTCCATACCACCTCAGTCTCCTCTCCCATACACTACATTCTATCCCTCTCAGACACAGTTTCTCTCTCAACACATTCATGCTGTGTCGTTCACGCACATTGACACTGCACATCCAACGGAGCATGCTTGCCTCATTTCTCTCCAGCCGTCGCATATCCTCTGCAGTTGCTGCCCATGGCTCACTACTATGCAACATCGCGCTCCTTACACAGGCATCATATAACCGTAATACTTTCTCATCTTTGCCTAGGCCTGCTTGGGGAGCATAGGCAGAGATGATTGTCAGTAGTCTCCTGCCTACAACTAATCTAAGCTTAATTATTCGATTACTAACTCGAACTACCTCTATTGTCTTATTGATCCATCTCTCAGCCAGGAAAATGCCTACTCCCCCTAACCCATCATTCTTACCTACCCAGAAAAGCTTATAGCTAAGATGTTTGCCTACGACTAGTCTCGCAGAGGCACCTCTCCATCTCACCACTTGCACGCAGCACACATCCACATGCCTTCTCTCCAGCATCTCCGCTATTTCAGCAGATCTACCTCTGAGAGTGCCAACATTAAGTGTTGCAACTCTGAGATGCGACGTCTTCATATTTTGTTGTTGTTCCTATCTATTTGTTGTTGTGCTGATAAGCATTTTGGCATTGATACACTGGTTGGATGCCCTTCCTAACACCAGCACCACTTTACAGCATGGACTGGGTGCTTTTATTTGTGCCACCAGCACTAGAGAGGATGTCTTACTAGACTCAAGGACCCTCTCTACCCCTCCATTTTACAGTAGGAATAAGAGGGATCAGATGCTGTTTACTCGAGAGAAGACTAGTTGGTATGGCCACGTGATGCGCATGAAAGACGACAGCTGTATAAAAAAGTGCTGGGCGATCAAAATTGATGGTAGTTACGGAGTAGGTAGACCCAGAAACACCTGGGACGATCTGATAAATTCCGACCTTACACACTTGCACCTCTCTAAGACAATGTCACTGGACCGAGATCTTTGGCGCTACGCAGTAATACAGAAGACCCGCTTTGCCTATGTACAAAGCAAAATCTACAGTCAGTAGGTACCTCTTAACCAAATATACACCCAATCCACTACCCCTACCCTATCCTCCCACTCCCACCAACACCACCCTCTCTCTATAGAGTTGGTACCATAACATCCAGTCCAAATAAATGAGATAAATGAGATCGAGATCGAAAAAATACACAGTCCACGCTGTAATGTGGTCGTGTAGGTAACACGGTAAAAAGTTCCTAGTTCCACACTGTAAATGTGGTTGGTGTTAGGAAGAGCATCCAGCCGTAGAAAACCTGCCAGGTAGTCCTATATGAGCGAGACACGGTCACCCGACCAAACCTTGCCTCAAGTGGAACAACTCCCGTCTAACCCATGCTAGCGTGGAAAGTGGACGTTAAACGAAGATGATGATGATATAATAGTAGAACATTGGTGGGTTATATCCGTAGTAGTAGACCACTCAGTCCATGGGACGAGTTTTGTAGAGTAGTTGCACAACAGCTAGTTCACCATACCGAGAACAAATGTTTCACCTTATTCACATCCTCAGACCGAGCTGCGGATCTGAATAAGGTGAAATATATGTTCTCAGTATGATGAACTAACTGTTGTGGAACTATTATATATATATATATATATATATATATATATATATATATATATATATATATATATATAAATTAATATATATATTAATTAAGCAATTTTAGTTAATATATGGAACCTGTCGATAAATCATTAGATTCCTTCACCTTTTTCTTTTTAAACTTTCTTCCTAAATATAAACAAGGATATAATAGACTACTCTAAAATGTCTATACTTCCAATGTATTAAATAAAATATACGTAAGGTAAATTTCTATACTAAATATAAGGTTATCTGTAGAATCATTGGGTTTTTTAAATCTTTTAAATTATTTTTATTTATTTGTTTTGATTATGATAGCTTCTCATAACTTTCATAAGTCTACCCTTTCAATATCTTGATTGAGATATACGTAGGATAAATTTCTATACTAAATATATAAAACATATTATTTTAACTTAAGATACTCTATAGTATAAGATATTTAATGCTTTGATATTTCTAGATTTCTTTTGTCTATACTGATATAGTTACATTTCCAAAATATATTCATTTGGTATTTTAAATTTATATTGTTATGGTTATATTTACAAGTTATAATCCTTTAGTAATATATTGATATTGGATTATCTCTATACAAATGCATATGTGTATATTAACATGCATAAAAAGTGTTATAGGTTTTTGGGGGTTTTTTTGTTTTTTGTATCTATATATGTCTGTATATATACATGAGTGATCCGTGACGACGCACGCAAATATTTATTTATACATATATGTGTGTATATACGTATGTGTATAGATCTATCTGGTTGAGAGATATGTTGGAGATATGCATAATATTAAGCACATGAATGGTAATCGTATATATGAGGACTTGAATGTTAATCGTATATATTTGTATATATATACTGTGAAATTTTTATAACACAAGGAATGTATAGCAGTGATTAAGAGAAATCATTTACGTTTTATATGGCTATATTGTTGGCTTGAGTAAACATAATTTCTATTTTCAGGACATGCGTATCTATGTATATATATATATACATATATATTTGTATGTCTTTGCATAAAATACTGATCTCTATAGCAAGGGTACATTTTGAACTCAGATTTTGGTATATTGATCTCAAGTTTCTAAACTAAACATATAGTCATTATTGAACAATGTTTAATTTCTCATATTATATATCTATGTCCCATTCAGGAATATTGATACTTATATTTTTATTATTCATTTCATATAAATTGTTAACTCAACTTAATATGACATGACGTAAAATTTTCATTGTCCCCCCCCCCCTCTCTCTATATAGTATTTCTCTCTCTTGAGTGCTTCTCTTTCTGTATGATGACTTGATATCCCTCTGTTGCTTTCCTGTTTTTCTTATTTCTTCCTTTTCTTTCTTTTTTCTTTTTTCTTTTTTATTTCCTCCTATCTGTATTTATCTCTTTCTTTTCTCCATACATTTCTCTCTCTCTCCGATATTTCTCCAGGGTTTCTTTCTCTTTCTTTATCTCTCTCCGTCTTTGTTCTTTTCTCTCTCTTTTTCTCTCTCTCCGTCTTTTTCTTTCTCTCCGTCTTTTTCTAATTGTGCTTAACACTATGACTTATTAAAACAATGTAAACAAATCACTATCCAGACAGCCCCCAAAACTAATGGTTGTATTTTAAAAGGGTACGTCAAAACTATTTGTAAAACTGTTATATATTGTATTTTGTCTGATGAAGGCATACCATAATTTAATGTAGTATCCCTGAAATATGTATAATGAAATAAATATGGTTTTATAAATATAGTTTCCATTTATTAATATCGTATATATATATATATATATATATATATATATATATAATGTTCGGATCTAGCTGTTGAAAAGGCTGGAACTCAGCCATCGGGGTCCTGACTCTTAGGGGATGTGTATGTATGTGTGTGTGCATATGTATGTATATATACAATTTGTATGTATGAATGAGTATATATATATATATATATATATATATATATATATATATATATATATATATATATATATATATACATGTGTCTATGTATTTGTGTATGTATGGTTATGAGTGTGACCATGTTTGCTTTTATGTCCTCATACGTATATATATATATGTGTGTGTGTGGTGTGTATATACATGAATATGTATATATATATATATATATATATATATATATATATATATATATATATATATATATATATATGAAGTAATTCCGTCGGAAAGGTCCAGGAAAAAAGAGTGCTCTATGTAGGTTACAGAGCTTATTTGTTATGTAATAAACAACATAAGATAATTTTTTCATTTACCAGTGGTTTCTTGAAAGCAAATAAATTTGCTTTCATTCATCAGAATGAAAAAAATCCTGGTGTATTTCTAATACACCAGGATTTTTGTTTGCTTTCAAGAAACCACTGGTAAATGAAATAATTATCTTATGTTGTTTATTACATAACTATATATATATATATATATATATATATATATATATATATATATATATATATATATATATATATATATATATATATATATATATATATACGTGGGAAAGTGAAAAATCGGAGAATAGACCGTTAAAACATGTTTATTTAAAATATCACCTACGTACGTAGGTGATATTTTAAATAAACATGTTTTAACGGTCTTACTTTCCCGCGTGCTTACGCTCTGCTAACTCTCTAGCCCACTAAATATTAACACTTCGAATATTTAATACTGCCGGCACTAGTATCGAGCACCTTTGGCATACGCTACTTGGCAAATAACTATATGTATCACCTATCCCTCCTTTTTCTCTCTTTCTCGATACGTAAATACTATATATATATATATATATATATATATATATATATATATATATATATATATATATATATATATATGTATGTGTGTACTTATGTGTATACTTTAATGTATGCATGTATGTGTATGTACTTATGTTTCTATTGTGAGTGAACATTCTTTTTCTTTTTCTTTTTCTTATACTTGTGTGTGTGTGTGGTGAATGCATATATATATATATATATAATTGGTTATGCACGAGTGAATTAAGGTTTTCCAGGACACAGTGTTATGTACCTGAACATTCTGGTGCGGTAAACATAATCTCTGATGACATGGGATCGATTGTGCATTGGATGTCGAATGCTCTACTAACTATATAATATTATAGATGCAGCGAGATCTAGGAAAATTGATGTCTATTGAAACGTACGTTAGAACCGAATAAATCTCTTTTACTGCATCTTTCTGTTCTTTTTGATTCTTTATATATATATATATATATATATATATATATATATATATATATATATATATATATATATATATATATATATATATATATATATATATATATAAATTTCAGGTTATCAATAATGTAGTGATAATATATCGTTACGTTAGAGATGAACAGCGTACGTGCAGGTTTGCTCAACGAGTATAAATTATATTCCGGAGAAAATGTAGAAAGGATGAATATAAAATGAAAGTGCTTTTGTTAAAAAAGGAATTTATTAGGTATTGACATATGTTTCTGTAACAGACCGAATACCTATGTATCGCTGCTTGCGTAATCATATAATGTTAGCAAGTATTCGATAGCAAATGTATAATCAGTTGTCACTTCTTCAGAGATTTTGGATAAATTGGATAAAATCAGAAAAATTGAAGTATTTATATTAGTAAAAGAGGAAGGAACAGAGGGGATAGTATATGACAGATGGTAAATTAATTTACTGCTAAACAAGTATATAATGGGTTTCTAATGAGAATACCATGAGTAAATCTAAATAAGAATTTTGGGAGTGCCAATTTTAATCTCTACTTGACCAACTGGACAGTGGACAGGGCTGGTCATTTGGTGCAGTAGTATTAATATAAATACTTCAATTTTTCTGATTTTATCCAATTTATCCAATTTATCCAATTTATCTAATTTATCCAATTTAATTTATCCAATTTATCCAAAATCTCTGAAGAAGTGACAACTGATTATACATTTGCTATCGAATACTTGCTAACATTATATGATTACGCAAGCAGCGATACATAAGTATTCGGTCTGTTACAGAAACATATGTCAATACCTAATAAATTCCTTTTTTAACAAAAGCACTTTCATTTTATATTCATCCTTTCTATATATATATATATATATATATATATATATATATATATATATAATATTATTCAAAATATTATCAAATGAAGATATTCACATAATCAAAATATATGCTTTATTATATATGTTTCGAAGGTACTGTGTTGTTTTTTCAGTACGTCCTCGTCAGATAAAATATATGATTTGATATATGACATACCGCTACAGTCTTGATATTCCAATTCCTGTATTGGCAGTCATTTGTTTCATCAAATCTCAAAATTTATATACTACAAATAATACTATGATAAACTTAAAGAAGAAAAGGACGTGGAGTGCATTAGAGATATAAGAGAGGGTGTAAAGAGGAGGGAGGCAAGAAAAAAAGAAAGAAAGAAAAAAAGAAGAAACAATAAATAAATACATACATACATATATATTTAAATGAATAAAATAAAATAAATGGATTAATGAATAGAGGAAGAAGGGAGAAATAACGACAAAAGAGAGGAAACATAAAATATATGGGTGGATTTATACTCCAGAAAACCTGTCGAGTACTCTGAATATCCATTTTGCTTATATATATATATATTAGGGTGTTCCAGAATACCACATTTTACACAAAGGTGTTTTTTTCTTAGCTCCCTACGCATTTTCTTATGCCATTTTGTATATTATCAATTTATAATGTAATTTTGATTATTTCAGACTAATTTAAGCCTTGCCTAATAGTTGCAAATTGGCAGAATAATGACGGAAACCAGTGGGCCTAGTTGTATCTACTCGCTCCGTTGTGATTATCGAGAAATATGGCTCCTGGGGCAATATGTTACATCCTTTTCACCAAACAAAATACCAACAACGGGGGATGTTCTAAGATGTTTCTTCTACCTGAAAGATGGTCCTATGAAACACGAAAAGCATGTGAGCTTCAATGGTGTTATTGCGGATAGGCTTGTGATGGAAGTAGTTAGTCAGTGGGAAAAAGCTGGTGTGGCGACTCAACAAAAAGACAAAGTGAAACTGAAAATTATGAACATGCACAGTGAATACAGAAATTTACAAAAAAACAAAGGTTCTAAGTCAAGCAAAGAAAAGGAAGCACTATTTATTTCTGAATTGGATTCGTATTTCTACATTGCACATACTGATGCTGAAAAGAAAATTTTGAAAGATCGTCTTCGTAATAATGAACAGAAAATGGAAGATGGTACATTTCTCGAAGCCCTGCGTTGCCAGAAAAAATTATCTCTGTGCTGCCAGAAAAAGGTATCTTCAAAGTTTAAGCGTAATCAGGTTTCTGTGGCTCGTCGAGAGTCAGAGAACCATAGAAAGCCTTTGTCAGGATCTGTAGCAGCACAACTTCCACGTAATGAACTGAATCATTTAAGTTCAACCAATGATGAAACTGAAGATGAACAGGATCCTGAATTTCAGGCCTCAAACCCACCCAGAGATAGCTCAAAGTCAGACAAGAAACGAAATATGCAGCTGGAACTCCCAAAGAATCCATTTCAAAGTCCAAAAAATTTTCTAATGGCTGATTATTTAAACCTGACACTGGCCCAGAGAACAGCATTTATGGCATCGATTATTTCTGAGGGTGGGACTGACATAGACGCCACGACTCTCTCCAAGAATAGTAGCAGACGTGCAGCTAAGAAGATCAGAACTGTGGGGGCTGAACATAAAGGAACAATTTGCTGTACCAGACTTTGTTACTTTGCATTGGGATGGCAAAATAATTCCTGGTGACCACGAGAGGCTAGGTGTGCTAGTTGCTGTAACTCCAGACTTCAGAGAAGGTAAACTCCTCAGTGTTCCTATAATTCCTGATGGCACTGGAACCACCCAAGCCAAAGCATCATTTGATATTGTTAAAGATTGGAATGTTGATGGGTCTGTGGTGGGCTTGGTCTTCGATACAACTGCTTCGAATTCTGGATGGAAAAATGGTGCCTGCGTGAAACTAGAAGAGATGCTCAACAAAAAGGTGTTTTATTCTGCTTGTCGGCACCATTAATATTTGGAGCATATCTTGTGTGCAGTGTGGCAATGTCCAGTCCAGCCACCGCAGAGTTCAAGGAGTTCAAAAAAGATTGGGTGTCACTCACGGACAAGACCAACTTTAAAACATTTAACATTGTCGACCGAAGACTCAAACGTCTGTGTTCTGAGAACATCAAGTTCCTCCAAGATTTGCTGACATCCGACAATGGGAAAATGAGTTCTCTTCCACGGACGACTATCGAGAATGTTCGTAGTTGATGTTGATCTTGCTTGGTGTCACCCCTACTCGTGGAATACATTGGATGCTGCTTGGTGCACATCATAACGCTCGCTGGATGTCCACAATCATCTATAGTGCAAAGATGTATGCATTTGGTGAGCGACTCAATTACAATCAAGCTAAAATGGAAAAGTTGCGCCGGATCTGTATGTTCAATGCTCTGTTCTACGTGCGATACTGGCTGACAGCAGTCAAGTGTGCTGATGCACCATCCAATGACCTTCAATTCTACATGGAGTTGACACAGTACAGTAAAGTTGACAGAGATCTCTCGCAGGCAGCCACTACTGCTCTGAGCAGGCATCTTTGGTACCTGACGGAGGAAGCCATTCCGCTAGCGTTGTTTTCAAGTCGGATCCAAGAGTCCGAGAAGACAAATAGCCCAACGTCTTGTCAAAACGAAAACGTCCGGGCCGCTCGACCGTGGTGCTCTAGTATTTCCCGAGTTGAAGTCGTCCACGAAGCTGCCTCATCTAGTTGGGAAGAAATCAAGGCTTCTGTTCGATCTCCTTGGTCTCGACGATACTTGGCTTGAGCTGTCACCCGCAACTTGGTCATCACAAGCGTCATATCAAAATGCAAGTGCTGTTGTTCACAATATCAAGGTAGTCAACGATCTGGCGGAAAGAGCAGTCAAGTTGATAATTGATTTTGTTGCTATCACCAAGAATGAGGAGAAGAAGCAGTGTGTTCTTCAAGTAGTCGAAGCTCATCGTCGTAAGGTCACGGATTTCAAAAAAGAAACTGTGTAAAAAATATGACTGGAGTTAACTTAAATGAACTTGTTTCTTCCTTGTACGCCTTTATATTCAAAGCTGGTTTACTAAATATAATGGATTAATAAAATAAACAATTATTGTATGGTCATATTTGGTTTCACATTTTCATGATTTCATGCAACATAATCACACTTTCCACTATAATCACCATGATATAGGCAAGGCTCAAAATAATTTATTTTATACAAAATGTTTTATTTTACCAATTGGGGCATTTATAATGGGAAAATAAACAGGGAGCATTAGTATTGTGACCTTGCTTTT